>JAHWFO010004648.1:1329030-1368629 GCA_023313115.1 Rhysida immarginata
TTTACAGGTCGTATTTTTCCTTATTCTTTTGTTTTTTGTCTTATTTTTTTGCCTTATTTTTCATTTATTATTTTTTCTTTTCTTGTTGCCTTGTTGTGGTAAAAGAGTATCCTCTAGTTTATTACTTAATATTCTAAATTGGTTCAAAAGGTAGCTGGATTACTGGAACCATTATGGTTCATTGGAACTTTCAATGCTAAAATATGTCATGTAATGTATCAAACAACTTGGAATGATGTGTAGTGAATGAATATATCCTAAAATTAATGATCGTTGAAATTGGTTCAAAAGGCAGCTGGTTTAGTGGACCCATTTTGGTTCATTGGAACTTCCAATGCTAAAATATGGCATGTAATACAACCTCTGACAATTAAGTTCGGTGAATGAGTTCACACAACAAAATGCAAAAAAGATAGAGCCACATTTACTTTATTGTCCTTCGAAATAATCACCCTGGAAGGCAATACACTTTGGGAATCGGGTGTATAAGTCCTGGAAGCTCCTTAGGGATGGCTTTAAGTTCACGTGTCACATTTGCTTGAATGTCTGGAATGTCCGCAAATCTGTGTCCCTTTAAGGCCCGTTTCAGGCGTGGGAACAAGAAAAAGTCTGCCGGTGCGAAGTTTGGTGAATAAGGTGGATGAGCTATGGATACGACCCCTTTGTTGGCCAGAAACTGTTGCACGATTACGGCAGTGTTCCTCTTTGATCCATTATCCACAGTTACGTGCGCACGCTACACCTTCAACTGAAGAAACGAGCATCTGCTAAACCATTGCACGCACAAACGTGACCTGTCTGAACTTGCTTAAACAATGACTGGGCTTGTATTCACATGCATTGTTACTCGCGTAAAGCTCGCACAGATTAGGGTGTGACGTCATTCACCGAACTTAATTGTGAGAGGTTGTATATCAAACGACTTGGAATGAATGTGCCATCAATGAATGAGAGTCTAAATTGGTTCCATGATGCGTGTTTTAATGATAACATTATTGAACCATTGGAAACTTTCAATGCTAAGATATGGCATGTAATTACTAACGCCTTTTATTATCAAGAGTTAATTTGTGTTGAGCTAATTTTAACAATAACTAGTAGCTAATCGTTCGCTTCAATAGTACATGGTTACGTAGAACAGCGTTAGCAATTGTATATGAAGAAAGAATGGGGAAGAATGTATAACATTTTCAAGCAAAACACCAGATGGCGAATTGTACTACCCATCCTAAAGCAGCCATTTTTAATGTTAACCTACGGGGAAAACGGCGGTTTTAATTGAAGTTTTTTTAAGTACGAGGGGAAACAATTCGGTTTTCAAAGATTTATTAAAATTCAATAATAAATGAAAATTGTTAAAAAAAATTGTTTAAGTGCCAGATGGATTTTCTTATGAAAATTCGCATAAAAAATACCGCTTTTTTTAAACATCATTTTGCTGAGCTACATAATTTATTAATTCCATAAAAATGTTTAGCCTGGCATTTTTTAATTTGAGAAAGCAATAGCTATTGCAAATTGTTAAATCTTCACTTCTGTTAAAATTTTTATTACAAATTTATTTTAAAAATTCATTTTAATTAAAAATAAGAACTTGTGAAAAAGTGATAGATGTCAATAAAGATAGTGAGACATTTAATATTTTTAACATCACCATTTTTATTAATTCAGAACAAAAAATTGTAGTTTCTCCCATAGGTTAACATTAAAAAATTGCTGCCTTAGGGTGGATAGTACAATCTGCCATCTAGTGTCTTCTGATGTCTAAATTCTTCCCTATTCACCCTTACACAGAACGCTTCAACAATTAACGCTTATTTCATTAAACTAGAATGCTTCCAAGTTAAAGGATTCTTATATGTTTTAATCTATAGAGAATTGCTACTTTCTGCATTAAACTTTTCAGATAGTTTTAATCAATTTGAACTATGCATTTCCCTTAGAAGTATGCCTTGCTTAGCAATGAGAGCTTCCTTAACAACCTCATCTAATCTTAACAACCAAAGACTTCTTAAGAAATCAAATACTTTCCTTTTTATTTTCGAATGCCTTAAAATCCTATCGCTCCTGGGCATTTCGGTTGCCTAACTTGTTTTAGTTAATATCATATCCGACCTCCGTGCTGAAATTAAGTCAGCCACCCTTCTTACTTTCTATAAGGCTCCGATACATAGCTTTCGGTGTTTAGATCCATTCTTGCTGCGAGAAACTAGCCATGTTGTTAGCAGTCGATAATAATGAATGCTGTTAAATGGAAATGCATTTCAGATCACAATGAATAAATAAAAATAATCGTAACAATAATGAATAAGAAAATGTGTTAGCAAATAAATTTGAAACTATTAAATAAGTAAAATTTACGTTAGAAAAACGTGTAACTTACTTAGATTCCTGTTTTCGTTCAAATTTTCTTGAACTGGTAAAATTTGAAGGAGCAAGAATGACTTATTCAACGTTGGGTTTTTGAGGGAGACTTCTCGCAGTCAGAGCTGAAGAGACTATCCCTATTCTAGATAACTTGTCCCATCTATAGTCATATTAAAGAGTAGTCATATTAAATATTTCCTGTATTTAAACAGTATTGTACGATAGGAATTGTAGTCAGTTTTATAATCTATTCTTATTTTTGTTTATATTAAATCTTGTTGAAGGTAAAAAAATAATATTTTACAATCTTTATATATGCTCATAAACTTCAACGTTAAATATACTTAACATTAAAGAGTAGTGTTAGTTCTAATAATTTTGTATTAATCTTCTTACTAACAAGAACGGGGAAATCGTCCAGTATCGCTATCAGCCATGTTTTCGTAACTTGATTTCGTATCTCTACCGGAAATGATTCCCATTTCCTATGACTTGGCTCGTAAAGCTTGTATGGCGCTGTTAGATGAGTCGAGGGTTCGTAAACACTTGAAAATGGATGGTACGAGGTACTGTATTCTTATAATCGAGTCAGAGAGCTATAGCCTAATAAAATGAATCCTACGATGGAAATTTCTGTGAGTGTATAGTCAAGCTGGACCTGAATATATTTGACTTTGAAAATTTAATGGTCAGGCTCACTTTATGATGGAATAGCTCAACGTTAAAATAAGCGCATCCAATATTGCACAATTAAATTACATTATACTTAATTTCACACCGTTTTAATCTTTATTTTTAAAAACACACGTGCTTTTTTTAAATTTTTACATGTATGTTTTATAAAAGAAATTATACTTATCTAGCTGTTTTATATTTTCTATAATTCAATTTTAACTTTAACGACGTCCTTAGGGACGCAAGTTCTAATGCTCGGCAAGTGATGATTCTCATGGATAAAATCGCAATTTTCCAATTAGTGCAAAAAAATAATAAACAATTGCAAAGATAATGCTTTTTTCAGGACATATAGAAAATTTACCAATCGAAGCTGATTAAAATCACATGAGTGTTATCTTATTCAACTCAGTTATCCTAAGCAGTTAATTAAACAGGGGTTTTTACCCTTATTAACGTCATTCAGGGTTTGGGAATTGTTGGCGACAACAAAAAAGAAAGAAAAAAATGAATTCAATTGCACCAACTATATAAGTTTTGTCCAATTGGCAAGCAATAAGGGAGTCCCAAATTAACCCTTTCGGTGGAGAGGTGGCCCTGAGTTCAACGCCGACGACGTTTGAGGAAGATAAATCGATGGCGTCAGTTGAGAGCATCAGTGCAATAATTATTACCAACACTTGTGAAACAAACATCGTTCGAAGTAAAAAAGGAGAACAAAATCACGTGACCAGGTGATTGATGCTTCTAACCTACGAATTCTCTATGATATATCGCGTAGTCGTGTTTTCATGGCGCCAAGCCTTTCTTTCAGGATAATAAACTTAAAAGTAGGAGGGATACAACACAGCAATGTTCCCCTGAAATTAGCGATTCATTATATTATCTCATTTCGTCTGATATAAGTACGTTCAATCACGATGAAATGTAGTTTAATATTTTTAATGGTGTATTTTAAAACTATTAAAGTTATTTTATTGGCGTATTATCAGGAGGTTTTCTCTTCCTTCATTTTAGTGAGAATGATCTGAGTTATGTGCAAAATATTTTTATCATGTGCAAATGTTTTTATTATTTTTTTAAAGAAAGATAATCAATTAAATATTATTTCAACTTTTTAAGAGTCTTTAGTTTCTGTCACTTGTTAATTTTTTTTTTTTTTCATTTTTATTATTTTTTTTTATTTTAGCATCTTCTTAAAGCTATTCAGATAAATGCTTATTCCTTGAATCTTCTCCTGAGAATAAACAACTTGCAAATTCCCAACTTTTCACATTTTTACAAAGATTTTCACCCCTACAACATCTGAATCATAAGGGGAGACCAGGGTTTTAAATTATATAAAATAAAGGAGATAAACTTCTCACGTTAATATCATTTATTAAATTCGAACTCTATTTTTTCAATGTACGTGTTTTTTTTTCTTTTCAATGGCTAGTTCACAGTATATATACGAAGGTAGCCCAGAAAGTAATGCACCACAATTTTTGTCTTCAACAATTACGAGGGTTGGGGCAAAAGTCATGGCAACTATTTTTTTCTTGAAGATTCAGTCCGGTTGGAAAATGTGACATATACAGACGAAAGGACAAGGTGTTAACTACACGTGTGGACAATGAATAGCACTGAAATATCTTAACACACTAATTTATTACGGTAGTATACAGAACAATATGGCCTTCACGGTGCAAAAGAATGACATCACAGTACACATAAAGTTGACATGACAAACCTGGGCCTACACACAGTCCCCTGCTACTGTCACCACACGCTGCTCATCACTGTCGTCCCGCTACTCTCGTCCCGAACGTTGCTCATCACTGGTTGGCACACGTCCTTGCTGAAACTTTCCTACCCACCGTGCTACTTAATCAATACAACACAAAGCAAAGGGACTATCCATTCTTCGAAAAATATGGAAAACAGGAAGCCTAGGAGATATACCGGGACTTTATCTAAACTCTTCTTGATTTCCCTCACCACTACGGAGCATCACCAGATACTTTAAACTCAAGTTTTTCTTGCCCTTGACGTAGAAGTTCTCGTACCCTCTTGCTCTTTTCGAAACTTCCGTTCCTCAGTTGTTTCAAATGACCGTATAGTTTTTTCTGTTTTAGTTGCAGAGTTTCTCTGACCAATACTCGTTCTTTCTCTTTCCTTTCCAGACACATATATTTTTTCCAGTCGTCTGGAGCTCAAGAGAGACACGCGTGACTCCTTCGCCTCATCAATAGATGCTGTCTTATTAATGTTCTGTCACTGCATCTTCATTTTATGCTCATTATTAATAAATCTTGGAAACGAAAGTTCTATCATCGCATTATAGTTTCCAAAATATGCACAATCCCTCAGAATAAAGTCAAAATGTATTATTATGAAATGTTTGGATCCGATGAGTGTCAGATCATTTCTCTCGAGCGCGAGAGGCTGCGACCAAGAGAGAAGATCAAACAACGAAATTCAAGCAAGTTAAGCTAACAGCGAGCAGGGTCAGAAAGAAGTTGGGTGACGGATTACGTCTAACAACTTTCCTCCTCCTTCGCAGCTTTTTCGACGCGACCGAAGGTTCGGGAAGAAAGCTCGCGGCAGCTCATTTGCTCAGGACAAAATTATTCAAATGAGTTCAGCAAATAAAAAGAGAAGAAAGGAGGCCATAGGGAGGGAGAGCCCCACAGAAGTCCGACTGCTTCAAACGAGATGCCTGCCGTAAGACCATGACCTATCTCGGTTAGACCTCCAGTGTTTGTGTGAGTGAGTGACTTTGCTTTTTGAACTTAATAATTACTCACGCCGCAACCAACAATCCAACGCGTGCGTGAGTAATTTTGTGACTTTAGTGACCCTCCCCCCGGCGACCCCGGGGGAGGTTTCACCCTCCCCCCCTTGTGAACTTATTTTTTGTGACTTTTTCACTATGGACCGTATGGTCATGTTGATGGCGGACGGGCCTTTTTCCGTCGCCGCATTTATGAAGGCGTTGTACTCCAAATCCGGAGTACCGCCGGTTCTCGCGTCTGAAGACCCTTCCATCTTGGTGTTGCAGAGACTCTCCTCTACGGAGTTGAGGATGCTCTGCAAATCAAGTGCAATTGCGGATCGCATCGTCGATGTGGAGTGCGTGAAAGTTGGCAACACCACCGTCAGCTTTTATCACGCGGACCCTGGCCACCTCACAGTCCACGTCAGGGAAATTTCGCCGTTGTTGTCCACGGCTTATATCCGAAATTTTATGTCGGAGTTTGGGGAAGTGCTCGTTATCTATCGTCCCGAGCACGCAGATATTCCTCGACTCCAGAACGGCGACATATATTTCGATATGAGGCTGGACAAGGACATTCCAGATTCCCTTATTTTACATGGAGAACGTGTCTTCGTGTACTATAAGGGGATGAGGCAGTGCTGCTGGTACTGCAAAAAGTCTTCTCATGTCAGGAGAGATTGCCCTCTCCTGAAAAAGTGTGTAAAATGTTCCCGCTTGGTAGGCAGATACCATCGTTGCCCGGAGAAGACTGACAGCAGTGCAGCAGCAGTCACATCAACGCCTCGTCCGTCACCGAAGATGACAACTTTTGAACAAGATGCAGAGCCACAACGACCGGCCCGGCCCGTACCTTCTCCACGTACGTCGCGGGCCGCTTCACCGGAACCATCTTTGCCTCCACTACCAACTGAAGACGAGCAGGGATTAGTGCCGCCGTCATCACTCCCTCCGTCTTCAGAGGTTGCTGAGGATACGTCCTTGCTTCTGCCATCAAGCGACGTCGTGATGGATGAAGATGTGGTCTCTGCAGAGGAAGACATCGAAGCCCCATTGGGTGATGTTTCGACGCCTTTGGAGGAGGAATTTCCAGCTCTCCCCCCTCCGTCTCTACCAGCGTCGCAGCCAGTGGGAATCACCCGTCTTCCTGCAGCGTCCCCAGTGTCATCTTCGGCTCCAACGGCGATCTCCACATCGACGCAGCCGGAAGGGCATACGGAGAGCAAGTCTCCCCATAAAAAGAAGACCCGCCATCGTAGCAGAAGGGGCAAGAAGGCATCATCATCGTCCGAGAGGGATGGCAGTGTGAGTAGCCGCCATAGTTCCTCTCATCAGACGTGCTCACCGCTTCGAAGGACTGCTGAGCCACATTCGTCGTCAAAGACGGACCAGCCTCCATCGAAGTTAGGTCAGCCTCTTCCACCTAAATCCTCTGAATGAAGGTCATCTCGCTGAACATACGTTCCCTAGGTTCCCATTTTAAGCAATCGGTATTATTAACTTTCATTGCTCTGTACCGGCCAGATATCCTTCTTCTGCAGGAGGTTAACTTAGCTCCCTCGCAGAAAGGTTACAATCTACCTGGCCTTCGCAGTCAATTTCCTAGTGCGCAATTCTTCATAAACTCATCTTCACCTGTTGGACAAGGGGTTGTTACAATAATCTTTAACCCTTCCCTTCAGGTGTCGAACTGTATTTATGACTGCGGGTGCAGAGTAATTTCGTTAGACATTTTATCATCAGGTGTGACTTTCCGATTGCTTAACGTATATGCGCCGTGTGAAAGAGCAGAGAAACAGACTTTTTTCGACGATCTGAACTTTTTATTTGTGTTGTGCTGTGCCTGTAGTGATTGCTGGCGACTTCAACTGCCATCCAGACGATGATAACAACTTTTCGTCTGGACATGTGCATCATTTATGTCAGCAAAATGCATTATTCGATCTATGGACACACCAGTCACATAGAAATCATCCGGGGTTCACTTACCATCAAGGACCCCTTGTGTCATCTAGATTAGACCTATTTTTGATCGATAATGCTTTTGCTGGCTCACCTGGACAGATGCAGGTGATTCCGTGTTCTTTCTCTGACCACAGTGCCATCATGTGGTCATGGAAACCTCCATCTTCAACTTGTGCCACAGGCAGTGCTTCAAATAAAAACTGGTTCCTGAACGTTTCTCTGCTCGACAACAAGGAATACTGGGGAATGTTTGTTCAGTTTGTGGAAAAGCATCTCCACAATGTGTCTCCTACTCTTGTTTCGTGGCTTGTTTTCAAGGACAAAATCAAACGATTTTTTAGGAAGATTGGGATTGATGCTGCGAGGCGCCGTCGTCGTCATCTTTTTATGCTCCAAGAAATCCTCCGGCTCCTCCGAAATTCCACCCCTAAGGAGGAGTTTGCGACAGATATTCGTCTGGTGAAGAGCGAAATCAACGCTCTGATGATCCGGAAAGCATCTGGCGCAGCGCTCAGAGCCAAACCATGGATGAAAGAAACAGGATGGACGACTCCCTATACTTCCCCAGCAAGTTTGATTTCAGAGCGACATCTGGATTTTTGCATGAAAACTAGCATCTGTCGCCTGCTTAGGGAGAAGAGGAAAAGCCGTCCATAGGCTCATGGTTATTGTTGACATGTTGCTAGGAGACCAGAAACAGCTGCGATTTCTTTGAAACTTATAATATATATTTAGATGATATGTACAGTTATGATTTAATGAAGAAATCTTTTGCATTTTCATTTTGATATCTTTTAATGTAATTTTAAATATAATTTCTAAAGCAAAACTTTATACGTATATAATTAAATTGTTAAAAGAATCGTATGTAATTTTAATAAATTACATTTTAACTCCAAAACTTAATATTTCAATAAACTAATTCAATAAAAATAATAAAAAATACTTTAATACAAAAAAATTCAAAAGAACTCAATGAAATACGTAATATTTTTGCGATAGGCGGCCATGCTTTTCTCCTCTAACAGCTGTGTAAACAGAAACCATGCGAAGCGAAACCAAACGTTTCGGTATTTTTCACTTAAGAATCCAGAGGGCGCTACTGAAAAAAAACTCACGCACGACTCATCCATCCTGTTTCTTTCATCCATGGCCAAACTCACCTGGGCTGCTGACGTCAGAAATATGTCATCGGCCGCATTCGCTGAGGAGAGACGACGAGCCAACGTCAAGAAATGTCACCGATTAGTAGTGGAAGGTAGGGAAGTGGATGCTGATTCTGATATCTTATCAGCTTTCCGCTCCTACTTTTCATCTGTCTTTAGTAACCCAATCTTCCCATCAGATGCCACGGACAATTGGATTGAGTCACTACGACCTTTTTCAGAGGATTCCGATGCCTTCATTACACGTCCCTTCACCGAAGACGAAGTCAAGAAGTTCCTGTCAGCGGACGGCCGTCATCAGTCCAGCCCGGGTATGGATGGCTTTCATACTCCTTCTACAATGCGACATGGAAACTTCTTGGCCCTTTCTTGGTTCAAGTGCTAAATTCCATAATCAAGGATCCTTCCTCCATCACAGCAGAGTTCACTGTGGGAAAAATCATCCTACTCCCTAAAGTGCCGAATCCAGAGCTCGTCACCCAGTGGAGGCCTATAACCCTTCTTATCACGGATTATAAGGTCTTCACTGGCGTCTTCCAATCAAGACTTAAAATTTACGCCGACGAGTGCCACATCAAGGGGGCACTATGTCGCCATGATAACTGACTGAAATTATTTACACTATATGATCAAAAATATCCGGACACCCCTCACAGATCATCGATTGGCCCAATGTCACATGATAATGACTTGCACATCATTTAAATAGCTTCCCACACCTTCAGACACAACTCTGCTTGGACATTGGCAAGAATGGGTCGTTCGGCAGAGCTCAGTGAGTTCCAACGTGGAACCATCGTTGGATGTCACCTATGCGGCAAGTCCGTGCGTGACATTTCCAGCCTTCTCCAGATACCCAAGTCAACAGTAGGCGATGTCATTATGAAATGGAAGACCCGGGGATCAACAACAGTTCAACAACGAACCGGTATACCCAAGAAACTAACGGACAGAGACCGTCGAGTGCTTCGTCGTGTCACCCGCAGCAACCGGAAGTCCTCGGCGGAAAAAATTGCCACAGAGTTTCGAAACGCCTCTGCAAATGATGCCAGTACCATGACAATTCGTCGGGAACTGCACACGATGGGATTCCATGGCCGTGCTGCTGCCCACAAGCCCCACATCAGCAGGGTCAACGACAAGCGACGTCTGGAGTGGTGCAAAGCCCACAGAAACTGGACAATGGACCAATGGAAACGTGTAATGTGGACAGACGAATCTCGCTACACACTCTGGCAATCCGATGGACGAGTTTGGGTTTTGCGCATACCTGGAGAACGCTTCTTACCTGAGTGCACAGAGCCCACAGTCAAGTTCGGAGGAGGAGGAGTCATGGTGTGGGGCTCATTTTCATGGTACGGACTGGGCCAGCTCGTTCCTGTGCAAGGAATCATGAACTCCGACCGTTATCTGAATGTTTTGGACAACTGTGCACTTCCAACGTTGTGGCAATTTTTCGGAAACGGGCCATTTCTCTACCAACACGACAATTGCTGAGGCGTGTACAGCAGTGGTTTGCGGACTCAGGGGTCGAAGAAATGGGTTGGCCGGCACAAAGTCCCGACCTCAATCCTATAGAGATTCTGTGGGATGAATTGGAAAGACGCTTGCGGGCCAGATCACATCGGCCAACTTCTGTACCTGAACTGATTCTCGCTCTTCGGGAGGAATGGAGGAACATTCCGGAAAGTACCTACCGACATTTGGTGGAAAGTCTTCCCCGAAGGGTGGAAGCTGCGATTCGGGCAAAGGGATGTGCAACGCCCCATTGATTTCCATGAAATCGTGGCTAGAGCGCAAACGTGCATGTGTCCGGATATTTGTGATCATATAGTGTATCACTCTAATCTTCTATACATATAAAGCACACGGTATGTATATATGTCGCAGACACATAGCGTAATTGGACACTTCGTGAAATGTCCAGACACTTCGCGAAGTGTCCAGTCATCAACCCCGGACAATCCTGCTCTATTCCATCTCGCAGGATGTCGGACAATTTAATCACCATTCGGTGCGTGATGGAGGAAGCCTGTGCACGCCATCAAACTCTTGCTGTGTTAAGCCTTGACCAAGAGTAGGCTTTTGACAAAGTGAACCACTTGTTTCTCTTCAAAGTGTTCCGTCATCTTCGTCTTCGGGCTTTCGCTACGATGATCTCCGCTCTCTACGATTCGGCCACATCTTGCGTGGCGATTAATGGTTCTACATCTTCCACCTTCGAAATCTTAAAAGGTGTCAGGCAGGGGTGTCCATTATCCCCCCTCCTGTACATTTTTTACCTGGAACCATTACTACAGTTTTTGAATCGCCACCAAGATGTTCGAGGATATGATCTGCCAGCCGCATCCATTAACATCAGGACACTGGCTTATGCGGATGACGTAGTGCTTTTTGCGTCCGATTCATATTCCTTGAGCGTCTATAAAGAGACGTTTGACTGCTTTAGTACTTCGACGGGGAGTTCCATCAACCTCGTCAAGTCTAAAGGAATTGCTATTGGGAACTGGACTGTGGACTATCTTAAAACTTTCCCAATAACATGGTGTGACCGAATCGTGGTACTTGGATATGTCTTCTCTTTTCTACCGATTATGGACTCTATGCACTGGCAACAAGTGATTGAGAAGTGCATCACTCGCCTTGATAGAAACTTCCGGTTTCCAACTTCAATGTTTGTCAAGGTGAGGTTTATAAAGACACATGTGCTTCCAGTGTTAACATCTAAATGCCTAATCACCTTGCCTTCTTACAAAGACCTTCAGAGACTGCGTAGTGCGATGGTGAGCTGCGTGTGGGGAATGTCTGCTCGGCGACGTCATCCAGTGCGAGCCTCATTCATATTTACCCCCTTCGAGAGAGGTGGCTTAGGTTTACCCGATATCAAACGATATCTTATTGCTGCCAGACTGGCTGCAATGATTCGGGTATTCCTTTTTTCTCCCCCCATGTGGGCGAATTTTGTTTTTTCGCATCTACGTGTCTTCTTCAAGGTGAATAGGCTTCCATTACCTCCCTTATTGCCAGTGGTTACTTATCATCGTCAACCGAACTTATACATGACTTTTACCCTTGACATTGTGACATTTCTGCCCATGCTGCGTCGTCTGGATCCACAAGAGTGGGGCTCATTACGCCTATCGTGGTTCTTCCAGCAATCCGACCTAGGGGAGACAACTGACATCTTTAAGTTCTTCCCTAATTATCCGTGGGCAGCAGTCTTAAAGCTGCTGAAATCCTTTGCTTTCGAGCGTACATTATTTAACTACCAATGGCGGCTGCTGCATCACGGATTTCACTCTCTTACACGACTCCATCAGTGGAGAGTGGTCGGGTCTGTTCTGCGGCGCTGATGAGACGGTCAGCCATATTTTCTTCGAGTGCCCGTTTGCAATTTCGATCTGGGATCGTTTGAAGCAGCATTATGGGCTGGTGCATTTTTCGTATCAGTCCGTGCGCTTCTTCATTAACGATTCCACCGGCGAGGTATTGAATCCGGACCTAGCTCTAGCGATCGCCTTCATTAATAAAGAACTTTGGCTGGCCCGTGTGGGCCGATCGCTAGTTCATCCTCCTTCACTCACAGCTGTTTGGAGGAAAGTGGCCATTCACGTCCGATTTTTCCTCCTTCTTGAATGGTCAAAGCTAGGTCCGTCTTCGTTTAAGAAACGCTATTCAACATCTAAGTGTTTGTGCGAGGTCATCGGAGGAGACCAGATTTTTCACCTTACTTTTCCGATGGCATTCTGATACTTCGCTGGTAGCGAACGGGCCTCGTTTTTGAGGCGTTTATATAAGTTGCGCAGTCCTAATCGGACTGCTAGACAATTTCAGCATGTGCGCCTAGACGCCTAGAAAGTTAAGATCTTAGTTTAGGCGTCTGCTGAGGCATCACCATCTGCCTTAGCTCCAACAGCACAGTGCCCAGATTCTCTCGCCCACGCAACAAAGGGGACCGCGCAGATGGGACGCTAAAATAGAGTAGCGGATAGTCATCGTTTGTGTGATTTGGACTAAAAAAAATTTCCTCGCAGCAACTGAACAACGAGTGCGTGAGTGACTTTCCCGACAGTGAGTGTCCCTCTCCCCGGTTACCCCCGGGGGAGGTTTCATCCCCCCCCCCCCCCGAGCTTTTTTGTGATTTTTTTTTTGATTCACCATGGAAAACATGGTGAATATGATTGCCGACGGCCCCTTTGCCGTTGGCATGTTCATGAAGGAGCTATACGCGAAAACGTGTACACCTCCTGTGCCTCCGTCTGGCGACCCCGCTGTTTTGGTCCTACAGAGGCTTACCCCGACTGAGTAGAGGATGCTCTGTAGGCAGCGTAATGTGGCAGACCGAATAGTGTCTGCTGGTTCCATCAAGGTTGGGCAGACCACCGTCCACCTGAGCTATGCAGAACCCGGATATTTACCTGTAATCATCTGGGGAGCATTGCTGCTGATGATTGAGAAATATCTCTGGGGCTACATGTCAGACTATGGTGTGGTGCATAGGATTTCATACCCTCAGCACCCAGATTCTCCTCTTCATAAGACGGGTGACATCGTAGTCTACATGGACTTAAATAGAGACATTCCAACCGACGTTGTAATGCGCGGAGATCGTGTCTCCTTGTCTTACAATGATCAAAGGCAGTGCTGCTGGTACTGCAAAAAGACGTCTCACATTAGGAAAGACTGTCCTCTCCTGAAGAAGTGTGACTACTGCAACAAAGTAGTCAACAAATTCCATCAGTGCCCGGAGAGGACGTTTGCATCACCAGCAGCTCCACCATTATCGCCTAAAGGAATGTCTCCCCAGCGATCACCAAAGATGACATCACCGGCCAAGTCACCAGAGCCGAGCAGAGCTACGACGCCTTCTAGTCCACCGCGAAGGCAGTGTACGACGCCATCTCCACCGCCTTTGGAAACAAGGAAGGAGATGCCACCGCCTCCGGCGCCATTGTCCTTGAAACCTAGGGAGAAGATACCACATACTCCTTCCCCATCGAAGATCCAAGATGGCGCCCCCTTCCCCGAACCTCTATAACACCCCCTTTAAGTATTTTACATTCAATGTAAATCACCCTGTATATAAAAATGGATATATGTATGTATGTATGTATTGTAGCGTGCCAGGAAAGGAATTTTTCGGTTCCCAACACGCTCAGCAAAACCCCTAAAAAGTTTAGAATCCCGGGAACCCAAACCAAGAAAAATACAAAACGACGAACCCCACTCAATAGGTAAAAGCAGGTAGTTACAGTTAATTCACCTGACGCCAGCAGATAAAGACGCGAAAAGTAATCCTTGAGAAAAGAAAATTCTTCTAACCTCAAGGGTGATCAATTAATTCGCTTATAGGTAAATAATTTCAAAAGTAACCCTTTACACCCATTAAACATAAGAATTTTAAATCAGGTAAGTAAACCATTTCAAACAAACAAATTCTTTATTACAATGAAGTGAAAAAGATCAATCTGAAATTTACGCCAATGAATATAATGAAATTTTAGTTATAATGATAATAGTAAACGTAATTAAACTAAATTTTAATAAATACGTACAGAAAAATGTCAAACAATAGACTTTTTAAGTACTTCATGTAACATTTTATTCTTTTTATTGTGTTTTATAATTGATATTTATACAAAAAAGTCATAGAAAATAGTGGAAACTCTTATTTTTACTTACAACTGAAATCCCGTGAACTCCAGCCCATAAATTTATTCCAAATTTATTTTGAAAGTTATGGCGGTGGGTAATGTACGGATTCTCTGATGCCCAATACCTTGAATTATGTTGGTTGAAGCAACCTTCATCGGTGAAGTGACATTCATCCGAAAATAAAATGTTGTGCACAAAGTTTCCGTCCTCTGCTTGTTTATTTAGAAGCCATGTACAAAACAAACGTCGTTATTCATAATCCGTAGGTTGTAAATTTTGAACTTTCGCGTAGCGGTACGGATATAAATTAATTTTCTTGAATTGTTGATGAACACTTGATTTGGAAATGTTGAGTTCGGCTCCCAATTTGCGTACACTTAAAGTTGGGTCTTCTTCTATGCGACGCTCAATAACTTCTTCATTTCGAACATTAATTTGTCTTGGCCGATTAGTGGTACGAACCGTGATTTGCACGTCCACGAACTATTAGGGGTACGAACCGTGATTTGCGATTGATTTGCATTGTCACCCCTTCTGTACGTACGCGGTGAATTAAATGTAGCATAACATTCATTGAAATTCGCGGGCGAATAGGGAACCTCTCTGCTCAAACATGAGCTGTAGCATTTGCACTTCTATTGCACTCGCCGTACAAAATTATAAATTTCGAAATAATCTTCTTTACTTAATTCCATTTTTTCTAAGTAACAATTAGCAGCATAACAATTAAAACAACAATAATCGGCAACAACTGACACTATTTAAGTCAAGTTTAAAAACGAATTGAAAAACGAATTGTATGCGAAATTAGAGTAAATTCGCTATTATTGAAGACCCATAACTCAAAAATGAACGATCTAAAACAAAAATTGTATTCGGCAGTTTCTTCTCAGTTTTTAAAGTAGAATATGCTCACGAAATTTTTTATACCTGTTGTGGGATACCCTGTACAGCTTTTGATTAAAATCATTGAGAAATTATAAACGTTAATTTTTTTCTATTAAAACAAGTGAAGAAAATTTATTTTTCAAAAAACAACGCTTATGGCAAAATTAGGTACACATATCGCTATCTCTTGAGCAAACAAACAAACATAAGCCAATTCTATTTCATATTAATTCCCCACCCCTTTGTATTTTTTGAAAATTTTTTTTAGATTCATGCATTGTCACCGACTTTACGTATGTGTACAAAATTTCAGCAAGATTGGACTAGTGTAAGGGGGTTGAAATATTAATCACAAGATTTCATCCACCAAACATGACCCATATGGCGAATGTTATATAAGCGTTGTAAAAAAAGATATTATGCTGAATAGATTTTTGAGTTAAAATGAAGCGTAAGTAATAGCATCCGGATTTGTTTGGATGCACCGCATAGACTCTACCAATGACGTATTTTTTACAACGCTTATATAACTTTCGCCATTTGGGTCATGTTTGGTAGATGAAATTTTGTGATCAATATTTCGACCCCTTCCACTAGTTCGATCTTGCTGAAGTTTTGTACACATAAGCAAAGTCGGTGACAATGCATGAATCTAAAAAAAATTCAATAAATACAAAGGGAGGGGGGGGGGGGGTTAAAATGAAATAGAATTGGTTTATGTTTGTTTGTTTGCTCAAGAGATGGCGGTATGTGTACTTAATTTTTACATAAGCGTTGTTTTTGAATTTTTTTTTTTCTTCACTTGTTGTATATGCCAGACTGGTCATACACAGCTGTTCCATATCTTCTACGGTTGAAAACACATCGCTGCTTAATATATGTATATTAAAACGGAATTTCGGATCACTGCTCATTTTTCCTCCTTGGTTCCAACTTCTAGCGGGACAGACATGTTTATACCGTAATAGCCAAAATGCAAATGTCACATTCGGGATCAAATTTCGAACACGTGATCGCAGTCTATACAAGCATGTACAGAAGACGACATAAAAAAACGAAACAGATTTTATTTGGACTTATCACTTCTTAGGAATAAGAATAGTTGCTTTATGAATATTAAGTGGAACTTTAGATAAAAAGAAAGAAGATAGAAAGGAAAAATGAACGTGATCAAAAGTACCTTAAATGTTGACCCAGATATAAGCTAAAACCATTCTACATTTCATCAATCTTCGTTCAGTGGTTTTTGTGTGAGGTGCGTACAAACAAACAAACAGAAAGACAAAGACCAAAATTCAAAAAATGATCTTAATGCGTTCTATCAGACGTAATGGGGTCTCCAGCTCGCTCAGAAATGGGGAACTTTAATTATAATAACTCGGTATGTAAATAACCTGTAAAAATAAATACCAAATTTAATCCTATAATATTTTTAGTAACGCAGTAAGTGCTAGAACCATAATAATAAAGTAAACAAAAGCTTAAGAAAATCAGAGGGTATCACGTTGCTACGACAACAACACTTGCACGCTTTCCCATCGTTTTATATCTCATTGTTCGGAGTTCTAGGGTAATGCAACACCAAAACGATCATGCTAGAAGAAACATATAATTTCTCAAAAATTTCGTGATTGATCCGAATCAAAAGTAGCCTAAATGTTGATCCAGACTATATGGTATAACCATACTAAGTTTCATCAAAATCCGTCCAGTAGTTTTTGTGTGATGCGCGTACAAACAAACAGACAGACAACAGATTATGTATATGTATAGATAAGAGAAGATTTTCACTAACTCATATCTAAGCTCACATTCTGTATTAATTTAATACTGGTGTATTAAATTCTGACTTTGCTAATAAATCATGATATCATTAATTAATATTCGTTAAAAATATAACCTCTTAATGATAATCATACACATTACAAATATAGAATTTTAATTGATAGATATTTTTGAGTTCTATCACAAAGGAATTAGGCTCATTTTATTTTTACCTGTCAACTTCTTAAGGTACGGCCACATAGAGCGCTACGCGACGGACGCGATGGATGCTATTTTCGCTCTGTTTATTTCATTGCTTATTTGAAGATTTACGTAAAGAAACCATGTTTATTACAATTAGGCCTATAATTATGCCAAATGTTTTTTGTTTTTTTTCTTTCATAGTATTTCGGAACGATATGGACTGAGGCTTTACAATGCCAAATGTTAAGATAAAGGAATAACTTGCTTTGATTTTTGTTCCTGAAGTATATTTTGAAAAATATAGGAATAAACGATGAAACTATATAGTTTGCTATCTATGTAAAGCCTTTATTTTTTATTCTTTTGTATTTATTTTCTCAGAAACGTCATAATCGTAGCATATTCACATGATTGAAATCACCGAAAGCAAAAAATTAAGATGTGTCCACACAAATCGCGACGGACGCCACGGACAGGACGGCCGCTAGGCGTCCAAAAAATTTGCGCCTCTATTCACATTGTAAGTGGCCACACAAGGCTGCGGCGCTACGGACGCGACATTCTGGACGTTTTGGACGTTTGAACGCGTCGAGGAGGGTTTTGTTTACGCAAATATTTTCTGGACGTCCAAAACGTCCGTCGTGGACGGGCATTCCTAGTAGAACAGCAATGGTGATATGCTCATCGCCTGCAGCTTCAGTGATTTTTAATCGTGTGAATATTCTACGATTATGGCGTTTCTAGAGCAAATAAATACATGTTTTTTGGAAAAAAATAATTATATTGTTAAATAAATACATATGCATAATTCATTAAAAGAAGTATAAACAAAAGAATAAAAAACAGTGGCTTCACATAGACAGCAAACCAACGAGATTGGAAAATATACTTTGAAAAAGACAGGAACAAAAATCAAAACAATTAATATATGGTATTATAAAGCCTCTGTCCATATCATTCCGAAATAAATATGAATAAAAATCATATTGCATAATTATACCGTAGTTTATATCGTAATATTAATAGTTAATTACAATAATTATCGTATAGATATTAATTATATTAATTCATTATAATTGTAATAAACATTATTTCTTGTAAACTTAAATTTATTCTGTCTTTACGTAAATCTTCAAATAAGCAATGAAACAAAAGGAGTTTAAACAAATCGGAGCGGACATAGCATCCTCGGTATGGCTGTAGTGTTAGCTGCAGGCGATAAGCACATCACCATCGCTGGTCTATTGCGCATGTCCGTAGCGTCCGCAGCTCTATGTGGCCACTTACATAGAGAATAAAGGCGCATATTTTTTGGACGCGTAGCGTCCGTCCCATCCATCGCGCTCTGTGTGACAGATAGAATGATAAATCTATCGACTGTTGTTTCAAGAGTTGAGAAGAGTACTATATGGTTCTATTAAAATCACCATTGCAATACTTGCGATCGATACGGCTACTGAATAATGTACATATCCTTCGATGAAAATCAATATCGCGTGCTTGTGTATAGAAAAAAACATGATTAATTTTTAATCGGGAACTACTGTCTATCGTAACGGTTTTCTATCCAAAAATCTAGACATACAATATATTGTCCATTAAAAATGATGTCAAATATTTTAGTGTCTTATTCTGAACATTACAACGATGAAATTATTTCATTTTAACTATGTATTAAGGAAGGCTTTACAAGTGATGATATCCTCAACGAAAACATTTCTATGAGATTAGTAATAAACGAAAAAAAAATATGAATTCTACTCTATAGCTTTTGGAAAATTTACGCACAAATTGAATCCATTTGAAGGGATTCCTGAATTGACTCGGTCTTTATATAAAAGCAGTTTATTTTAGCCTATTATGGATTTTCAATCTCTAAATAACAATGTAATAACTGATGAATATTAAAATTATGAAAGAATGGTATAAAAATAAAAAGTTTACATACATAAACTACAGCGATTGCAATCAAAAGTATTCAAAAATGCTATTGTTATTTTAAAATGTAAAATGTAAAAATACAATCTACTGGCCTAATGTGACATAAAAATTTGGATAATGCATACCAAGATATAAATCCTATTTTCCTACAACATATAAATAAAATATTACTATTAATATTTATTAAAATTATGGTTGGAATATCGTTTTTATTAGTCGCCATCTTTTTGTAATTATTCAAAATGAGTGGATCTCGCAAGACTAAAGAGAAAAGCAATCGACAGACTCGGCGTATAATAAAAGAGACGAGAGGCCTTTTTCCACGAACTAGCACGCAAAAAATTAATAGTGTGTCAAGTGTAGGTTGTTTGCACTTTTTTTCGTATAATGGTCCTATAATGCTGTAGTTGATGAACCTGTTTTGTTCAAAGGATGAGGAAGGAATGAATAAAAATGAACCTTCGACAAAAGGAACGCATTTAGACACTTCATCCATTATAATTGCATGGCCTCACGATTAATTTTCAACGTATAATTTATTTTCGTATTTTTATAAAATAAAAAATCGAAAATATATCAGTGGTATTTTATACCTTTAATCTAATTTTTACTTCAAAATATCATTAGTAAACATAGAATAAAATCTCCATTATTCAATAAGCATTTCAAAAAAACCGCGGAGGAAAGAAAAAACCACAGGAAACTGTTTTCTTGGTCAGTCAGTTATTGGTTAGCTTCTTCGAGCATAAAAATAGAAGGTTAGCCTGTAATAATAGAATTCCTACAATATTTATACTTTTAAGTAATCAAACGCCTGTTGTTTTCTTTTCAGTGACTATCTCTTAAGATAAATTCAGTCTATTCTTGTAAGAAAACTTTCACCATTTCGATCTAGAAATATAGACCTATAAAAGGCGATAAGGAACTTAGTAACAGATTTGCATAATTTTGCTCAAACAAGGCCGCATTTTTCTATTTGTTAAATTGCGCCAAATAATAGAGGCATATTCAAGAATTGGCCTAACAAATGTACAGTCAACCAAAGAAAATAATCCACACGAGTTTAATACTTAATATTACATTTCATGCTAATGTGTTGTTTTAATAGCTTTTTTAATTTATTTATTTTTTTTTGCTTTTTTTTGCGGGTTAGTGAGAAAGCACAACTATATAATAGTTATTATTATAATTATAATCAAGCCCAGAAAGGGCTTATAATAATTATTAAGATTATTATAAATATTTAAATTTAATAATCTTAATAATGTTAACTCTAAATGTAATTATTGATCTAAGGAGTTTAAATGATTAATTTAAATTTAAATGTGTTCAGTCTCCTTTTAATGGGGAAAATCATAAAATTAATAAAAACAAAAAAATAAATAATAAATAAAGTCACCAATCTTGAAAAACGATGAAGAAACTTTATTTCTACTATCAACAACATCTTCAATAGACTACATCCTTTGAGTTTTCTTCCATCTCACAAGTTTCTTCATCGTTTTTCAAGATTGGTGACTTTATTTATTATTTATTTTTTTGTTTTTATTAATTTTACGATTTTCCCCATTAAAAGGAGACTGAACACATCTAAATGTAATATTAAATTATTAAAAATAAATTAATATTGAAACGGTAAAACTTAGAATAAAATTCAAGTATGGATTATTTCCCTTTGATGACTGTACAATAAAGAATGAGGGTAGAAGGCCGATCAAAAAATTTAAAAGAACGTAATAACAAGTCAAGAATTTTATTTGCCTTCCTGGTAATACGACTAATATGAACGTCAAAACTCAATGAACTAGTAAAATAAACGTCGAGATTCAATACCCAATCACAACGAGACAATTGAAGGCTTGCCCGGAAGAACGTGACTTGTTACATATGAATGTGTGAATACAATGAAGCCTTCAATTTGTTATCCAGTATACAATAATCAAACTTAATATAAGTGTGTGATTTATAATAAGACATACATTTACATTTATTAGGATTTAAGATCATTCGATTCAAGTTACACCAGTTATAAGCTATCTGCAAATTGTTTTGCAGCAATTCACAGTCCTGTAAAGAGGAAATTGGAAAATAGAGTTTCGCATCATCTGCAAAAAGCAACAGGCGTACACCAATCAAATTAACTAAATCATTAATAAATAGATTAAATAAAATTGGACCAAGATGTGAGCTCTGAGGGACACCTGTGCGAGCAATAAAGGAAGAGGAATATGAAGATGCAAATCTTACTGTCAATTGACGCTGCTCAAGATAAGATTCAAACCAAGCAAGTAAGGAACCAGTAATGCCACAAAGTTTCAATTTACTCAGAAGTAGAACATGAACGACTTTATCAAATGCCTTTGTAAAGTCTAAGTAAATAACATCCATCTGTTGATGATGCTTAAAGGCCAATAATATATCCTGTTCAAGAGTCACCAAATTTGTAACATTATTACGACCAGCCATAAATCCATGTTGATCGCAATATATGAATCTGATTAAATAATTGTTGAAATTAGTCAACAATATCTTTTCAATAACCTTGGCTAGAGCATTCTGAATTACTATGGGACGATAGTTATTAACGTCAGTTAAAGACCTTGATTTATGAACAGGGATGACATAACTCATTTTCAAAACTCAGGGTAAACCCCATAATAAAAGAATAGATTAATTAATTTAGCTAAAGTATAATATAATAAATTGGCACAGGATTTTAAAACTTTGTGTGGTATTCCGTCCGGCCCACATCCTTTAATCTGATTTAAATTATTAAGAGCATTATATACTTCCTCAAAAGTCACCAAACAAGAGGATAATGAAAAGGAAGTAATATCTTGAATAGATTCATGATTTAAATTAGCATTACTATTAAAAATTGTGCAAATAAATCGGCCATTAATTTAGGATCATCAACAGAACGATCATTATATTTCAAGACATTTAAAGTTGTTGAACTACGGCGATAATTACTAAGAAAACTCCAAAAAGATTTTGGATTAATAGACAAAGAGTCTTGAATCCGAGTTATGTACTCCTTAAAATATAACCTGGAAGACTCGCGACAACGTCTACGAATGGAAACAAATTTAAGATAATCTGCTAATTTCAATAAACGCTTAAGTTGTTTGTGAAGAATCTTTTTCTCTATAATAAGCTTTCTAAGCGAAGGGGGGAACCAAGGAGGAAATTTATCACTTCTAGTGATCCTTAATGGGATGTATTTCAGAATAGTATTACTAAGAGTACTAGAAAACATAGAAAATAAATCAGTCCTATTATCAAGTACTAATATCTTGGCTCCGGTCCCAGCTATTCCAGTCAATCGTTGAGAGTTCTAAAAAAATCTGATCTAAATTACAGTTTTCGATAATCCATATAAGTACGAGTAATCCCATATTTATTTTCAATTCTTACAGGAAACAAAAAACAAAGTGCAGGATGGTGTACATCTATAGCAACGATAGGATCAAAATCCTCGAAGACAACAACTTTATTATTAGTAGATAAAATAATATCAAGAATAACTCCACGTTTATTTACTATTTGATTAAGCTGACTCAGATTATAATGAGAAATCATATTTAATATAACAGACGATGCTGGAGATGCTGAAAAGGAATCTAATTGATTCCAATCAATATTACGTAAGTCACCGACAATTATAAGATTCATATCCATTTTAAAATTAGACATAACATGATCAATACATAATGAGAATCATTATATCTTATACAGGGTGTTTTTGAATTGAGTACAGATTTTTTGGGAGATGATAGAAGAGGTCCTTAGAAGTATTTTTTGTCGTATGAACATGAGGTCCCCGCAGCTCCGTTTACTTACAATACTGCATTGAACAATCAAATGACACCGGGACGCAGTGTGCGTTGGTAGGCCTAGATTATTTTATTTTTAACAATTAACACAAGCAATCTACTGTATAACTTTTACAGTAATTGTTCGAAATGACCGCCATTTACATATGGACTAATCGTATTTTACTAAGGGGTTGGATACCATGGAATCTCCTTGACGAAGTTTGTCCTAAGACTTTTCAACAAACAAGCACGTGCACCTTGAAATTTCTTTGCAAACAATTACTTTAAAAGTTATTACAGTAGATTGCTTGTGTTAATTGTTAAAAATAAAATAATCTAGGCCTACCAACGCACACTGCGTCCCGGTGCCATTTGATTGTTCGATGCAGTATTGTAAGTAAACAGAGCTGCGGGGACCCCATGTTCATATGACAAAAAATACTTCTAAGGACCTCTTCTATCATCTCCCAAAAAATCTGCACTCAATTCAAAAACACCCTGTAGAGGGTAAACCAGGAAGCAAATATACATTCCCAAGAAGTAAATATTGATTATATCCAAGGGAAATGGAAACAAACAAACATTCAATGTTATTATTAGGGTAACAAATTGCAACAAATGCAACTTTATTTCACAATCAGTAAACAGCCTAAAACACACAAAAATCACATTATCATGAATAAGTGCCTTACTGTGTTGAATTTAAAAGTGCATCAAAAATGCAACTTTTCTTGTTAATGCAACTTTTAATGTGTTTGTAACTTTATTCTTTATTGTAAATTTATCATCCACTATTCTATCATGCCCTCTTCCTCCCCCTTGATGATTTTTTAAAAATTTCCTTTCTGTTCGAAAGTTGCAATAGTTTGCTCCTTTAGAATCTGCCTTCCATGTGCTCTCCATGTCGATATTTGACGTTAAGAACAAAATTTTCGATGAATGAAGAGTTAAACAATTGAAAGGAAGACATTGGAGTTACTTTGCAGCACATTGTCCCGTTGGCGATTCTCAGCATGATTTTTCAGACAAAATTGTTTTGGCTTTTTTATTAGCCGATATACCCTTATGCAAAGTGCGAAATAAGAAAATGAAAGAGCTCTTCACTTCTATGGACCATGTTCTTCCTTTAGAAACAATACTTCGATCACGTGTGGCTGTACTTGCAAACGAAGAAATATTACGAATCAAAAAGGAAGTTGCCAATAAGAAGGTTTTCTTTGTTACAAACGAAAGTGATGTTAGAGGCAAAAAATTCTTCAGCTCATTACTAGGAACTGCAGACAATCCCACCACCACCTACTTAGTTGACTGCAACTTTTTGCAACTTTTATAATTTGTAAATGCAACTTTTTAGATTTTAGATGCAAGATTTTTGTTGCCCTAGTTATTATATAAGGAACAAATGAGATCGGAACGGTGAATATTCTTCACAGCAATCAAAACTCCACCGCCGCTCATTTTATCACTTGTAATTATAGATCTATCAGCTCTGTAACCTGACAAACCCAACTCAAAATTATCAATATCATTTGACAAATTAGTTTCTGTTAGAGTGATAATATCGTATTGACAGTGAGACAAATTTAACTTATTTAAGTCTAATTTACTTCTTAGACCATTCACGTTTTGGTAGTAGATGTGCAGATTAGAATTCCCGTTGGATTATATTAGTTTTTTGTTTCATTACAATTTTAGGAACATTATTTAAATATTTAATTGTTAAGTCTGTCTCACCGGAAGTAATACGATCATGCAATGACTTTTTGAGTTCAGACAAATAACGTCGCTCGCTCCAAATGACGTTTAGCTCGATCATTAATTTCAGTCATAATCTCATCAATCTGAAAGTTGGGCCAATTTAAATTCAATAGCAGTCACCCTGGACTCAAACTTACAGTTAGTAAATTTAGACCCCTGATGTTTAGGCCCATGACATTTGAGTTTTGAACATTTTGCATAAGGAACTTTAAGTTTGTAATCATGCAAAGGATCACGCTAGGTATTTTATGACCATCGAACCTGATACACCCTGTATATTTGACACAATAAATAAATTGGAGGAATGTTAATGTATGAATGGTAAAATTAATGTTATGAATAAAATTAATGTTATGAAGTAAATTTATTGAATTTTTAGTGATTTCTCGACCTCCAAATAAGAATATTGAGTTTTTTAAGCATCACTTGAACTTTTTATTAAGACTAGAAAGCACAACACTGATTTAAAAGACAACTCTATGCAAAAATTCGATTATAATTTTTTTACAGAATATCAATTGTTGATATAAATTTAACACGATTCCGTTGAAATTTTTAATTTTGATCCATAATTTCTACATAAAAATGCTTGAAAAGCGAAAAATAGCGCTTTTGCATTCCCCTCGCGCCGGCCATTATTTTTCCGGAAGTGACTAGTGCGAGGTTAGCTGCTGGGGTCGATTTAATGTTTTAATGCTAATCCCAGTTGTTTGTAAGCTTCCACAGCGTGATTTTTTAAGTAAAAAAACTAGAAAGTGTTTCCAAATATTACTTTGGTTATAATAACATAAATGTGAATCTCCTTTTTGAATGAAAATAAAATTAAATTAAAATAAAATAAATAAATGAAAGGCACCAATGTAAGTTCTAATAAAGGAGGGGATTAAAAAAGGTGATTCACATGTTATTGAAATATCATCAAACCACTCCTTTTATTATATAATAATTACTTTGGTCATTTTAATTCATTTAATGTACTCTATGTAAAGGAATATTTATTGAAATGTGTGTAACTTTTAAAGCGAAGTCACGAATGGATGATTTTAAAAAATGAGACGTTGCATGAATGACACTGAATGAATTTTGAAACTTTTTTTAGTTTGTTTACTAAAAAATCACACTATGGAATCTTTCAAGCAATTAATGCTAATTATTTCTCTAATTCACTGTGTTGACATGGATTTTACCGCCATGCCCCAGCATTAAAAATTATCTCTCTCTCTCTCTCTCTCTCTCTCTCTCTCTCTCTCTCTCTCTCTCCCTAACGTCTCCTGATATTTTCTCACTGAGTAGATATTTACGACCAATCTTCCTGAATGGTAAATCGCATATTCGTCATGCCTCATTCTTATTTAGTATTTGGCTATAAGAATAGAGGTAGTGATAATAATTTCTCATTTCTTCAATTTCCTAAGTAAGAATTAGGAAGAAATGGATAATTTTTGATCGAAGAGATAACTGGCTTCCGACCGCAAACTAGTCGACTCTGCTCCGCTCACTTTGAAACGTTTTGTTTTGTTATTGATCCTGTCGTATTAATGTACGTAGGTATTAATTAAGCTCACTATTAAAGAGGTATCCGGATAAAACGCAACCAGACAAAATGCAACTACACGTTTTGAAGTGTTCAGATGGCCACATTTGATTGAAAATGATGAGAAACGTAAGAACATAGAGCTCGTTTTCATTTCTAAATACATGTACTACATTCGAGAAATTCAATTTTTCAAACGATAGACGAACTCAAAGCTCCTGCTACTTCGTCAAGGGGAATTATTTTGTTCATTGAAGCATTTAATGGAAGCCAACCAAAAATAGAGAGGGGAGGGGGGGGGGGGACTGTCAATTGATTATGATTTGAAGCCACTTTTTGGTTAAAATTCACAAATAGAAAAATTCCATTTGTTATTGGCTAGTTATTGGCTATTGCTTTTAATGTTTGACTAAGACCCCATTAAAATTATATTAGATAATCTAGTTAAATAAGTAAACGGTGCTAACAGTAGCAAATTTTTGTTTAATGTTTGAAGCTAATACATTTGTCATTTAAACTGGCTGAAATAGTTTATATTTAGTTAAAATGATCGTAAGTTAAAATATATCAATGCAATAAAATATAGTTGATAACCTGAAATTTAGTTCGATTTTCCATAAATTTTAGTTATGATCAAATAAACAAAGAAAATTGCTTGAGAGAATTTTAATTAGTTTTAATAAAATTTTACAGTATTTGAAACCACAATGTTCTTGTGAAGGAAAGATTTTTCGAATGGCTGTCACAACGCAACGGGAAAGAACTTTTCTTTTATTTCTTCACAGGTGCACCCAAAACCAATGGTCAAATTTGTTGTATATCGTAATCCACGCAGATTTTTCGGTGATGCACGCCGAACCATTGGGCATATGCTGATCGATCTCGGCATGATCACGACAGCATACCTTCGCACTTGTGATGTCGGCATATCTTCACATATTGTGCACTGATATCTAATTTAAAAATTAATATCCTGAAATTGTTCACATTTAAATAATATATGACAATTTGTTGCGGGTGATACATTTTCCGTCGATTCGGCGACACTGGATTCCTCGTCTAAGAACGAGTGATCACGCAGGAGAGGTTCTAAACGCCTAAACCATCCAAATCACCCACAAGGTTCTCCAAATCGTTGTCCAATTCATTATATAGATAGTTGTTAAAATAAGCCTCCTTATCTTCGTAAGTCTTAAAACTGATATCTGAATCGCTGCTTTCATATCCAGACATTGTGAAAATTGTAGTGAACGCAGTACTGAGTAAATGTAGATCTATGGTGAATGTTAAAGCTTCACTGCAAAGCTTGCTGGGAACAATCCTCGCACTACGTCACGCCTCCACCCAAGATGGATGCCCCCCGATTTCAAATCGCGCTCGGAATTTTCGTTTTTCACACATTTAGGATTCGAATTAAAAAAAATTAAATATACTATGATGTTATTAATAGGTTAATCTTTCGATTTAAGAAAAGTTGTATGTGACCGTAGAGTTGTCCTTTAATAATTTTTGGAGGCATTCATATTAATATCAGTAATGAAAATATTTAGCCATTATATCACAATTAGGGTGTAACCAAATGGTGAATGAGCCAACTAGAATTAATTACATGGCAATAAAATTTCTAAAACATTGACTAATCATGTGATTGTTAGGAATGTTAAAGAGCAAATGATATAAAAAATATAGTATAATAATAATTCCGGGTAAGAAGTTTAATGATAACTGGTTCGTTTAGTTTGGATTGGATTGTTTTTTTTAATAAATAAAAGCTAAAATAGCGAGTTTTGTGCCACCATGAAAACGCGTTCTTCGCTCTTTTAACACCAGAGGCAGGTTCATGACGTCGTTAGCGTCAAACATCCTTTAGATCTCATACAATCATAAAGGCAAGAGGTTGACTTCGTGTGCATCTCAATAAAATAAAATAATTATTTTTATGTCAAGCTTTCATATCTCCAGCGGCGCAATTGGTTAGCGGTCTGAGCCAAAGGTTCCTGGTTCGAATCCAAGCTATGGAATTTCCTTTCTTATTTTTCATCATTAACAAAATGGATGATCTTTCGGAAATAATTAATAATTTTGTAACATTTAATCTAAATCAATATGAATGTGATCTTCTTTCAACAAGACCAGAAGCAAATAGCCAGAAAGAGGCGATGAGAAAGAAGCGTGCTTTTACGATAACGAAGAATAGTTCTATCGATAACGATAGTAGTGATCAAAAAAACGGTTCTGATTTTGCTTCTGGTGATGCTGAAGTACAAAATCCTGATTTATGGTTAATATTTTAAAAAATAACATTCTACAGGGTGTTATTTTGAAGTCTTAAAGCTTCCAAGCAATTGATAGCACTCGTTCGTAACAATCACCAAACGAAAGAAAATATATCCGAATTTAAATTTCGCGCGTGCAGACTTCTGTGTAACGGACCAGGAGGCAGCACTATACCATTTGCAAGATGGCGACTTTGCAGCAAAAAGCGTTCTGTGTTTTGGAATAAGGGGAGTGTTCATCTGTTGTTGCCGTACAGCATGCGTTCCGAAGACAGTACCAAGAAGAACCACCAGGCCACCAGAGCATTCTGCGGTCGTATCGACAGTTCAAGGACACAGTTTGCCTGTGTTAAGGCAAAAGCACCGGGCGACCAAGCGCTGGTAACGAAACAGTGGAAAGAGTTAGGGAGAGTTTCGTGCGAGTTAGCCGCGAAAGTCAACATGCCGCGCAAGCCGCGAACTTGGTATCCCGCAGCGGACTGTTTGGAAGATTTTGCAACAGCAATTACGACTGAAAGCGTATCGTATGCAGCTGTTGAAAAAGTTACAGCCGGACGATTATGTCAAACGATACGAATTTTGTAACCTCATGCAGGAAGCATTGCAGACGACGTTTTTTCCACGCGTCTGGTGGTCAGTGATGAAGCGACATTCCATTTAAATGGAAAGGACGTACGGATTTGGGGCATGGAAAATCCCCATGCTTTTGTGGAACACGAGCGGGACTCACCAAAACTTAACGTCTTCTTCGCGATTTCCTGGACAAACGTGTATGGCCATTCTTTTTCATGGAGAAAACTGTGACGGGTATGTCGTACCTCGACATGTTGCAGTTGTGGCTGTTTCCGCAACTGAAAGATGATTCCAACAACTTCATATTCCAGCAAGATGGAGCCCCAACTCATTGGCACACTGAAGTCCGTCGCTACCTGAACGATGAACTCCCGCACCGATGGATTGGGCGATGCGGTGGGAATGACTTGACGCTGTTCAGATGGCCACCCAGGTCCCGATCTTACCCCGTGCGATTTCTTCCTTTGGGGGTATGTGAAGGACGCTGTTTACGTGCCACCGTTGCCAGCAACATTGGATTAAAAACGCGATCGCATTACCGCAGCTCTGATGAACGTCAATGTGGAAATGCTGGGACGCGTGTGGGTCGAACTGAACTACCGTATTGACGTGTGTCGTGTAACAAAGGGCGCGCACATTTGTTGTGTTATGACTAAAATGTGGACAGTTCTGGTTCTTTTCATGTAACACTCATTATTTTGTGTGTACTACTTTGTGCAATACAGTCTTTTAAAAGCCGATGAATTATTTATAATCACCCTGTATTTTGTGCTTAGTACATCCTTCCCGTTTCAGAAGTTTTATGAGAAAACAAAGTGGGGACTGCATTCGCATTCAACAGTACTCTACCTGGTCTAAAACCAATCGATTCTGCTAATGATGGGTTTATGTTAAACCAGTCATCTGCGAAATGCTTATGACAGAGCTTACTGTGAACCCACGGGTTGAAATTTTTCCGATTGATGTTCATCAACCACTGCTTTTATAAAACAACATCTTTTGGAAATAAAAAAAACTTATCTCCGCCGACTGAAGAACTCTGACCACTGCCTACTATATAATAACTGCCTATACAACGGACCTCACTTACCATAGGAAACGTCAATTTTTGTTGTAATTTCCTATTTCCCCACTAACTAAAACTGGCGCTGCGTACCCGTGGTGATTAAAGCTCTGGATTACAGCGCTTTAGTGATGATTAAAGCTGTAGATTTCGTGGCGTTATTTCTTTACTCTCTGATTAAGTTATTAGTCGTAATGTTTGAATACAAAAATATTTCATAATTTAAAAGAAGAGTACTGTTTATAAGTTATTGCTTAAAATTATAGATCTTTTTGATAAAATATACGTATAACAACTTAAAAGAAACTGCTTCTAAAGAAATCAGACAAATCGAAACCATGGTTTTTCAATTAAGAAACCATACCGAAACCACTGATAGATGGCGCCAGAAATTTGATGTGTTGATTTTGGGAACTACAATGTCATTCTGCGTTTTTAGCTGCTTTGTACAGACAGTTATTATATACTAGGCAGTGCTTTGACAACCGTACCCACAACAGTAAACCATTGTGATTAGTTAGTTCCTTGACGGAGCTTAAACGAAATCGCTAGACGAAAGGATGAAAGTTAAGATGAAAGCCTATGAGCTAATCAGCGTGTTTAGCAAATAAGACGTCACAGCACAGGCAGAAATTTTTGTCGTCTCGTAAAAAACGACTTCAATTGTAGAAAAGTTATAATTTTAATAAAAAATTAAAAAAAATTATAAAACCAAATACAGATTTTGAATATATGGAGTCTATTTAACAATTTGCCAACGTAAAATTACAAGGTTTTGATACTTCAATTTTGGTGCCGAACTTAGAAAATTTTCATGAATCCTTTTTTCTGGCCCACTCTGTATATGAAAAATCAAGGATTTTCGTGAAGTTTGGAAAACAAAATAAAAAATCGTGGAATTATTTACCGGGTGTTTCAAAAATAACCAGTATACGAGCGTATTTGAAAAATCAATAAAAACTAAACGGGCAACGATAGAAATACACCGTTTGTAATTTCGAAAGTTTGTCTGCCTAAAAATTTACTGTCGTCCCAAGCATATTGCAACACACGGTATTTTGAAAGATAGGAAGATATATTGAGTAATATATCAAACAAATCGTAACGACGATATAGAAGCGGTTATTCATTAGTATTTTCGTCAGTCGATGAATATGGTAAATGGCACGAACCAATCACATATATTATCTAAATCGGTTCAATAGTACGTGCACAAATTTTCGCCATAAATGACTATTTTCGCCAATTGATAAATGGTTGTAATCGAAACAATCTCACGTGCTCTAATGGTAGACTTATGACACCCTCAAAAATTTTCAATGATAAGATATGGCATGTAATATATCAAACGACTTGGAATTAAGTGTCATGAATGAATTTAACGTAAAATAATGATACTCCAAATTGGTTTCAAGGAACCTGGTTTAGTGGAACCATTATGGTTCATTGGAACTTTCAATGCTACAATACGGCATGTAATATATCAAACGACTTGGAATTTGTCATGAATAAATATAACGAAAAATTGATGATAGTAGAAATTGGTTCAAAGGTACGTGGTTTAATGGTATTTTTATGGTCCATTAAAAACTTACAATATTAACATAGGGCGTTTTAAAATATGGTTCCGCGAATGGTTTAGTTTAACCTTTCGGTATTTGGGTATGTCATTCCTTAATGGTTTATTAAGTACCGAAAGGTGCTTTATGCTGTCAATGTGGGGAAACGTGTCTTTCTGTCTGTCTGTCCGTCTGTTTGTCTGTCTGTCTGTCTGTCGGTCTGTAACTCAAACTCCTCCGAGGCTATGAAAGATTTTCAAAATCGCTTTTCGTCAGTCGATGAATATGGTTCATGACACGAACCAATTACAAATGTTATCAAAATCGGTTCATTGGCACGTGCACAAATGGTACTCTACATTATTTTCCCACATAGCAATTTTCAATGGGAAGATATATTGAGTAATACCGGGTGGGCAAGAAATAACGTGAGATGTTCAGAGCTCGCTAGCGGGAATTCTATTAGGCCAAAAGCAGTACATTTTGGTGTATATACTTAGTGGAACATGCAGTTTCGATTTCTGCAAAAAAAAGTAGTACCAAAAGTCGCCATAGGGAGCGCTTATTTCAAGAAAACAGTGAATACCTAATTGTCAAATGAACAAATACCGTACAAACCAACTTTAGTAACAACAATATGACCACCAGTGTGCTGTTCCAATAGCTGCATGCGGTACACGACATTTTCTAAAGCAGCTCGCAGCATATCTGCATTAATTAGTCTGATATGTAACGTTATTTGATCCTTTAAGGTTGAGAGGTCAGAAACATGTGCTTAATACACAAGGCTTTTCAAATATCCCCATAACCAAAAATCACAAGGGTTGATATCAGGCAACCTGGGTGGCTATACCATGGGAAATGCACGACTAATTATTCTGTTGTCTGAAAAACGTTCTCGCAAGATCTGCTGCATCTGACGTCCGATGTGCGGTGGCGCACCATCCTGCATAAAAATGGTAGAATCCAGACAACCCTTTTCCTGCAATCGTGGTATCACAAAATTCTCAAGCATATCGGCATACCTGGCAGAATTGATGGAACAAGTCACCGGTCCACGGGGATGGATTTCTTCAAAAAAGTACGGGCCGATGATGAAAGAAGCAGTAAAGCCGCACCATACTGTTAGTTTCGGTGAATGCTTAAGAGTTGGCAGACACACTTGTGGATTTGATGCAGCCCAAATACGGCAGTTGTGGGTATTGATATCACCATTCAAATAAAAATGTGCCTCATCACTCCATAAAATTTGCCATGGCCATGCATCATCCACTTCCATACGTGCTAAAAATCTCAAAGAAAAGTCAGTTCGGGTACGTTCATCTCCAGGAAGCAATTGTTGAACAGGTGTGAGTTTATAGGGAAAAAATGTCCATATCTTATGCAATATTTTCCTCAACGTCAAATATGGGATATCTGTTTGGCGTACTATTGAGTGTGCACTGCTGGTACCCTGCACAGTAGTCATCTCCTGTTCCACAACAGCAGTTGCAACTTCTTCAACGTGTTGCTGCCTGATTCGTTTGCGTCCTCGGCCTGGTTGCACTCCTAGAGTTCCGGTAAATTCAAATCGTTCAATCATTTTCCGTAAGTTAGTTATGCTCATCGGTCCTCTTCCTAACGTTTTCAATCGCCGGAATTCAGGAAGGGCAGCACTTGCATTGTCGCTCTTCTGATAAAACAACTTGACTAATAACGCCCGGTCAGGCAGAGTAAGCGTCATCGTCAGGCCATTCGTTCGTGAATGATGGGAAATCCTCAGCCTTGCCTTTTATTGTCATGATTGCTCAACACGGAACGCGCTTATGCAAATGTATTCATTGTTTTCTTGAAATAAGCGCCCCCTATGGCGACTTTTGGTACTGTTATTTTTTTTTTTTTTTTTTTGCAGAAATCGAAACTGCGTGTTCCACTAAATATAGACACCAAAATGTACTGCATTTGGCCTAATAGAATTCCCGCTAGCGAGCTCTGAACACCTCACGTTATTTCTTGCCCACCCGGTATATCAAACAAATCGTAATGACGAGATATAAGCGGTTATTCATTATTACTTTCGTCAGTCGATGAATATGGTACATGGCACGAACCAATCACATATATTGTCTAAATCGGTTCAATAGCACGTGCACAAATGGTATCTTCACAACCCCACTTAGCGATTTTCAATGAGAAGATATATCAAGAAATATATCAAACAAATCGTAATGACGAAATAGAAACGGACATAAATGACTATTTTCACCAATTGATAAATATGGTTCGGTAAATGAACCATTTTAAAAATAGTTGTAATATAAACAATGGCACGTGCTCTAATGGTACCCTTATGACACCGTCAAAAATTTTCAATGGTCCGATATGGCATGTAATATATCAAACAAATTGGGATGGGATGTAATGAATGAATATAACGTGCAATTAATGATAGTCGTAATTGGTTTCAAGGAACCTTGTATAGTAGAACCATTATGGTTCATTGGAACTTTGAATGCTAAAATATGGCATGTAATATATCGAACCGCTTGGAATGATGTGTCATGAACGAATATAGCGTAAAATTAATGATAGTCGAGATTGGTCTCAAGGAACTTAGTTTAGTGGAACCATTATGGTTCATTTGAACTTTCAATGCTAAAATATGGCATGTAGTTTATCAAACGACTTGGAATGAGGTGTCATGAATGAATATCACGTAAAAGAAATGATAGTCGAAATTGGTTTCAAGGATCCTGATATAGTAGAACCACTATGATTCATTGAAATTTTCAATGCTAAAATATGGCATGTAATATATCAAACGACCTGGAATGAGGTGTCATGAATGAATATAACGTAAAATTAATGATAGTCCAAACTGGTTTCAAGGAACCTGGTTTAGTAGAACCATTTTGGTTCATTGGAACTTTCAACTCTAAAAATATGGCATGTAATATATCGAACCACTTGGAATGATGTGTCATGAACGAATATAACGTAAAATTAATGATAGTCGAGATTGGTATCAGGGATCCTAGTTTAGTGGAACCATTATAATTAATTGGAACATTCAATCCTAAAATATGGCATGTAATATATCAAACGACTTGGAATGACGTGTCATGAATGAATATGACGTAAAATTAATGATAGTCGAGATTGGTTTCAAGGATCCTGGTTTAGTGGAATCATTATGGTTCATTGAAACTTTCAATGCCAAAATATGGCTACAAGCTCTGGGATACTTACTCTCCGGACCTCTCCCCTACCGACTACCATTTTTTTCCAGAGCCTGGACAATTTTCTCTGGAGGAAAACATTCCTATAGTTCATCCAACAAGAGAAAAACAGGGTGTGTCACAGGAAGTTTCAGATTAGCCAATCAGAGAAAGGGGGCCTCATGCGCTTAATCACTTCTGTCTCAGGTCTCATTGAAGAAGCGCTTTATGATATTACAGCAGAAGCTTTAATATTATTCAGTTGCTTTGCTTTAATTATAATTAAAAATATTGTACACTTCATAAAATTGTCTTTTAACTCAATTTTATATATATCGTTGTCCGAGATTCCCTGGGCCTTTTCTTTCCAGGAGTCGAAAAGCGGGGAGAGGAGGTGGTAGCTTCGCATGAAGACGCTTCATTTCGTTTCCTTCTTGAACAATTGTTCGAACGCAAAAAAAAAGAAACTTGCGTTGCCTTGGAAGTTTCTTCTATCAAAGCAGATGAGCTTTTAAAACACTGTTTTCCTTTAAAGTAGCAAAATACGTTCCACACAATCTCCCTAGCCTGGCTGTGAATAGTTTTCCTTGTTTGGCTGAAGAGCTGTTGGACGGCGTCGCCATTACAAATTGACTTGAAGGAGAGATCCCACAAAGCATTGCGGATGAGTGAGTAGTCGATATCAGACCGGAAACACACCCTGTTTTTCTCTTGTTGGACGAAGTTTAACCCAAGCAGACATCGAAAACGCATTCCGGGAGTTTATTGAGTCCCGTGACCATGGATTCTATCGGAGAGGGCTCGAGAAGCTGCCAAATGTTTGGATAGCAGTGGGGGTTATTTCGAATAGCACATGTGAAGGTGTCCTTTCTAGAGGGCCATTAAAGATGACGTCTGCAATCCGACATTTGATATGCAACGATCTGATACAGCGTAGACGATATCGATTGTGGGCATATAAAAGAAAAAGAAAAAAAAGGGAAAGAAAAAAAGAGAGCACAAATGAAAAATAAAAGGATATAAAAATAAAAATTCAAAGTAAGCAAAAGTTACAGTGAAAGTCACAGAAAAAAAGGGGGGAGGGAAGGCATACATAAAAGCCGGAATCGTAAAGAATTTAAAAAATATTAGAACAAGAAAGTTTTTATTAAAATGCAATGGGTTAAGCCTGCTTTCTTTCCTTTCTTTTTAATCGGGTCAATGTTGAAGAACATTCTTATTCACAGAAATAGGTCTTTGTCAATAGTACTACTGTATGTAATAATAAAACAATAATTTTACTCAGTAAAAGAAATTCTTTAATTTTATTTCAAACTAGCAGAGGACCCGGCGTTGCCCGGGATAATTACGCATGTAGGTAAACAGAACAACCTCAAAAAGCTAAGTTAAACCTCAAATTGGTTAAATAATAACTCAATCACTACAATATAGAGCGAAGGGACTATCCATTCTAAGAAAAATCCGAAAGACAGGAATTTACTTCTTCACTGAAAAAATCCATTCTAGGTCATATACCGGGACTTGATTTACCGAAAAAAAAATTTTTAAAGGCTCACAATGGATGGACCTCTCCAAAGATGCCTTCTATTCTAAATAATTTTTTACTCACGTAATCTTACTTTAGATGTACACTTGATGTTGTTGCAATTTCCTTTCTTCGTTCGATGTCTTGATTGGCCATTCATCACTTTGTGTAGTCTAGCGGTCGCAAAACTTGGCATTGAATCAGTTATTTGGAGTTATTAAAAGTAAACGTTATCGTTAGTTAATGCAATAAAGTTTTTTTAAAAAAAACAGAAAACAGGTTATGCTTACTAATACTTCCAGAAATCATCTACAATTCTTCTATTTACTTGCTTACTATTTGCTGAATACAGCACGGAGCTAAAGGAGTGCTTCCTCTATCGTATTTCACTCTTTCTCAATAGTCTGCTAACTCATTATCTCCAGTTACTAATCATTTTTAAAGATTTTCAAGAAATTGTTAATTACTAAGAATTCTCTTTTCTAAGAAAAGCCTGAATAACAGGAAGTCTATGCATTGAATTCTATATTGCGCAAACTTTGCCTTGCATTGTTGGTCATGAGATATTTCTCATTAATATGCCCTGCCATAACCATGAATATCGATTTTTTATCAATAATTATTATTTTTTCGAAATCTGAGATAGACAGTGACCTTCCTCATGCTTTGAAGGTCATGTATGCGAACTTTTATCAACATCGGAATAAAACTGCAGATTTGTATAAAAAACAAACAAACATCCTTCTTTATATATATAGAAAGATTGAGAATAAATATAGCCTTTTTGGTTCTTAATGAACTATTCAGCTCAATTAATTCTTTAACATCTTTGGATGAAAGTTTAATTCACTTATTGAAATTCTATAGTTTTAAGTCAATTTAATCCATTTTAATTCAGCTTTATTCCTTTGAAAATATTAGATAGCTTATCGATATTTCTAGCATGCTCTCTTCCCGAGAGTCTTCTTAGCTTTTTTATTTTAAATTTAATATGCAAAAACGTCATTATAAATTATACTTTCAGATCTGGTATTTTCATTAGTATTTGCACAGTTGAAAAAATATATTTTTAATAACTTATTATAAAATTTTGCACCTATTGTTTTATTAGAAAGGAGCTCAAATACAGTCTAGATTTGCAGTCTAGGAACGTCTTCAAATTATTGTCACTATTTTCATATCCATATCCATGAAATAAAATTAACATACCTCACCTCATCATTATTTGGTCTTGAAATAAGAAAACGATCCCTTTTACATTAAATTTAGCAATTCAATTAAAAAGGTTGCCCGGACTTGAAAAATATATAGTAATTCGTCGAGAGTTTAATAGATTTTGGGCTCCTTTCTTAGGTTAGCAACTAACCGTAATACAACTCGCCCTGGCGGCAGGATCCTGCAGCATTTATCTCGGGAGGAGGGAAGGCTGGCTGCTTCTTTTTATCTTTTCCTGTTTAAATAAATTCGTTCGTCTCGTGCCACTATATTGATTGCATGACCAACCCGATGGGTCACCATCCAGTTTGAAAAAGCTCTAGAGTTAAGGGACAGTTGGCATTTGTTTAATTAGGGTAATTTAGCTTGCCATTTATCTTTTTTTTCATTAGCCTCTGGAGGATTATGGCGTGAGATTGGAAGCACAGAAATGAAATAAAAGATAATGAACGGTTGAAGGGCCCATGCTAGTAAATGATTGGATTTAATGAGAAACATACGTCAAATTGCAATCCAACCGAATTCTGAGATCCTTGATGGATGGCAATCCGACCGCCGAGAGCGTTGAGGCATAAACTTTTCTTTTCTCTATCTTGGATTTGAATCCTGCTTTTCATGAATTCGTGGGCTCGAATTCTATTTTCATATTCACGGGCATGGACTTTGTGTTGAAATGTGATAGGACATGTCAAGAGAAAGATATCAAATTATCATATACAGCTATATAGATAGAATTGTGTCATTGGAATGAGGAATCTATATAAAGGGTTTGAGATATAAAAGGTCATAAGGAATTTGTAAGGGATGAGATCTTTTTCACATTATTAAGTTCTGTTTATCGTGGGTTCGAGTCCCACCACGGGCATGGTTGTATGTGTTTGTCCTCCATATATTGATACTTTCTGTATAAAAGCTTATTCTAATGTAGCTCATATGCTTATTCAGTAAATAAAAATGCAATTTCTGTTGAATTATCGTCATTAAAAATCTGTAAAATGCAATCAGCTAGTCTCTCGAGAAGAGAGAGATGAGGGCTGTGAGAAGAAGTTTTGTTTATGAAACAGGTCTTCGCTATAATGAAATATCCTGCAGGTCAAGATTTTGTGAACACCCAAAAATCAATTAGACATGTCTACCCAAAAAAGACGATGCTATTATTTAGTATCTATATGTTTATTAAACATATTTTTTAAAGAAATTTAACTCCTAAATTAAATTTTATTCGCATTTTGTGACTGATATAATTTTGTGAACACTTATCAAATTATTTCATAGAAAAGAATTAAACAGAAAAATATAGCTATTATATTTAATATATCATCACCCCATTTCTTCTCTCCACAATTCCAGTAATCTTTTGCTGTAACTGGCATAGAGATTTAAGTAATGTCCCTCTTTTCATAATTAATCTTCCTGGCCACATTACGAGTTGTTTCCCCATCTTCTGGGCTGAATTGAACTCTTCCCTACCTTACATATAATTAATTATCATGTTCCAAATATAAGTTCGGCGATTTATCTTGTTGAAAGTAATAATTTTTGTTGGGAAACATTTTATCTAAGATGGCAAAACTATTTCCTGCAGCATCTTTAGATAATCTGCCGTTTTCAACCTTAATTTTATTCTTTCAACATCTACTGTTCCATCAGGACATAACATCCCCATACAATTACATTTCTCCCCCCCCCCCCCCCCCC
>JAHWFO010004648.1:1389655-1401640 GCA_023313115.1 Rhysida immarginata
AAAAATCATTAGGAGTGAATTTTATAATCTAGGAGAGCAAAGAGCAATTAAATTGAATATGCCCATCAAAATTCTAGCAAAAACATTACATTTTATAACCGAAAACAAAATTAATATTTTCACTAATTTAACTCACCATTCATTTGAAATGAGTCCTTCTGACGATCATGTGCTTCGACTTATTAGACTTATTGTCATCACATACTGTATTATTCGATATCACCATGAAACCAAGCGACTGACAGAAAAAATAAGTGGAGAAAACATACGCAGTGTCTTATCACGACTTATTATATTTAAAAATCAATAAAGAATAAATCAATTTAAATTTTTTATGTAACTGAAGCTATTTTCGAAACTCCATTGGTAATACTGTATGAAGAGGCTTCAAATTTACTTTTTATTTAGCAATACAAATGAAAATATTTATTAGGTATTAAGACTGATTAAGTTATAAGAATCAATAATAAAAATAATAAAAAAAATCAGTTAAGACTGAAAAAATAAATTCATTCTTCCTCTAGATTCACTTACTTTCATCATGGATGAAGAAATAACTTTGCTTCTTCAGTTTTCTTCAGCTATGCTTTCACTTGTCTCTGGCTAAGCCTCTATTATTACAATAACGATAGAAGTTGCGAGTTGTACGCGCTCTTTTAAAAATTCGTAAGGCATTGAATCAGCTATTGAAAGTCATTAAAAGTATACGTTATCGTTAGTTAATGCAATAAAGTTTTTTTAAAAAAATCAGAAAACAGGTTAATACCTCTTGAAGTCATCTACAAAAACAGCTGAAATAACATTGAGAACATACGCCACCTTACGTTTCTGCCATTCCCATAATGGAGATCGCTGCACTTCCGGTGGCACCAGTAGCGCTCAGCAAAATGAATAGGGCACTGCCAGTCTCTTACTTTCATTTGTCTCTGTGCCTGGCCAGTTGTTCGTAACAAAAAACCCAGAAGGGGGACGAGGACGGAAAATTCCCAGATTAAGGTAAGTGAAAAAGCTATTTATATTCCTCCTATTATCGTTAGACATCACGGGAAACCGATTAAGGAAGTGCTAAATGAGATAAAAAATCACGTAACGTTAGACAAGATTACTGCACATACAGGACGCTCAGACACTATCAAGATAAAATGCCACGACGAGGACACACACAAAACCCTCGTGTCAGGAATCAAAGCGAATGGCGTGCTTAAAATCCAGCATCATCAGCTCAAGTCGGAGAAGCTATTAAAATACGTTGTCCGTAATGTGGACATAACCTATGACATGGAAGATTTTTGCGCAGATCTTAGAAACGCTAACTACTTCCCCGATAAGTCAGTTAGACTAAAAGAAGCAAATGGTGCAGTTGAGATGCCAATGGTCCTGGTCCTCTTACAAAACACTGAGCATAATAAATCTTTCCTAAATTTAAAGCGCGTGGGTCCACTTGCTGTAACGGTTGAATTGTTTAGGGGCAACAAGAAGCCCTTACAATGTTACAATTGTTTACGTTTTGGGCACGTGTCCCAGGGCTGCACAGAGTCACCGCGTTGCAACAAGTGCGCGGGCGACCACCAGTCACGGGACTGCACAAATATAAAAGGTAAAGACCCTCCTAAGTGTATTCGATGTGAAGGCCAGCACACATCGAGTTATAGTAAATGTCCCAAATACCCACAAGTTAAAAGGAATAAAACTTCCAAAGTAACTGAGGGAAGATCTTTCGCATCCGTTGCTTCTGCTTCTATTGGTAAGGGAGTCGCTGATCACGACGAATTGATTAAAATTCAAAGGTATCTGGGTAACCTAATGAATATGTTAAAGGATAGTCGCAAAGCGTTGCCGCAGACCACTCAAACTGAGACAAGAAAATAATCATGGACAAAGTTATAAATCAAGGTAAGCTACGTTGCACTATATGGAATGCGTGGGGCATTCCTCGCAAGTGTCATGAGTTCTACTTTTTACTCACAAGCTGGAATATTGATGTTGCCTTCTTGTGCGAAACTCATCTCAAACGGAGTAAGGCTTTCAATCTACCAGGGTACTATGTTTACTGGAAAGATAGGCCCCCTAAAAAAGCTTCAGATCCAGCTTCTGGTGGGGTAGCTATTGTTGTCAAAAAAGGTATTAATCACACTAAGATTGTCACACCTAACCTTGTCAATATGGAAGCAGTTTCCATTGTCATCAAAGATGCTGATGTTGGAGAGGTGAAGTTTACTTCCCTATACAACCCACCCAGGCACAAGTTAGACCCTCACGACTTAGATGAACTACTGTCTGGGCCCACTCCAGTCGTTATAGCGGGTGATTTGAATACGAAACATCCACACTGGAACTCCAGATGCACTAATCAAAGTGGTTTGGTACTTTATAGGTACATGGTAGATCAGATCGACACTTCGGTTATTGGCCCTCTTGAAGATACATACTACTGTGATCACTCACCCGCTAGTGACGTGCTCGACATTGCTGTTCTCAAGGGGTTTTTCAAACCCTACAATATTTTTACAGTAAATGCCTTATCATCTGATCACCTACCAGTTGCACTAAATTTTGAGGGGATAAATATCGACCTGAGAATAAATCTTCGTTATAAGCAGGACTGGAAATTTTTTAGAGAACTTATGAACGACAGTAACATTCCCTATCAGGATCCGTCACCAGCAGTGACATTGACGAAAATATCAAAAAGGTCACTCACTCCATCAAGATGGCTACAAATGCTAGTGCTACTCCGGTGGATTGCAAGCGGCCAGACCACCTGGAACTTCCTCCCTCCATCAGGCAACTCATCCACGAAAAAAACCACTTCAGAAGACTTTGGCAGCGTACCAGATTTCTCCACTTCAAGACGAAGTACAACAGGCTATCCCGCAAGGTAAGTGATCAGATTAAGGATTTCAGGAATCAAAGATGGAACGACAAAGTTAAAAGTCTGTCCGTCCAGGATAACTCTCTCTGGAGTATGGTCAGGGACCTTAAAAGCAAAAGGACTATTGTTCTTCCTCCTTTGCTTACAGAGGGTGGCGATTTCGTTAGCAATGACCAGGACAAAGCAAAAATTATCGCCGATTCACTGAAGAGCCAATTCTCTACTCCCAAAGAGGATGATCTGGTCAATATTACTCGTGAAGTCAAAGACGTGTGTGATAGGTATGACCACACACAGCACGCTCTTGGCTCTCCTGATGTCATTGGCACCTCTGAGATATGGGACATCATAAAGCGCCTGAAAAGCAAAAAGGCAGCCGGCATCGACACCATTACCAACAGTGCTCTCAAGAATTTGCCTCCCAGTGTTATCTGCATCATCACCAAGGTCATGAATGACTGCTGGCTTAGCGGCCATTTCCCTAGTGCCTGGAAGGACTCAGTCATCATCACCATTCCTAAACCTGGACTGGATCCTGCTCTTCCCACCAGTTATAGGCCCATTAGCTTGTTGCCCATGCTTTCCAAGGTCTTTGAGCGCACTATACTCAAGAGGTTCAACGACTACTGCGAGGCAAACAACCTCATTCGTAGTGAGCAATTTGGCTTCCGTCCAGGCCACTCTTGTCAGCTTCAGTTATGGAGGCTCGTTGCTGATTTAAACGGTCCTCTCAACCTCTCTATGTTTGATGGCCTCATTTTCCTCGATGTCCAAAAGGCCTTTGATCAAGTCTGGCATGATGGGCTCATTTACAAAATGATTACCTACGGGTTCCCTGACGATCTAATTGCTCTGGTTCGCTCCTTCCTGTCAAAGAGGACTTTTCGTGTTAAGGTTGGGGACTGCTTGTCTGAACCCTGCGATGTTAATGCTGGTGTACCCCAAGGCTCTGTCTTGGGGCCAGCATTATTCAACTTCTTTATCCATGACTTTCCCAAGTTTACAAAGTGTAATCTTTACTTATTTGCTGACGACCGGTCCATCATGACCTGGGCACGAAACCCAGCACATGTCATCACTCGACTACAAAAAGCTTTGCATCAGTGCGAGAGCTGGTTTACAAAGTGGCGATTAAAGCTGAATGTCAAAAAGTGCAAGGTCATGTTTATCACTCGCAAATGCAAAAACCCTCCAAAGCCTCTCTTCTTATTTGGCAAGAAACTTGAGTGGGTAAAAAGCTACAAATATCTTGGTGTCATGATCGACTCCAAACTAAATTGGAACGACCAAGTCCAATACGCGCTCAACAAAGCAAAGAAAGCGAGGTTCAGTTTGATTGCACTTCTGGGGCGAAACAGCGCTCTTGGTGTGGATAACAAACTCTTGATATACAAGGTTGTGATTCGTACTATCTTACTTCATGGAATGCCTGCTTGGGCTTCTATTTGCAAATCTAGGTGGAAGGATCTCCAGACCTTCCAAAATGTTGCTCTCCGGTCCATTGCCCAACTTGACAGAAGAGTTGCCAACAACCACTCTATCTATGAGGATCTGGGGATGACCCACATAGGCACCTTTGTCCAGACTCTTATGAAGAACATGCTACCCAAGATGGAGAATCATGAAAACACCCTGGTTTCTGGTATCCTGGACCACCCACTCACTGTTAAGGGTCCCCTCAGGTTTCGAAGATCCCGCCATGTCCTGGATGTCTGCTTTGATGACGTTAACAAGGCCGTCTTCCCCAACTATTGGATCTTCTATACCTGCTGATTTTTGGGGACTCTATTCGTCAATCCACAATCTGACTCGTCCCTTCTCGGGACTCATTCTCTGGAGGACTAAAGAGGTTCATCAGGCTTCTCTCCCAGTTCAGTGTACTTCCTCTGGTTTACTTTTTGGGCGAGCGTGCAAAGTGAGCTTGGCTCCTGGACCACTCGCGTCTTTCTTTTTCACTACAATGTTCGATTGTCGATTGAATTTCCCTATTGAACTGGACTGGGTGGACAACTACAAGTATCTGGGAGTTATCATTGACTCAAGACTCTCATGGAACCAGCATATGTCCTATGCTCTAAATAAAGCGAAGAGGGCTAAGTACAGTATCATAGCTCTCATGGGTCGCAACAGCGCCCTCAGCATTGACAACAAGCTACTTCTGTAGAAATCGATTATCCGGACCATACTCCTCTATGGCATGCCTGCGTAGGCGACTATCTGTAAAACCAGATGGAGTGAACTACAGTCATTCTAGAATGTTACCCTGAGGGCCATTGCCCAGCTGGACAGAAGGACGGTGAAAAACCAATCCATTAAACATGGCCCATATCGGAAAGTTTATACAGGATCTCCTTTTGATTATGATACAGAAGATGAAGACTCAGGACAATAAGCTTGTGAGAGGGATACTGAAGAACTCAATGAATATGAACTGGCATACGAAGTATCGTAAACCGAGGCACGTTCTTAACATCAATTTTCAAGATATTAGCAACGTCTCTTTCCCAGACTACTGGAAGATGTGATAATCTTATTTCTCCTTGTATTTTTTTTTATTTCGTTTGTTTTTTGTTTCTGACAATCGTCAATCTTATTTTCTTTTTTGTATAACATGGAAGACCGCTTGGGTTGGTTAGGCTTTTTGACTACCTCAGTGTATTTCATTTGGAGTTTATTCTGGTTGGATGAGCTTTGTGAAAGCGCTGCTTTCGTCCCTCCTAACAAATGTACTCTTCACTGTTCGATTGTCGAATTTCCCTATTGATTAACGTTTGTGGACAAGAGGTTTGTCCTTTTTGCATCATGTCTTTATCCACAGTGAATTCTCAGTTCTCATCGTTTGCTTCTCAGGCTCTATCACCACGAGATTTCAGTAGGTTCTTGTCTTTAAATCTTAAATTTAAGTTGATTAAGGCTGACATTTCCTTTTTACTAAATTGCAAGCATTTTAAGGTTTCCCCCAAGTTCGTGTTAAGACTGAATTTTAGAACGCTGTCGGTTTGGGATCAGAAGGCCTTGTTCTTCGCTCGATCTAAGAGATTAGATTTTGAAATTTCGTGCTTGTTCAAAAGACTAGCTATTTTTGAATTACGCTTATATGATTTACATTTGTTAATTAGTAACAACCCCCTCCGCAGAACTTTGGGATTCTTTTTCTAACTATACTTTCGCTATAACCAACATTTATTTGAGAGAAAAACCAAAAAATTGGATAATAAATTCCATTTAATTTTGTCCAAACAAATGAAAATGCCCCCCTCTCCCCCCTACCTCGGTTTTACGTCAATACGTTATCAACAAAATGATCTTGATTTCAAGAAAGAGGAGCTCAACCTCCGGTCGAAAGGTTTGAAATTTTCTATTTGTAAGGGGCGCTTTGACCTAGAAAATATTATTTGTGATATAGAAAGCGGTAGTAAATTCATGCCTCAGACGAAAAGACAAGCAATTAGCACCGCTTGCGCACAACAGTTAAAGAAAAATTCCACTAATGCCATTATGGATCATAAGAACTTATCTGCACTCAAGTCTCTTAGAAACAAAGACTGTTTTTATTTAAAATCGGATAAGGGGAACTCTATAGTTATCCTACGTCAAACCGATTATTTCACTAGTGTCTCCCAACTCCTAGCTGACGGCCCTTACACTAAGATCAAAAAGGACCCCCTACCAAAGTTGGTTAGACGTGTTAAGGCTGCTTTAAAATCGTGTAACAACTTGATCAATCCGCCCCTGGCGCGTCGTTTATCTATCTCTAACCCAGTCATTCCCAAGTTGTACGCGCTTCCCAAGATACTCAAACCGGGAAACCAGTTCCGACCTATTATCTCGAACATTTCCGCACCAACATATGAATTAGCTAAGTTTCTAGCGGGTTTTTTAGGACGGTTGGACATTGACCCGTTGAACCTTTCGGTCAAAAATAGTGTCGACCTTGTGGATAAATTGAAGAACGTTAACGTTTCCGATAGTTGCATTTTGGTTTCCTTCGACGTCACCTCTTTATTTCCAAACTTGCCAATTCAAGATATCTTGACTTGTTGCATTCTGTCCTGAGAGACAACAAGATCGAAAATACGGTGATTTCAGAAATAACTAGGCTTTGTAAACTCTGTGTTAACAACAATTATTTCCAATTTAAAGATGAATTTTACCACATGTCTGCAGGAACTCCTATGGGGAGTTGGTTAAGCCCCATACTGTCGGAAATTTTTATGAGGAAGTTTGAGGCAAAACTTAGTTCCTCCGGTTCATACTTCCCCGAGGTGTGGTATCGATACGTAGATGATGTTTTTGCGATCATCGATACTAACAAGGTTGACCTACAGGTTTTCCTGGATTACCTCAATGGTCACTACCCGACCATTCAGTTTATCGCGGAAAGGAAGGAAGGCATGCTCCCTTTCCTGGATTTGAAAATCATACGGACAGGCTGTAGGTTGGAATTCGACATTTATCGGTAACCTACACACAGCGACGTGTATATACACAAGTCTTCCAACCATTGCTGGAGCCAAAAATTGGCTTCTTTCATCTTTCTAGTGGATAGAGCTCTAAACATCCCCTTGTTTAAGGGTAGGTTTGAAGCCGAAATCGCACGCATCCAAAATATAGCAGTCGTCAATGGTTACAGTTCTGAATTGATTAAAGATCTGGTCAGGAGAAGAAGTTTTGTGATATTACTTAGAGATTTCACAAAACTCAGCAACAACGAGGATGCCAAATTTAGATTGCCCATTTCCTATAATAGCGGACTCAACGTCAACTTACATAGGGTGACCAGACGTCCCGGTTTGGCCGGGACAGTCCCGGTTTTTGACTCTTTGTCTCGGCTTGAAAAAATGTCTCGGATTTGTCCCGGTTTTAAATGAAATGTCCCGGGTTGTCCCGTTTTTCTTCTTCATCTTATTTTATTATTTTATTAGCAGTTTATGTGCTCTTTATTCGTAATAATTATTAATAATATTACTGGCACGTCTGGTAATAATATAACTTACCCTCTTTTCTGATTGGCCATAACGATCTTTTTGTTAAATCTGGTCTTTTCGTATCTATCCAATCGTTGACGCTCTCATTCCATATAAATAGGCTAGTCATTCGGCTGTTCTCTCATCGAAGAACTAGAAAGACACTATCGTCCTGATAGGAAAGGACTCCATCTTATCCTCTTGATGACTTAACTAGGTTTCATCTGGCTTCTTGCCTAGTTCAGTGGTTACTTTCTGGACGAGTATGGCAGTGAAAGCGTTGCTTTCGGACCACTCGTTTCGTTCTACCTGCACTGTTCGATTGTCGATTGGCTGTTCTCTCATAGCACCCTCAGCATCGACAATAAGTCGATTATTCGGACCATACTCCTCTATGGCATGCCTGCGTGGGTGACTATCTGTAGAAGCAGATGGAGCGAGCTACAGTCATTCCAGAATGTTACTCTGAGGATCATTACCCAGCTTGACAGAAGGACTGTGAAGAACCAATCCATCCATTCAGATTTAAACATGGCCCACATGGGAAAATTTATACAGGACCTCCTTTTGATTATGGTGCAGAAGATGAAGATTCATGACAATGGCCTAATGACTGGAATACTGAAGAACTCAATAGATATGAAGTGGCATATGAAGTATCGAAATCCGAGGCACATTCTTGACATCAACTTTGAAGACATCAGCAACGTTTTTTTCCCGGACTACTGGAAGATGTGATAGTCTTCTTTCTTCTTGTTATTTTTCTTTCGTTTGTATTGTATTTTGTTTCTGACAATCGTCAATCTTATTTTCTTTTTTGTATAATATGGAAGGCCGCTTGGGTTGGTTAGGTTTCTTGACTACCTCAGTGTAAATAAATAATAATTATTAACTGGAGAGGCTCTCCAAGCATAGGTAATGATTTTTCGATTGAAAAATGGAAGGAAAAATTCTGCGACCTGGATTCGAACCAGGAACCTCGACTATCATGGCCGACGCCTCTACCAATTGGGCTATCGCAGACACCTGGACAGCCAATCTCTCTCAAGGTGTCTTAAAGACAACCAAGTTGTCACGGTTGAAAGCCCAATGGGAGACGGGAACCTGGCTCGAATGATAGTCGAGGTTCCTGGTTCGAATCCAGGTCGCAGAATTTTTCCTTCCATTTTTCAATCGAAAAATCATTACCTCACTGTATTTCATTTGGAATTTATTCTGGTTCGATGAGCTTTGTGAAAGCGATGCTTTCGTCCCATTTGAAGAAATGTACACTTCACTGTTCGATTATCGATTGTCGCTGTTCTCTCATTCAAGTCCAGTTCATTCATCACAGCAGTCATTTATTCTTTGGTGTCTTCAGAGAGATGGTGCCAACAAAAGGTAAGTTTTTTTCCTTGAATTTTTTTCATCTATGTGCTCGATAGTCGATTGCTGTTGTGAGCTCTCCCATTCTTTTGATAAAGGAAAATATTTTTGCTTGTTTTTTGTGATATTTTAGGAAAAAACATAAATGTGTTTTCAAGGCAAAGTTGCAAAAAGACTTTCCTTACATTAAGAAAGTTCGCACAGGGTGTGCCAGAGCGGGTTCAGAAGTCAACTGCTCTGTACGTGTTTCAACGTTTTTTACAAGTCATAGAGGTCGTGCTGATATAACTGCTCATATTAATACTGATAAGCATAAAAAGCTGTTTCTACAGCTGCTACAGGTTCACAACTTACAGCATTCTTTAGAAAGGAGCAGATGGACATAAAAGAAGAACAATTAGCCGCTGTTGAAGGTGCGTTCGCTTTTTATAATATTGCTCACGACAATAAATTTACATCAATGGATTGCACTTCCAAATTACATCAAACAACAATAGACCTCTTGAAGGAAATTCATAATTCCAAGAAGTACTAAATTATGTATTGATTTTGTTTTAATAAAAGTTCCATGAAAATTTTTTCGTTTGTATATTTTATTTGCTTTCTTACCTCAAGTTGAATTTTGATAATCAAAACACGTCACTTCCGGTACACGATCATATCCATTCACTTCCGGTTCCGGTCAATACAGAGGCTGTGGTGAAAAACCCTCACCAGTGAGAAGAATTAGCGTTTGGTTGGTCAGAAATCCCGGTGAGAAAACTGTGACATCATTTTAACGCGGTCAGAAACGCCAGTTAGTGCTGCTATGCCTAACCGGTTAGTCTAACCGTCCTCACCGAGAAAAAGACGGTTAGCCCAGTGAGAAATTACGTCATCATTCTCTCACCGGTGGGGGTTTTTGACCACAGCCAGAGTGTCCCGGTTTTGCCTTTTGAAAATCTGGTCACCCTAACTTACAGGCAATCTTTAAGGCCTGCCACAAATAAAAAAGTAGGGGAGACCTGGTCGCTCGTTGCCGCCTGCAGTGGGGGGCTCGTCAAGGTCACACTGTTGACGTCAGTTGTCGCTCTTTGTCGCTTGTCGCCAGCTCGTACCGCCGCAATTATAAAGCGTCGCCGGCTCGCCCGTCCTCTCTCCGCGCATGCGCAATTATCACTTTCCTTTACTTTCTGACAGGAAGTTCCTGCCAGGTTCCCATAGAGATAGATCATTATACCAGAGGAGGAATCTCTATTCATGAAAACGTATCCTGGAATCTTTGCACTACCGAGGGCGGTACGGGTTCGACTAGTCCTGAATAGCAGATGACACGCTAGTTCTACTATAGAAAATGTAAGGATTCCAACAACACTTTTGATTTAAGAAGTACCACTTAATCATTGCAGTAAGTAATAAAAAGTATCTTGACTTAAATCATGTAAAATGATTAAATTAAATAGTGTTTTTGCAGCTTTGTATAGTTTTAACCAGAAATTTAACTCTTTTTTTTACTTCAATTAATATCAGTTTAATAAATTAATGTTTTCTGATTTAAGAAACATGTTTAAAAACTGACATTAGAATTATAGAACAAATAAAATCAATTCTGTTTCAAAGTCTACTTTTTTATTTTATTCATGCGTTTAGCATATTTTAGTTCTTGTTATTGGATCTTTCTTTCGAAATAAGTTTCAAATAATGGCAGAGCCTCATTTTGATAAAATAAATAACAATTTTGGGTGAAAACATTTCTGCGTGCTCCCGACTGCAAAATAACGATGTCCAGCTAATTAATGGATGCACGATCTAATTGTAAAGAATATAGTTGCCAATACTTAAATTAATATGAATTTATTAATTAAATAACATACAAATCACGACAATTATTGTTTACTTACAAAATAAATTAAAAGAACCTTTTTTAAGAGTTTTACAGCTCTCCTTCAGCTCTGCATATACAAAACAGGACTAGTCAGACCGCCATATTGAAATACAGAAAAAGCTATCAGTTTCACCCCCATGGATTTTCCTGCCTCCATTGCTCTCTCTCTCTCTCTCTCTCTCTCTCTCTCTCTGTCAGTCTTCGCGCGTTGTTCGAATAACTTCTCTCTCCCTTCAGCGATTTACAAATTCGACGCTCAGAAGTATAGAGAATATGGAAGCAAAAATTTTGGCAGCATGCGCAATTATTGTATGTGAAGAGGATGAAAGAGCTGAAAGGAAACGACGAGGCTCGACCCAAAATTGGATCAAAAGAAGAAAACTCAACGGAGCTTTCAACATCATAAACCTTGAGCTCTGCATCGAGGATCCACAGTCATGTAGCTGTATTTTGTCTTTATTTCCATGAATATTTTCAATGGGTGAGGTCAAAAGATATAAATAGAAATTAGGTGTCGGTGTTGTGTGCTGGTGATCTCTCTGCCAGTAGACTTAACCAACACCCTCTAAACTCCCGGAGTTTTGAGGGTGTTGACTCAACCCCGGTTATGACCTGCCAGTCATCGAATACACATCGTTCATTTGTTTGTTAATAAATAAAATGAATTAGAATTAGAGCTTCAAGGAGTTGCCAATTCATTTATAAAAATGCTTCGTTTATCTGTTTTTTATCGAATATTTCTTTATTAATGGTTACGTACATACATAGTGTATTGTATAAACGGCCCCAGCCGCGTTCAACATACTATGATATAAAAACGAATAAAAGAAAAATTAAGGAACTGATAAAAATAACAAAATGCACCTGGTTCAATGTTAAAATTTCAAAACTCGCGTAATCACGTAATTCAAAAAATA
>JAHWFO010004648.1:1416342-1447781 GCA_023313115.1 Rhysida immarginata
GTCCTACACTGGCCATACAATTTCTATCCTTGAATATGATTCTAACGATCAAAACAAAGCTGTGTACACTGACTATTACTTTTTCCTTCTGACAAACCTTAAAACTTGGCTCTCTATTAACAACTCCTAACACCCACGCATAAAAAATATTTAAAACAATTAATAACTTTATTTAATCTTTCTCTACATAAAACTCTTCTAAACTTTACATAAACTCTTAACTTCTGAATCTAAATAGACAATCCCGAACGCGAATAATAAAATAGCTCATTTGCATAAAAAATCTGAATATTCAAATTCTAGCTAATTAATTCTCAAAACCTTACAAAACCATGGAGATAATTAGATGTTCTACGACTTAGAAATTAGTGGCAATGGTCTGTATGAGATGATAAAACCAACCAGGGAGGAGATTTCTTCAGAGATCTACATGAATAGAGAAGGCAACATAGAATCTACAAGCTATGCATAGAAATTCCCAGATTGTTGAACTTGCTGTGGACACTTTGAGCAATTGATAAACTCACAAAGCAATCGATCCAGATTCTTGTGTCAAAGCAAAGCGAATAGTCTAGTCCTCAGACCGGAATTAAGTGTGATTCACAAAGAAGTGAAATATTGGTGTTGTGATCTATATTGTGTTTTTTAGTGTGTGCCCTTGGATATATGTGTTAAAATGATAGTGTAGTGATACAAATATGGATATAGTAACTTCTGCATAGTGGACACAAACTGTAAGTGAATATATTTTTATTAGAGTCTGTATTGTTTTGTTTTTTTAGAGTAAGAGAATAAGTTTACTTTCATTCAAGTTAGAATTGAATAATTTTCTTTAGTGTTTAACTTAAATTTAATCAGCAGCTGCATTTAGATTCATTTAGTCATTCATTAGCATATTGATATCTAGTACAGAGGGTAGATGGCGCGAAGCGATAATCTGCGACACCTACTCCTACGAGGGAGTTTTGCGCCATCCCAGTAAATATCGACTGCTACGAGATGACAGTAGCAGCCGGGACCGACGGCTTAACGTGCCCTCCGAAGCACGGGGGGGTTTCATGATGGAAGAAGAGCTGCTGGCGGACAAACAAACCAGTGGCTGTACCAACTGCTGGAAAACCAGCTATGGTCACTTGGCAAATGGGTCAGACTAAGGTCCTCCAACAGCCTTGCCCCAAATAGCTGTCCCACCAGCAGTGGCCCTCAAGCCCTGGCCGTCACCCAGCCAGCAGCTGGCCGCGCCTGATGTTGCTGAACTCCATCGATTGGCAAGCCAACCGACGAGACAACCAGGCCACGGCCACCCCTATATTGATATAGCCTTAGAATTTAAGTTTAGAAGTTAAGCATTTTTGCATTTACCCACTCCTTTCAACTTGATTTTATTTTCTTGAAATAAGGATTATTTTATTTGATTTTAACACCTTGCCTTATTATTTCAATTGAAGTAATTCACTATCGAGTTTTCCTTTACAATTTTATTTAATTCAAAGAATCCGACGTTCTGGCAGTTGATTATGTTGAAGAATTTCATGACCCTTTTGGAATACTGAGCTAGTCTGTTTTATGGAGGGAAGGTCATTTGCATAATCGATTGGTAGACGTTACAGCATGTAATATATCAAAAGACTTGGAATGATGTGTCATGAATTAATGATAGTTGAAATTGGTGTCAAGGAACCTGGTTTAGTGGAACCATTATGGTTCATTGGAACTTTCAATGCTAAAATAAGGCATGTAATATATCAGACAAATTCGAATGAAGAGTTATGAATGAATATAATTTAAAATTAATGATAGTCGAAATTGGTTCCAAGGAATCTGGTTTAGTGGAACCATTATAGTTCATTGGAACTTTCAAAGCTAAAATATGGAATGTAATATATCAAACGACTTGGAATGATGTGCCACGAATGAATATAACGTGAAATTAATGATAGTCGAAATTGGTTTCAATGAACCTGGTTTAGTGGAACCATTATGGTTCATTTGAACTTTCAATGCTAAAATATGGCATGTAATATATCAAAAAACTTGGAATGATGTGCCATGAATGTATATAACGTAAAATTAATGATAATCCATATTGGTTCAAAGATACGTGGTTAATCATTATGGTCCATTAGAAACTTACAATATTAACATAGGGCGGTTTAAAATATGGTTCCGCGAATGGTTTAGTTTAACCTTTCGGTACTTGGTTATGTCATTCCTTAATGGTTTATTTAGTAATACAGGGGTTAATTTCCGACACAATTGCCGCCATTGTCCAAATACTTGTTAAGTCTAGGTTATAGTTTCGGTATCCCACAGTCATAGAATTCTGGCGCCTGCTGCTGAAAGAACATTTCAACCTCGTGCTTGATCTCTTCATCATCGTGGAAGCGTTGCGCAGCAAGATGTTTCTTCAGGTTAACAAAGAAGAGCAGAAGTTCATCAGAGAACCACAGACGGCCCACCGCTCTTATGTTCGTCATGAATATCGGTCCTGCCTCCACAGAATTCACGACAACACTTTTGTTGACTCAAAATGTTTCCATATTTTATATGTTGTCGACTCATAATGTTCCCATGTTGTTTTCTGAATATCCGCTGGGCGCTTTGCTTTCCAGTAACCCTCTCCCGGGTGTTCCTTATTGCTACGTGGAATCTAGTTTGAGTAACACGTATTTACAATGGCTGTGACGATTCAGAATCCCCCCAATTTTGAAGTGCGCTCCATCATACGTTTGTTTTTCAAGTATAAAAGTTCGTTTCTTGGGTGATTTTCGCTTCTTCGTATTCCAATTAAATACTGAAGGAAAACCATCTGCAGTCAAAACATCTTTTCCATTTCAATACATGTTTGAAAATATGTATTGAAAATTCCCATTAATTTTAAATTTTCTTTCTAAAAGTGATGCATATTTGGAATATGTATTTTGATTACAATAACAAAAACTTAAAACAATGATAAAAAGAACCAACCTGAAATAAAGGTCCAATGTCTCTTGTTTTTTATGCTCCAGTGTCCTACGCTCTTCATTTTTTGGGAAATTATGAAACTATCTTTATTGGAACGACGTTCATTTGTACAATTAGGAACACAGCAGTGCGACATTGTTCGAATAACTCAATCAGTACACTTTTACTCAATTCTTTCAAGAAAAAATGCTCATTTGTTTACTGATGTTACGCTCTAATAATATCCACGAGGCTGTGAGCTGGAAGCGTTGCTCAGGAACCCTCGCTTTCGAACTGATTCGATGGTGGCGCCCTCGGACCGTGCACTTGGTCCATACAATTCTCGTCCAGATTTGAAGTTGAAAAATTATATTAATATTTATTTAATATTTTATTTAACATTAATAAAAGTTATATATAAAATTATAATAAAAATTTAATGTTATGACAACGATATAATAAAAATTATATTTTAATTAATTTCATTTTGTTTTGAATGTAAAGTTTGTTTACCTTTTCTGTTGGCCAGACGGATGGAGAGCCTCTGCTGGATTCTGATTGGCTAACGTTGTACCATGTGTTTGACCTATGTCCATGTGCTCTTGTATCACTTGATTACTTTGCCCGTGATGATGACGTAACGTCGAAACGCGTAGGCTCTTATTAAAGTTTTCCATTATTGCTATATCTAGCAATCCCACATCTCATTTGTAATAAAAATTGTTTTACCAGGTGACGCAAAAAAGGCGATAGAAAAGTGTCTATGTTATTTAATCGTACGCCGTAAATGATTTTCCTCGTGATACTGTTCTATTGCAGTTCGAAACATTCTACAGCTCACTCACTGATGCCTCATTATGGTACATTTCAGAATGGAAGCACTAACATTGGAACAGCGTGTGTTTATCGTAAAAAATTCTGGAAGTAATGCTGTGGTGAGACGCTTATTCAACAGAACCTTATTCAAAGATGCACCTGCACCATTCCAGGATCTTCGTACTGCTATTTCCAGTGAGATTCGTGCAGTCGAAAATGATGTTCTTCAGATAGTCACCACGGAATTCAGTTCAAGATTCTACACACTGAATGTAGCAGATGGAAATTACTTTGAACAAAGCGTATAAAACAAATTATTTTGTTTGATATGGCTTAATCAGTATACGAATAACGGTTACTTACTTCATTTCTTTATTACCGCGTGATTCAGAAACGCAAAAGCTATCGTTTCTTGAAAAGAATTCGCAACCACAAAAGAATCTATTAGGCAGTTTATTTGATTGTCACATACAAAATCTAGGGTTTAATTTGGCCATTACGGTGAATAACAATTGAATAGCAAAACTTGTGAAATAGATTTTGCCGACTGTAATGTGACCAGTCACAACCAATCATGAAGTGTTCGCGGTCACATGATAATTTTCCATTTTTCCCTTGTTTATTATTGCGCTTTTCTCGAAAATATTTATTTTATTGTTGTTTTTTTTTCACTTCATAGGAGTTGCTAATCAAGTATTTACTGAAATTCCACGAATGTTTGATTGCATTTCATCGATTATGCATAATGCCTATTCTCCACCTGGCTGGTCAAGGATATTTCCGTGCAAATAACTTTCTGTTGGGTTGTTGTCGACACGAGGATTGAATGGCATCTTTCACCTCGTCGTCAGAATGCAAATTATGTGCTCCATTAAGGTGCTCTTTATTCTTTGGGAAGTGGTGAAAGTCGCAAGGTGCAAAGTCTTTCATCTTTGAACTGCAGATTTTCATCTTCGATCTGTAGGCGATGCAAAGCCTCTTGTGTGTGGCGATCATGTGCGAGCGGGCTTTATCAGGTTTTCTGAATTTCTCTGTGTTACCTTTGTCTATATATTCACGTTATGAGATTTTTACCAGTGTCGAGACGTAGGAGATAAAACTTGAAATTGGAACAAATCTATATGGTTGAGTCTCTTTACCTATATCACTTCTCGACCTTAAAGTCATCCTGCATTGTCTATTGATCAATGCCTTTCCATTTACTTCTTCTTTTCATTTAGGTTGGCAATAATCAGTAATCACTAATAACCCAAGCCAACAAAAAATAACTTTTTAAAAATCTTTTTAACGCTAAGAGCTGGTTTTTATGATTTTTGTGTGTTGAATCCGTATCTGACCTCAGTTATTTTTTCAATCACCCACAGATTTCTTGTTTTCAATGAACATTTTAAATTATTTAGAGTTAAGGGCCTGATAAATTTCCTTGTGGCTCAAAAATATGCATACTTTAACATTGCAGCAGCTTCGCTTCACACCCATTACAGTCTCTATGTGCATAACTTGGAAATGTGACGTGAAAGAAAAAATCTAAGAGCAGATTCGGATTCAGCACACTAAAAACAAGAGTAAATCAAATTCATTCAAACATTTTTTTCATCGTTGGCCTGTGCAATCTATCTGCAATGTAAGACTCTAATACGTTAGTGATGTCTCTGCTTTTAAATTTAATTTCCTTTTCCCTTAATAAACTTTTTAGAAAACTGCAATTTTATTGTACCGGATGATCCAAAAGTGTATTACATTTTTTTTACATTGTTAACGACATTTTCAGTGTTTGCGCGTGCCTCGTGATTCTTATGAAAGCATTGAATTGCTGGAAAGCAAATATCGTTAACAATGTAAAAAAAAAATGCAACACACTTTTGGATCACCCCGTATATGAAGGGAAACCTCTTACCACAAAAGAACATCCGAAATATGAAACGCCGGATGTTCCTTTGTGGTAAGAAGTTTTTTTCGTCATATACAGGGTGCTGCAAATAAATACAGGGCAGTACCAACACCTCCTAGAAAGAAATCCTGAAAATTCATACATTGTTACATGATCATGAGAAGTCATAATTGAGGGCTTATTACTGGTAGAAATAGAGCTGATAAGTATGATGTCACTTCCTGGCCAGTTGCCTAGCGATTCCAAACATTAGGTTTAACAATGTAGTGTAAGGCCATAGAAAAGCATAGAGAAGTTAAACCTAAGTTTGGAATCGCTAGGCAACCGGCCAGGAAGTGACGTCACCACTTACCAGCTCTATACCATTAACAATGCCTTTTTATGATGATGTAACAATGTATGAACTTTCAGTGCACAGGCTTTCTTTTTAGGAGGTGTTGGCAATACTCCGGGGTATTCTATCCGCTCATGCATTGTTACATCATATTTTGACCATTTTTAATCAAATTTAGTGCTTATTATTGGTAGAAATATGATTAATAATGGTCGAAATGGTATGAGCAGATAGGCTGCCCTGTATTTATTTGCAGAACCCTGTATAGAGCTTTTACAGCACGTGACCATTTAGCAGGTCAGCCATGTTGGATAACAAAAACGCTTTCGCGCACTATTCGCTATGACAAGATCAGCGTATTATACGAATCTTCCAAACAACAATACTCAACAACAATACTTAACCGATTTCTTGAGTGAATGCGATGATTGGGAAAAGCGAAACTAGAGAGTAACGACTTCTTTGTGATCCAGTATGGTGGCATTGACGTCATGATGACGCGTAGTGAAAAAGCCCTATAGCACTTCCACGCCTTAGTTCCTTCTTATTTTTACAATACAATTTTATTAATTCTTTAACTTAATTAAGTTTAATTTGATATTTATTTATTTATTTATTTATTTAAGAAAAGGTAAGTAAAATACAATAAAATCCAACAGGGACCGGTATGCCTGAAGGCCGACTAGCTAGGTCCCTGCGGGTTCCAAAAAATAATAAAGAATACTGCTATCGGCTGAATTAGTAAAAATAAAATGACAAACAATAAAAACCAAGATGTACCGGTAATAGATAGTTTAACAAAAATAAACAACAGTTCATACAATGAGTCTGCTTACTTTACTTAACATTACATAAACCTCATCGAATTCCTTTAACTACCACAGTTTAATTTATCAAAATATTCCAGGAACCGTATAGAGAAGCAAATTTAAATCAAAGTTCAACCTTAGCTTATAATATTTGTACTTAAATTAAACCTAAAAATAACTCTTAAAATATTGCAGTGGCTTCTTATATAAGAATAGCTTCTTGTATACTACCGGTGAAAACGTAAATAATTTTTTAACGCTCTACTAAATTCTAAAAGAGAAGTTAAAGAACGTATTTTTAACGGTAATTGCGCCCAACTTTTAATTCCCGTATATGAGATGCATCGGCGCTGGTAACTTAGCTTGATTAATGGGAGACGTATTTCATTTGCAAGACGAGTTGAATAATTGTGTTTTTCTTGATATGTAGCGCTTATTACCAACATTCAATTAGTTGATTTTTACACATATTTAAAGACCAATTTTTCCATAAACAATAAAATATACTTCACAACACTGATTAGAAATATACAAAGGAAAGGGTATGAAAGTTGAATTTTCAAATACTGGAGCACCCTCCCTACAACTCAGATCTTGTTCGCTCAGACTTTTATCGTTTGGGTCGCTTAAGGATGCTTTGAGTGACTCAAATCGACGACCTCGCAAAACATCCTTGAACGGCCCATACCAATGAAAGTCTGAGGAAACAAGATCTGAGCTTTAGGAAAGATGTTCCAGTACCTCAAAATTCAACTTGTTGATGGTTTGAACCAGAGGTGAAAACTGCTAGGGGAGCAGAAATGTTTACACTGTAATAGCTGGGAGGCAAATGGCACGATTAAGATCTTATTGCGCACACGGGACCGCAGTTGTACCAACTCTAAGCACACATGCGCAGAAGGCTATATAGCAATCGTGAAAGTGTGTTATGGCGAAAGTGTACATAATTTTTGACTCTCCCTCGTATATTTAGTATTAACTAACAAATTATTATTTAAGACGGAAATTGTAAAATTTCAGCAACACTTAGTTACTTGTGTATGCAAAAGAAATAAGGTGAAACCACTTTACACAATCAGTGTGATATATTACGTGTATGCATACTGAATGCATGGTAGATTAAAATTATTTTAGATAGTGGTTTCATCTTATTTCTTTTACATCCTGTTACTTAATACGGTTTTTAAAATAAATTGTTAAAGAATTGCTGATATCCATAGAAACAACGGTAAGCTTCATTAACTCAACTCTCTAATACGTAATGAACACAGCAAAGAGAGATTACTGATTTTTCACTATAATTATAGCATGACGTTAAAAATAAAAGCTTACATTTACGCTGACATGCGTATGTCTATGTGTTTGTATGATATGAAACGAATTATCAAATAACAAAGATAGGTCGAAACAATACAAAAATGAATCACGAAATGGAATGTCAACTGTTAATTAACAATTGCTGTTAGATATGTAAAAATAGAAACCGAAACTAAATGTAATCGCATGAGCACTTCTGTTAGAATGCATAATGTAATCACAGCTTTAATGATGACAAAAATGGACGGACGCAATAACTGGCGACGAGGATGGGATTCAAGGTAAGAAAAACGTCCCTGAGTCAATTTGGTGATATAGAAAAGATCTACAGGATCTAAAGAGGAAGAGTACAGTGAGCCCACGAAAAAAACAACCGCTGCAAAATACCCTTCCAAGTGTGTAAGAGAGAAAACAGCGAGCCGTCAGAAATCGCAAATAATACGCTCAGAACAAGCGTGAGTACAAAAAAAAAAAGTTTTAAATAACGAAATAGGTATCATGATTGAGAGAATGCTAGTGGGTCGAATAGATGTATATCTTGAGTTAGAACCGTGGAATCGTTACGATATGGCTTGATATGTACTTTAATGCGAACGATGTATCAGAGGAAAAGAAAACGGCTGTTTATTGATGGTAGTAGGAGCAAAGAAGTATGCTTTGATAGCAGACTTAGTCGCCCCCGCTAAACCGAGTTCTAAAACTTATGCTGAATTGGTTAAACTAGTAAATGACCATGTGAATCCAAAACCTTAGAAATAGCAGAAAGATATACAGGGTGTAAATTATCTCCGTAAATTCTGATGTTTTCCCAGTTGCGCCGTAAATGAAATGCATGTCTCGGAATTCTTTATCGCGCCATACTGTTCTGTCTACAAAATCCCAAAACAGAAACACCAGACACTAATTATCTTCAGCTTAATCACAGAAACAACATATCGGTGTTGTTAAATAAATGAGAATATATTCGTTTGGTGGCTTTAAGTTACCTTTTCAGTTTTAATTAAAGGATATTTGTCATGAAATTAATAATTTAAAGATGATTTCGGCGTTTCATGAATAGCTTTTACACTGACCGGAAGTGACTTCGCACATATTTAAGACGATATATCTTTTCAACGAAGCCCCAAACAAAACATGGTTAAGATATTTTGCTTAGAAATGCCTTCTCTATATGCTCCTTCAATTTTATCCCAATTTTCTGAATTTCCCTGTAAATATGTAGACAAACCAAGAAATTAGATAGGCTATGTATTTAGTTTCATATACTTCATGTTATTAATAAAGAAGTTATGACCTGACATGTATAACTTTCAGGATAACCATCTTAATAATATGTTTGAATTAGTAAACTCAGAGATCTCCGTGTATAGGCTACAAGATTTTCAGCTTGGCTTTTTAATGCCCGTCGATCAAATAGGGACAGAATTAAGCCTCTGATCCGTCCTCACTGATGGATATGACCTTGCCTCATTCGTAATGAATAGTGGGCCCATTCGATGCCCATTCGATAATCACGAAAATATTTAGATAGATATTTCTGAAAGCACCGACTTATTTCAGAAAACCGGCTTCGTATAAAGTTTCACTCCGGACTCAAATTAAATGATTCTAAATTAGATAATTTTAATTTGTATTTTACGATTGTTGAAAATTATATAAAGAAAACCATTGCTACCGTCTCCTTGAACTATATATCAGGCTCACAGGAGACGAAATGTGTTCCTTCTGGAAATGGCGAAACCTGTAGTCAAGGAGGGAGAAAGAGAGAGAGACGACCGCCCCATACATCATGCATGTTGGTTTTTAAGGAAGCAGCCGAGCCGAGGTCGTCACCTGGGGGAGGAAGTGAGCAAGAGATCGATTGAGGAGGCAAAGTTGTTTTGTCGAGCGCGTGTTACTAGTCACCTGACAGCTGACTGGTAAGCAACAGAAGGGAAAGAAAAGCACTGAATTAAAATGGAGAGTGGCGGCGGCAGGGGAAGCACAGAAGATGCGCTTCAACAGAAAACATTAATTCAGGAAAAATGCAATATTAAAAAAAAATCTACATAGGTAATTGCAAAAGAACGATAACCGTACAGATTGCGTTCCTGGATGATATGAAATTGACGATTGGACATTGTTCTTTTATAAAGAAGCTGGCAGTAACAAGAAAAATGGAGTTCAATAAAAATCCGTCTTTTTCGTGGTTACGGTACCGTTCCTTGCTCTTTCTCCTTTCATGAATTCATAACGACCACAGTATGGCAGAACTAAACCTTAAACGCACTTAAAAATTACACTTTTTCGATATAGATAAATATTAAGTGCTATTGTCGTTTAAAGCATGGATAAGTACATCAATGATGAACAGAGTGAAGTGAGATTGCAGGTAGTAAGAATTTTACAATATATTTTTAAACTCCTTCATGTTAGAAGTGGATGTTTTCTCACGAAAAAAAAATTAGCGATAACAATAATTACACTTTTGTTTTCGACACCTTGCGAAGAATATTAAGACTTCATGTAATTCCACTGTTAATTAGCAATCGTATTGCTAAAATATAATCTGTTTCATACAGTTTTCACAATTCAATTGACACATTTGTTATCAGCATCAGCAAGTACGGCAATAGAGCAAATAAATAACAAGCCATTTCATTTTCCCACTATACAAGGTGTCCTACTCTGTTTCGGACCTGATTTTCGTTTAAAAATCTAACTAATGACCATAATATAATACAGTTTGTGGGAATCTGCCATTTAATTCTAACCGTACGAACGCTTTCTTAACCGAAGATAACATTAAGCGGAAATGCTGTGACTCCCGAAATGTTGGCAGCACTTCCGTAACATAGAGAGGAATATGAAGGCATGACTTGATCATAATGACGACCGCTTCTAACACTTGCTGTGAGGTCACCACGTTTCTCAAACATCAAGGCATGGTCCTGTAGGAAATTCTATTAATTTTTGACCATTTGTTTGATTTGTATAAACGGAAATTGGGAGCAGAGAGCGAGTGGGACATACTGTAATTTATATATTTCAATTCGTTTTCCTTTCCTAAAGTGCTTGTTTTTCTTGGCAAATCATAATTTGTTTAAGAAAAGCTGCACTCATCGAACTAGAAAACTTATAGACCTAGAATTAATCTAGACGGGTGAATTTATCATGAAATAAAGTCCACTGGCTTTCTCTAGTTATTATTAAAAAAGGACAATTTTGGCTTAGTTAAACGGCAATTAATATAACACTCCTTTGGAAATGTCGGTAAAAAGGAAAAACTCCTACAGTACATAATGAGAAAGCGTTCAGTGTTAGGTTTACGGATTTGCTTATGACCTCCCGATTTCGTTGCTAATGATTAGTAAAATGAAAAAGTGGGATTTATAAACTCATTTTGATGGAGGTGATGATAATGATGGCACAAACGCATGCGTTCGTACCTGAAGTGGGATCTGAACACGCGATCTCTCTCGTTGATCATTTGTCTTTTCCTAAAAGAATCCACTTCCAAGATAAAGTCAAGTTATGGATATTTTCGAAAATAAATATATATTCAAAGCAAGACAACACCGAAAACACTAATATTGTTGTTCTTCTTTGTATATTTGTGTCCACAGTTTTTGGCTTGATTAGTTTGTAAATATATTTTTTTTTAAAAATTCTGAGAGCTTATAAACTATCTATCCAAACACATTTGTGTCGAGACTTGCCATTCCTAAACCTAATAGCATTTTTTTCCACAACTACTTCGACTGGAGTTTGCGCGATAAAATACAAAATATTTATTATATTTTTCCATGGTGGCAGAAGCGGCCGCATAATAAGACGTTGTGAAAGAAGGGGCCGCAGTTTTTTTCCTTCATACAGCTCTCTATACAGTTACTGCAAAACTATATTTTATTACAGAATAAACGAGAATCTGGTAATGAATCGCATAATGTATGTATAATATGTAATTTTCAGAAAAATGTCAACGTGACTGTATGACAAACAGGGTGAACCAAAACTTACATAGCAAGATTAAACGTCAATTTTTCATCTGGTATTAAGCGTAGTTGTTTGAAAACTGTGTGATATGTTCGTGGCATCATTAAACGGGTTCTTGTATAATTTCGTAGGATTGAAAAAATGACTCCTCGATGTGGACGGCTTTTATCATTTTTAGGCTCTGGTCTTCCTCCGTGCTGGTGATCGTCCAGAACGGAGCCTGTCATCCTGAATTTGTTTACAAGGTTGGTTATTGTGGGTCTATCTGGGTCACTTCCTTGGGAAGTTGGTTATTGAGTCTAAACATCACTTGGAAGTCTCGGTCTCACGCGTTCCGGACTTTGACTACGCTTTGGTCAAGCCCTGAGTGGAATGATGCACATTAACTAAAAAAAAAAAAAAAGGCGAGTACGGGTGATAATTCCTTGGCGGGAAAGTATGGTATTAAGTCCTGTCTGAGAATTAACTTCCTTTTTTTCCCTAACCGATCATTCCAATCAGGGCTCTAGATCTCGCGGTTTGACTATACCAGCTGAATTTTTGACGTTTACTCTTGCTTGATAGGTTGTTTTTAGGACACTATGTACATACAGACAGCCCTCAGCGCTCCTCCAAGATCCAAAACACAAAACTATCTTCAATATAGCTGGTGTAATGTTCTAGGCCTTAACCAGATAAATCTTAGATTTCATAACCCCCCCCCCCCCCCCCAGATTTCATAAATCAAAATCTTGGCTAGTCACTCCCAATCTACAACAGCCCAATTCAGGTTGTCAGGTACAATTTTGGGAAAATTGGGTGATGCGTTAGATCCGTACTGCATTAGACTATTGGTCAAAATTTCATTCTACGCCAACTGTGTCTTCAAAAACTATTCCAACATATTGAGGAATGTGTTTCCAGTAACTACTTGTTCTGCGGACATGAGTGGTTCGTAGTCTCTTGTTCTTGTTATCCCCAACTAAACATTAACCTTGTTTAGAACATTATTTCATATTACCTGCAAGGAAATAAGTATAGTAGCTTTATAATTATCGTGTAAAGTGATTTGAAAATTGAAATATCTCTTTTGTTCTAAATAAGAGAGGCTTTTCTTAAACTTGTCATCGAGTGGAATGGTTAAGAAAGTATCTCGGTTACTCGTGTGATAAATCTTGTAAGCCTTTATTAGAAAAACTTAGTTCTGGCTGCAATATTAAAACAAGGAAACTTATAGTTATTCATTGAACTCTTCTAATTTTGTGGTGTTAAATTGTCAGAGTTTACTATAATCACATAATTATAATGTCTTCAAAGAAGATAACGTCAATTTCTAAGACAAAAATAAACGCCTTCTATGCAAAGAAATGCTGTTTTAATTTTTGTAGGTGTTAATTTTTATGTGCTATTGAATACCCAAGATATTGAATTGCTTGCATTTAAAATAAAGAATGATATGATAGAATGTTATAAGCTTAGCAGTTTTCGATGCACTGCTTATACCTAAGGAAATAAATGTACTTATGTTAAATGAAATCGTTGATTAAGGTAAGGAAATATTTAAGTTATTCTGTATTAAAAAATTATTTTAATTGTACACTTCCGTACAAAAAAACATAAAAGAATAAAAATTCATAATAACTGCCAAAAAATTCAATCTTAAATAACGGAACTGAAGTCAACAACCAAATTGTCAAACATTTTCAGAAACTAAGTAGAAAAGGAATTTTCAAAAGCGATATGATTCCGCTTTAAAATATATTTTGCTCAAAATTTAAATTAAAAAATAATAAATTGAGTTTTTGGAAGCCTTTAATAAAGTTGAACCTAATAAGTATAACAATTAAGGTTAAAATTAGAAAGAAAAAAATCATTTTATAAATATCTGAACGGTCTTTAGCAGAGATAAAGGTAATAGGTTCTGAGCCACTAATATTTTTATAATTAGCTTGTAATTCAATTGTTAGAAACTTTATTATGTTCGTTTTCATTACAAACCAAAGTATAAGCCATCTGCCCTTCTTTCGCCCGAATTTTCTCTGAATTTAGACTCGTTACTGCTAAGGAAGCAACAATTTAAGGAGTCGAAACAAGAAGGAAACAGCAACTGAACCCGCAACCCCTTAGCCTCCCTTTCTGCCAGGTTTCCTCATTTACTTATTCATTAGTTCGTTTTTCCCTCGCTCGAGTGCGTGACTCTTTTCATTTCCCCCTCTTTACATTGCCATCGTTCTTTCTCGATCGATCGTGTTTCTAATTCCTCATCCAGCGAGCAGAGCTTCCGCCTCGAGCCTCGGATGAAACCCCCTCGCATGGATGGGGAAGGGGGTTTCCACCCCCGCACGTCAACAGTAGCCTCGTCGGCAGCGGTCGGTCGGCTCCGTGAACTCTGTCGAAAGAAGACATGTGCGTTGGCAAGGCCGGGAGAAACCATTTGTCACGGGGGAAAATTCAACGAGGAAACGAAGGGTCTGCCAAAGGGGAGGGAAAGCTCGCGGTCATGAGACGGCAAGTGGTGGAGTAGGTGGGAGAGAAGGCTACGGATTGCCTGGCGGTGAGTAGTAGGGAACCGAACACGATGAGGAGGAGGAGGCGGAGGTAATTGAAGGCACGCGCTCTACTCGCCCTCGTGGGAGACGACAAGGAGGGAGGACGATAGGGAGAAGAGAGGCGCTCTACAAAAATGGCCATTGATTTCACTTGACCTATCTGATTCTCTCTCTCCCTCTCTCTCTCTCTCTCTCTCTCTCTCTCTCTGTCTCCCCTTTTTCGTTGGCCATTGTCAAAGCAAACAGGCCAGAGAAAAACAAACACGGGGACGGCTTAATTGAAGTGCTTGTAAATAAAATTCCCGATAGAACGAATATCGATGTTGCAGGGGGTTTCCAGCTCGTCTAAAGGCACAAAAACAACCAGTGAGTTCAAGAGTTCAGGCACGATATTGATTCTTAAAAAAATAAATATGAAGACAACTGAATGAGTTCATTTTCCGATCATTTCTGTCTAGCCCAAAAAACATCCGTATTCACTGAAATGAACCCATTCAGAAACATACACACTGTTCAGCTTCGCTCTTGTATCCTAGAAACCGACAGGATGATTCGAGTTCATTCCGATATCCAATGTACTGACTCCAGCCAGTCGTAATAATTCATCACTTTGATGTCAAAATGCATTATAGACTACATGCAGTAAAACCTTCGATTATTTTAGATACTGTACTTATTCCCAAAATTTTGGTTTGATTAGTAAATGAAACTCGACCAAAACAAAAAGTAAATTGCAATGTAAAATTGCAATACAAAGTAAACATTATAAATTACTGTGCATTATAAATTGATGAAAACGCGTTTCTGTTTTTTTAAGTCTTCAGGTCTTTAACAATAATTTCAAACTTAATTAGTAACAACCTTAATAGAAAAAACATTGTTTCTGTGTTAGCGAAGTCGGTCGTTTTGTTGCCAATATTTTTCGAATATTTTGGTTTTGACTTTTGTTGGTAATTTGATTTGGACAGAACATCAAAGTTAAGAGAAAGTTATAATAGGCATACATGTCCTATATATTCGGGAACACGGCCAAAATGGTGGTTAAAAATAACTTTTTGGTTCTTCGAGCATGGTCACGGCCATAATTTTGGCCATTTTCCCGAATAGATTATAACGTTTACATACTTTTTGATGCTCTATCCGAATCTGAAGTCAAATTTAAAAAAAATCGAAAAAATTGGCAACAAAACGACCAACTTCGCGAATATAGTGAAAATGCTTTAAACTAACCTCATTACGTTAATACAGTATCACACATTCTCAACTGGTTTTATATGCTAGCTAGATGTTAGTCAGACAATATCATTTAACGCAGCATTTGTTTAGCAGTTATTCCTTATCATACATAATTTTTATATTTAGTAATTTATTTATTTTTTCTTTTTTTACTTTATAAATTACGAGAAACTCTGACCGATTTGTGCCAGTCTTCCTATTGCTTAAAAATTAATGGTACCAAGTCACTATTCTAAATGAATGTCTCATATCAATTTACCGCTACTGCATAAATTGATTTATTAATATTATACAAAAACAAGCTTATGTAAATTTTACCCGTTTATTTTCTTGCTATGAGGAGTTTTTATCCTAAGCTTATTTCTGTGGTTCTCTGCGATTTTGCTTATTAGGAGCTTTATCAAAAAGCTACTTAAAAAAATGCACGCTTGGTCTCTAGGTTTATCCGGCCGACTCCCGTTTGTACGAAAACTTAAAACCTTTTTCAAATTCTGTTTTCAGAAATATGAAGCTCGGCCGTATCAACTTTTTACGATCTTTCGTGGCTGTAAAGACTACCAAGATAATAGCATGTTATAACAGACGATTCGTCAAGAATGAATACAGTGTTACTTTCTGTTTATCTTTTAAGCATTATTGACATCGGCACGCGCACGTGAAATCGCTTTGACGACGGACGATTGCTCAATTGCTCATAATCTATATTATTAAATAGCGGAAGAGTGGAGCTACTTATTAGTTTTACAATGTCCGTCCGTCTCCTTCATAATTTCTATATTTTTTTGAGGCAGATGGTTGAAATTCGGAATGTAGCTTACTATGGGCATGTCCACCTTCACTGTTTAGTGCACTGGTGTCGGAAATACGGGGGTGGGAGTCAGAGGGGACAAATATTCAGTATCCACTTTCCTCTAGGCAAGATTTACATTACTGTGAAGTTTAGGCCAAATTGTTCCAGTCGAGTCGGAGTTGCGGGGATGGCAGTCATTTGGTCTTTAGAACTATGGCAACATATGGCATGTGAAATGTCATTCGAACGGAAATGATGAGAAAGGAAAGAAGATACAGCTTTTTTACATTTTCTACATATGTTCGAGAAAATCAATTTTTGATTAAAAAACTTGGGGTGGGGTGGGGGGTGAAAAGTGCAGATAAAAACGATTGCAGAATCCGTTACTTGCCTATACTCTACTCGGGAGATTAATTTTCTGTTAATTTGTATATATAAAAATGGATGTTGGTATGTATGACATTGATAAACTCCAACACCGTTTGACCGATCACCATGAAAGTTGGCACATGTAAATGTTTTTTTCATGTAAAAGGTTTTTATGTTATCTATTTTACTATAACTCCCCGCTAGATGGCGCTGCAGCACATCATTTTCTATACCGTTCTAGATGACGCAGCTTTCTCTTTTCTTTCTTTTCTATTTAACCAGACTGAGCCATAGCAAAGCGTGCCTGAGTAGCTAGTAAATGTATAAATGTATTTCTGCTTCACAGCTAAAGCTCCTCCTTGGAATGTTTACAAGATTTTATGTATTCTGTGGTTGTTTAATCATTTTGATGAACTAACCATTCAAATGAATTTAATGGTTGTCAATTTCTTTATTGAAATCATGAATTTTGAGGTATTTTTTATTGTTCTGAGGGTCATCGAATTAGAGGTAATTAAAGTTATTGCAGTGGTTTAACAAAAGTAAAGTTATTGTCAAGATGATGTTCAAGTAGTCATAGACTTGAACGTGAACGAAATCTTAATAAAAATTAGGGAAGATTACTAAACGTGCAGAGGGTGGGCAGTAATGAAGATGAACGATTTTGAAAATTTATTGTAATTTACTGGCACAAGACACAGTATTAACACTACTCGATTTGTTTTCCCTGGTTATTATAGATTTGTCGACGTTTTTTCCACGAATCCAGAGCTTTATTAAGTTCCTGAGGTATTTTCTTCCACTCATCGAAGAGAGCCTTTTTAAGTCCATTTAGACTTGTCACTTTCTGACCCTGCAGTTTCTGTTTTAAGTAACCCTAAGCAAAATAATCCATGGAGTCTGCGTCTGGAGATTGGTACATCCATTTGTCCGGGTGAATGTATTTCACTTTTCGTTTTTCCAAGAAGTCAGGAGTTTTGTGGGCTGCATGAGCAGAGGCAGAATTTTAGAGAATGTGATCATCTTTAGGATATAACATTTGATATAATAAATCTGTGTAAAAATATTAGCTCCATGCTTGATAATTCGCAAACGCGTTTTGCCATTATACGAAATCCCTCCCGCACCATGTTGGCCTTGCAATGTGACGGTTCTTTTTTTGCAATCTTCGAGGCTTTGGTTTCCCACATGAACTGTAAAAAACTCTCTATCTCCCGCAGCTCGTTAAATAGCACCATGACTCATCGGTGGTAATAATGTTTTTCAAATTTTTCAGAAGAAACTGTACAATGACAATGATCTCTCGCACCTCTTCTCAAAATTGGCTGCTGAGATACATTGTACCATGAACTTGATTTTTATTTCTCATTACCAAATTGAATGTATTAGAAATATGATACTTGATTGTTGATATAGGAAGGTTCACACTTCTTTGGCTCGATGGATTTGCAGATTATAGCATGTTCCTGAGGCGTTATAACTTACTAGCGCTCACCCTAATATGACGTCCAGTTTTGCGTCTTTTCTTCACTGCTGGTACGGTGGTTACAGTTGATTTCTATTCTCAGCTTGGATTTTGTTCCTCTGCTCACCATCTGATTTGAACGTTTAGTTGACGAATTAATGACCATTTCATTTGTAAAATCTGCTGAACTTTGCCTTTTATTATGGGTCTGATTTTGGGAAAGGCATGTTTCCTTTTCAATAATTTAGTTTTCAGAATATATAACATGTGTATAGAACTCTGCATATTAGTCACTTTGAAATTGTATGGCGCTCCTACTTTTCAAAATCGTTCATTTTCATTCCTGTTCATCCTCTGTAGAAATTAATAAAATCTTGTAAACATTCCAAGGAGGAGCTTTAGCTGTAAAGCAGAAATACGTTTATACATTTATTAACAAGAAATTTTGGTCAAGAAACATTTTTTGGTCTGGGGTATTTTCTAGATTTTAAATGTCTTTGGTATGCGAATTTTATACTCCTCATGTGCAGAAGACATTTAAATTATTTTCAATTTTTAAGACAATAATTTTTTTTTCTTCGGTGAAATTGCATCACAGAGCGACTACAGTACCATGACATATCTTATAGGTCACAAGACTGTGTAAAACCGTTTGCACTGCAAATTTTGTTTTTATGTGTTGCCTATGATTATAGGTTCTCTTATAAAAATTTCCCTCAAAGATACCGGTCTTGCTTATTGAGACTCTCACATCAGCGTTTTGTTTTGTTTGTTAATACAGGGTCGAGTCACTGAATTATGACCACCTACCTAATAACAAGAATACCTAATAATAACCACCAAAATAGCTGCCAGGCGACAGAGTATGGACTCAATGAGTGCTTGGAAGGTGGCAACAGCAGAGCTACACGTAGCTCATGAAAATTCCGGGATGGAGGGTCTCGCTCCTAACGTGCCGATCCAGATGTTCCCACAGATTCTCGCAAGGATTAAAATCTAGGAAGTTTGAAGGCCAGGGTAGTAAGTGGAACTCATCTTCATGCTCCTCGAACCATGCACGGCAAATTTTGGCCACGTGGCAAGTGGCATCATTTTGTTGAAAAATACCATCATTCGCAGAAAACACAATTGTCATATAGGGATCACCTGGTCGGCAACGATGTATAAGTATGCACAGCTATTGATTGTACCTTCCAGAGGAAGTAATGGACCCAAACATGCCACGAAAACATGTCCCAGACTATTACACTGCCTTCTCCAGCTTGTCGCCGCCCAACAATGATTTCGGGTAGTTTGTTTTCGAATGTCTCCCGGCGGATACATCAGCGCCCATCGATACAATGCAGTAGAAAACGCGACTCATCGGAAAATGCAACACTGTTCTAGGGTCCAATGTTTGTACTGCAATTCAAAACGCACGTCGTTTCTTGCGTGATGCACGCTTAACATGGGTACTGGAACCAGACATCTACTGCAGAGGGCAAGACGCAAGAGTGTGCGTTGCACAGTTGTTCTCGATAGCATTTTGGCGATTCCTCGTTCATTTGCGTTGTCAATGTATGGACGGTAGCGCGTCGATCACTCTTAACCAGTGCTGCTCACCCCGCTCAATCATCTAGCGGTACCCGTCATTGAAATGAAGAAGTCACCAACTTCATCGAGTCGAAGAATAAATTGTTCTTTTTATTTATGTATTTATTTATTTAAATTAGCAAGTTATACGGAAAGAACCCAATAGGGACCCGTGGGGTCAGAGATCGACGAGTTAGGTCCCATTGGGCTCAAAACAAATCATTATATTAGTAACTTAAAAAAGTTCCCGCAATCGTGATATGCTGTTAAATTGAGGTAGTGTGTGTGAGCGAACGAGGCTTCCCCGCATTGTTTACCGTTCGCAGATCACGATCAAACGTGTTTTGATGTGATTTAAACGGAATCCTAGGGTGCACGGGCATTAACTAATAATATAGAGTAAGCATCGCATTCTGATTTCGCTACGCAAAATGTCAGTTATGGAACAACGTTCCAATATCAAAGATTACCATCGGAGTGGCCATCCATCAACTTCAATCAATCCATCCACAATTAATCTTGTGAGCAATATTGTGTGAGAAGACAGACGCCAAAGTATAGAGACAAAAGCTGCTGCGATATCCGCACTTCGCACCGTTCCGCAAACTGGCTTCGCACAGTGCTTCCAAGCATTATACAGACGTTGGCAGAAGTGTGTTACTGCCCAAGGACAATATTTTGAAGGAAATGTTGTTTAAATGTTTATATTTTTTCTGTGTGCAGAAATAGAAAATAATTCCGGAACTTTTTGAAGCTACTTACCGGGTGTTTCAAAAATGACCGGTATATTTGAAAAATCTAAACGGGCAGCGATAGAAATACACCGTGAACTAAATTCGAAAGTTTGTCTGCCTGAAAATTTACTGTTATCCCAAGCATATTGCAACAAACGGTGTATTTCTATCGCTGCCCGTTTAGTTTTTATTGATTTTTCAAATATACTGGTATACCGGTTATTTTTGAAACACCCGGTAGCTTTGTCTTCAATTGGAATTGAATGTATTCTAATTTGCGTATTTGGGATGATGAAAAGTGCACCATGGGATAGGTCACCCACAACTTCCTATTCATACCGATTCATCAAAATTGACATATATGCTTCGGTTACGAAAATTAAAGGGGGAGGGGGGGCTCATTTTTGTATCCACCCTGCATATATGGGTTAGTGAGTTATACCAAGTAACAAAATCATAATTGAATATGCATAATAAATAAATAATCAATTAAATTTAAACAAATTGAACATGTTAAGTTAGATAGTCGGCTGAAGCCAACCATTTAGCTAAAATTAAATCATACTAGCATACTTACTTACTTACTTTTCAAACCCGCTTATCCGTTAGGGTCGCGGGGCAGCAGCCCTATGGAGGATTTCCAGCGATCGCGATCTTCCGCCATCAGGTGCATGTCCTCCCTGGTAATACCCAAGCGACTCGAACCCAGATTCTAGATGTAGTCTAGCCACCTGGTTCTAGGCCGACCCCTTGGTCTCTTACCCACCGGCTTGGAAAATAACAACCGCCTAGGAAGACCAGTTTGCGGCATCCGTATCACGTGGCCATAGCAGCGCAACTGAGATCTCTCAATGCGGAGAAGTAGCGGCTCAACATCTAAAGACTCCCTTATTGTGCTGCTGTGCACTCTATCTAGTAGGGTAACACCTGCCACACCTCTCAGATATCTCATTTCGGCCGCTTGTACCCGCGGTCGCACTCTTTCGGTCATTACCCAAGCCTCATGACCATAGGTGAGAATGGGGACAAAGATAGATTTGAAGACGGAGAGCTTGGCTTTGTTACTCAGCTCGCGTTTCGTTACCGCGGATCGCACCAGTTCGCGTCTGACACAGCCTGCTGCACCGATCTGAGCATCCAATTCTTTCTCCTGCCGTCCATCACTCGTGAATGCAATCCCGAGATACTTGAATTTCTCCACCTGTCTCAGTGAGGCTCCCCTAACATGGACCAGAACCTCAGTTTTAGCCACACTGATCTTCATCCCAGCTTCTTCACATTTGGCTGCAAACCGGTCTAGTGCATGCTGAAGGTTCGTGCGAGAAGACCCAAGGAGGACAAGGTCGTCAGCAAAGAGCAACCTCTCCACCAGGCAGTCAAACACACAAACACGCTCATCGCCTCGGCTGCCCCTGTCTATCCAGTCCATAATGACAATGAACAAGAGGGGCGACAGTACGCACCCTTGGCGGAGTCCAACACCCACGGTGAACGGTCTTGACTTAATGCCATTTATCCGGACACACATCTCAGAGCTTTCGTACAGAGACATGATAGCAACCAGTAATTGCCCATCCACTCCATACTCTTGCATCACTTGCCAGAGCTTCTCTCGAGGAACTCTGTCATATGCTTTTTCGAGGTCTATAAAGCAAGCGTAGACCTCTTTTGCATACTCCCAGGATTTCTCAAAGATTTGCCTTAGAGCAAAGATGTGATCCGTCGTGCTTTGGCCAGGTCGGAAACCACACTGCTCTCCCGACAGTTTGGAGTCGACTATTTCCCGACTTCTCTTCTCCAGACACTTAGCGTACACTTTCCCAGGAATGCTGAGCAAAGAGATGCTACGATAGTTGTTGCAATCTCTCTGATCTCCCTTTTTGAAGATAGGGATCACAATTCCTGTCTGCCATTGCTTAGGGGCCTGTCCAGATATGCAAGCAACCTGACACACTCGAGTCAGCCACAGGATACCATCCTGATTTAAGGCCTTTAACATCTCGGACCGGATTTCATCATCACCTGCAGCTTTGCCAGTCTTCAGGGACTTAATTGCCCATCTGACTTCTGCTTCAGTGATACTACCGTGACTATTCTCCGCTCCAAGGTGCACCTAATGTGCCTCAGTTGTTGCTGTCACCGGATTAAGAAGAGATGCAAAGTATTCCTTCCACCTATGCAAGACGCTCTCCTCCGTTTTCAGAAGCCTCCCATCTGAACTCTTAATAGTTTGTGATGAAAGAGACTTCTTTCCACGGAGGCGGCGTACGGTCTGCCAGAATACCTTGTTTGCCGAACCATAGTCTGCCTCCAATTTCTCTCCGAAATTCTCCCAGGCCTTGGCTTTAGCTGTTGATACTGCCTTTGCTGCTGCTTTTCGCGCCTCTGTGTACCGCGCTTGACTCGAAGTTGACTTATTTGCAAGCCAAAGCATATAGGCTTCCTTCTTTGCCTTGACAGCTTCTTGGACTTCACCGTTCCACCATGCAGTCCTTTTCTCACCACCCTGCACCCCACTCAGCCGCTTACGACCATAGCACAGTGCAGCTGAAGTAATCACAGCAGTTTTAAACAACTGCCACTCCTCTTCAACAGTGCCATGATCACTGGGCAGTTCTTTGAAATTTGAAGATATGTTATCTGCAAAGGTCTTCCTCACAGCTCTATCCTCCAGTGCCTCCCATTTCATGTGCCAAGTTTGTCTGAACCTAGTATTTCGCATGGTTGGCATGGGTTCACAGAACCGCAAAGTGCAGACAACAAGGTGGTGATCAGTTGATAGTTCTGCCCCTCTTCTCACACGAGTATCCAACACTGATCGGAATAAGTCGGCTGAAACGATTACAAAATCAATCAGTGACTTCTGGTCCATTGCATTCCTGTACCAGATATACTTATGGATATCCCTGTGCTGGAAAAAGGCGTTTGTGATGGAAAGGCCATTGTTGCAACAGAAATCCAACAAGCACCTCCCATTCGCATTTAAATCGGGGTCACCATTCCTCCCAATCACGCCTTTCCACGTTTGGTCATCAGCCCCTACGTGTGCATTGAAGTCGTCCACCAGGATGACAGAATCTGCACTCCCTCTCCTGCTAAGAGCAGCATCAACTTCATCTAGAAAAAGTGGGTACTCTGGAACTGCATTCGGAGCATCTGCAACGAATAGAGAGAGAGAGACCGTTTCCCTATCTGAAGCCTCAGGAGAGTCTTCCACCTAAGGGGGTCCAATCTGCAACATAATCTGCTAGCCGGGGACTTGTGAGTATCCCAACTTCCGCCTGGGCAGTCATGTTAGGGTTGACACTAGAGTAGAAAAGCTTCCACCCTCCTTCTAAGTCCACAGTTCCAGAACCCGGACGTTTCGTAGAGGTAACAGCCAGGAGACTGTCGACTATTTTTCGAACGAGAGCCTCTCCCTAACTCCCGAACGCGGGTGACTTTAACCTGCGCCACATCCGAAGCAGTATGAATTCTGTCAGTCGTGACATCATGAGATATATGTTTGTTTGGATACTCTTCGTCTCACTTCTCAACCATGACCTTGCTGGTAAGGATGACCCTAAAGTAGCAGTACTACAACCAGTATAGCTCACAGAATCCCTGAAGCACCCAAACCCCTGACCCACGGTAAGGGGGCATCCACTCAGGGGGGTAAGGGGGCATCCACTCAGGGGATCATTCTAGCATCATTCCAGAAATATAACTAAACAATAGGTTCAATTACTTAAATTAATATAATGCAATGGACATATCAACAATAGGTGATACTAGTTTTACACAAAGATTTGAGCATTTTCCGAAACAATACGTAAGTAACTGCAGAAAGAATCTCGAGTGGCAATCTTGCCCAACTTTTGACGCCGGCATGGGTAATACATCGGCGCCTAATGTTTTGAGAAAAATTCGGGAGGCAAATACTGTTGGAAAACCGAGTATTATAATTATGTCTATCATAATTGTATGTAATAAGTTTTGGGGTAGACACCAGAAGCATAGAGTTTAGTAATTTGCATATAAAAGTGCATTGTTGTAAATAAATTATTTGGAAGATAGTGAGAATATTTTCAGTGCGAATATACTGCGACACTGTAGATGACTTGGGAATACCGAGTAATGTGCGGCTAAATCATTTCTGGAGTTTAAAAAGACGAGATAGATTATATGAAGTGGATGATTCCCAGAATATTGCACACTAACATAAATATGAATGAATCCATGTAGTATAAAAAGTCGGAGAATGTTGGATGGAAGGTAGTTTAGTCTAGAGATCAAACTTTGTTTCCTATTCTGTTTGATTATTAGCGAGTCGATGTGTTTGTCCCAGGACAAATCGTGTGTACTAACCAGACAAAGATACTTAAATGACCTGATCGTAGTTATAGGGTGGGTGTCGTAATAGATCGTATTAGTTGGGAGAATATTGCGTTTATTGCGATGAAAAAATAACATCGTATTAATTTTCTCGATATTCACCTTTAAAGAATTTTCAGTGTTCCAGCTCTTTAGGCTAGCAAGTACCCCATTACGAGATGATATGAGTTGTGCTGCGTCAGAGTTTGAGGATAATAATACAATATCGTCAGCGTATAAGATAATTCTGAGATAAGAGAGAGAGAAAAAAAGATCAGGGAAGGTCGTTAATAAATAGATTAAATAACAGAGGATAAAGAACCGACCCTTGAGGGACATCCAAGTTTCTTATTAATGTGGTAGATGAGGCATCGGAATAGGAAAGAAAATAGCTTCTGTTGATTAAGAAACTCGAAAGCCAATTTAATGGTGGACCCCGAATACTATAAAAATTCTTCCTCCGCGAAATCCAACTGAACAATGGGCAAAGATGGTAGCAGCTAACGGAAATTATTTCTAACAAATATTTAATATAGTTCTGAGAAATAAATAAAATTAAAAACGAAAAAATCCGACAGAATTAAGTCGCACACGGAATATGACCTCCAAATCAAGGTACTCGAATCGAGCCCAGCTAATGCACGAAAACAACGATAAAATAAATTATAACAAAAGTAATAATAACTTTAGTCTGCCGGCAATATTTTTTATAATCTAATTAAGTGTTTTTAATAATAAAATGCATGTTCCATAAACAAAAATGTTTTATTGTAATTCGATTTATCCACATGCAGTAATTGTGTTCTGAATTTTGGCTTTTTCTTTGATTTACTTTTAAAGAATAGCATAGTCAGTTCCATTTTACTTAATTTTTGTTAAGAATGATATTAATTTGTAAATAAAATTAAATTGCTGATAGGGTCGGGAATCTGTCACGATTTACATATATTTTTAACACGGAATGATCAGCCAAAAATAAGAGGTCCGTTTTCTGATTTCTAATTTGAAAATGGAGTTACCGCCGAAATTAGTTGCTGCTTGCATTCCAAATCCATTCCAAACTCTTGATATTAAAGGTAACAGTGTCCTTACATCGAGTCTATGAGTTGTTATACGTTGCAGTAGTGCTGTTTTTAAAAAAAATGGTGTTTAAAACCTTACCAAACTACAGGCTTATTATCCTCCTACCTATTATCTATAAGATTTTTACGAAAGTAACTTTCAAACAGAGTACAATTAGCGCTGATGCTAGCGCAACCGAGAGTACAGGCAGGCTTCAGAGTACAACATGAAAATCTTACGAGAGCTCATTGAGCGCAGTAACGAGTATTCATTGCCATTTTGCTTTACCTTCATCTACTATGAAAAGCTTCGACTCGGCATTCGTTTCAGCAGTGATGAAAGAGCCAAGAGGAACTGACAAAGGATACATAAATGTGCTCAAGAGGATTTACAGCGAAACGACGGGAAAAGCCAAGGGGAACAAAAAAGGAAAGCCAAGATAAAAGTGAGAAATGCATTAGACAAGAAACAATATCATAACAACTATTTAATATGCTGCATTAGAAGAAATCTTTAGAAACATGAAAGGAAAAAGGAGTCTTAACACTGTAACGGCGAAAGCCTCGCCCACCTTCGAGATAAGATTGTTCTCATTACTAACAACTCAGATGAAGAAGAAGAAAAGACAAGAACTCGCAAAAGCCACTATACAGGGTGATTCAGAAAGGTAGGTCAAGAACGAATTACCATGTACAGTTTGTAGCGGGGAACAATATTTTTCCTATAAACATGGGTCATGAGCTGGCGGATATGCATCTCGTCTACGGCGAGGCACAGGGTAATGCTACTGAAGCGCAAATGAATCGGAAGAAATCAAAAGAGACTATAGCTGCCGCCACATAAGTTGAACGACAGGATGACGTCATTTCTAACGTAAGTAAATCGCTTAGCTATTCCATGAAATATCCGCTTTCGTTTTCGAAACATTGTTTTCGTATTTATACTTAGTTTCTATTTTCATTTTTTCTTTTAAATAGATAAATGAAATTAATAAATTAATAAACTAAATGACGCAGAATAGTCGACTCTAATGCAATTTGTTTTATATTATAACTTTTAATAGGCTTTCCACGTTTTAACGATATCTCCACCATTACTATAGTAGAACAAGTGCATCATGGGTAAAATCCAGACAAAGCATATTGATGAGATGACTTACTGCGTATGTCAAAAAGATCGTTCAACTTACGTGGCGCCAGCTATAATCACAAATAACGGCAATGAATTGGAAGAAAGTTACATGTACCTCCAACAGGAAATAATTATGGATGGAAATATTATGAACGAAATCAACAGATGAATCAGAGTGGGATAGAGAATATATTCGGAAAAAATAGTTTATCCCAAAAAGTAACATGCCCCTGTGCCTGGAAAGGAAAATTTTAACTCCATATACGCTGTCAGTCCTCGCTTATGGATCAGAAACATGGACATTAAGCAGCAAGGCCACCCAACGACTACATACCACACCAACGAAACATGGAGCGATATACAGTATGCTAGGCACTACAAAAAGGGACAAAAAAGGAACACTTGGATTATTGGATAAATAAAAATTTTCAACTTTATAGAGTGAAGGAAATAAACACATCTCTTGTCCACACAAAGAATTTTAATGCACCGTATACGCATTTCGGTGACCGCATAGGGTTGTGATATATTTGAAATACTTAGTACTTGAAAGTATTTGAGGGTATTTTATTGTATTTAGTATTTTGTATTTCAAATACAATTTTTTTACAGTATTTGGTACAATATTTCCAAATACACTTTCAAAGTATCTTGTATTTCAAATACTTTTTTCAATTTTAAATGACTATTCCTCCCCTCAAATTGTTGTTGGACCAGTCGATTTTCCCAATCAGCAGTACTGCCAATCAGAACGACTCCCACTCCAAATGGGGGATCATGGGATTCCGATTCCCAACCAAAAAAACCTTCTGTTGATTTCATTGCAGTTGGTTAATTCGTTCATTGCTTGAATACTGCTTGTGGTTGTGCTTTGCCGTGCGAAGGAGGTCGTACTCATTTTTGAGGGTTGCCAGGTTGGGCGATTTATCGCAAATTGGGCTACTTTTTTGTTCAAAATGCGACTAAAATTTCAAATTTCCGATTGCGACTGAATTGGGCTACTAGTTACTGCATGTGACGATTTTTGGGCGCTTTTTTTGTGCGAATGTTGTGACGATTTTTGGGCGAAATTAATGTCCAATTAAAAAACTGGTTTTAGACAATTATTAAAACGAGGACGAGACAAGAAGACCAATGGAAGACCAGAGGCGTAATTTGGTCATATCATTGTTCTTTTACTGGATGCAGTAGCCAATCCGGTTTCGAAATTTGGTGCTTTATACGCAATTGAGTACATATAAGCTGATAAATAAGGTGCAGCAGGTGGCACCCACATAGGCTCATTTGTCCAGATACTTATGACGAACATTCTACTCAAGATGGAAAACCATGAAAGTACTCTGGTTTCTGGACCATCCACTCGTTGTTAAGGGTCCCCTCAGGTTTCGAAGACCCCGCCATATCCTCGGTGTCTGCTTTGATGACGTTAACAAGGCTGTCTTCCCCAACTATTGGATCTTTTAGATCCTGCTGATTTTTGGGTTCTCTATTTGTCAATCTACTCCTTTCACTCTCTATTCGTCAATCTAGATCTCTTTCCGACTCTCGTCCTTTCTGGGGACTTCTTCTCTGGAGAACTAAAGAGGTTCATTAGGCTTCTCTCCCATTTCAGTGTATCTCCTGTGGTTTACTCTTTGGGCGAGTGTGCAAGGTGAGTTTGGCTCCTGGACCACTCGTGTCTTTCTTTTCACTTCACTGTTCGATTGTCGTGCAGCAGGACCAGTAGCCTAATTATTTTAGAGGACTTCACAGTTTTTAGGTTTATCTTCTCTCTTTATTTTTCATTTCGATAGCTTAAAAGCTAGCACATAATTATTTTTTATTTTCTTTTATAATGCGAATGGAGTGGAGTGGAAGTGGATATTTTAATCAAATATTGTTGGTGCTTCCTACAGTATAATGGATAAATGGGCGAAATAAAAAAAAATTACCAAAAATCATATTATATTTGTTGATCACTAAAAATGCATGTGGGTGGAAGCTTACATCATAGACAGAATGTAGATTTGCAGGGTTCTCACATTCTGGAAAGTCAGGGAAGAAGGCTATTTTCATGCATTGGGCGATTTTGGGCTACTTCAGTTTCCCGATTGGGCGAGTCACTAGTGTTTGAACCAGGCAACCCTAATTCAAGATAAGTACTGTGCCACAGGTAGTTTCTTTGCTAATTCTTTCATCAAGGTAAGTTTTAAAATGGGTAACGTTTTAATTCATTGTAGTTAAGTTCATGAATTTATAGTTATGGGTTCAGCTAACGTAAACAACCGGGAAAAGTCAGGGAATTTTACGAAATTGTTTTGCTGGATACTCTGTATAAACGACATCTTTAAACAATAATAAAAAAATTGTATATTTTCGACAGGGCCAGGATTGCAAATTTTCCGTCTGAGTGATGCAAAATTTGAAAAGTTGCTGTTATTGAAGAAAAATTGTAAAAAATCGTAAATAAATTAAAAGTATTTTTTTGTATTTGTAAATACGTATTTAGTATTTTGTATTTGAAATCGAAATTCGGTCACTTGTGGCCATCGTTCAGCGGAATACAATGAATACGGACAATCGACAATCGAACAGTGAAGTGTACACTTCTTCGGGTGGGACGAAAGCAGTGCTTTCACGAAGCTCACCCTACCAGAATAAATTCCACATGAAATACAATGAAATAGGCAAGAAGCCTGACTAACCCAAAGAGGTCTTCCACATTATGAAAAAAAAAAAAAAGATTGACGATTGTCAGAAGATTGGGAGAGGGGGCGGGGGTGGGTGGTATCAAGAATAATCCGGGAAGGAAACATTGCCGATGTCTTCGAAGTTGACATCAAGAATATTCCTCGGTTTTCTATACTTTGTATGCCACTTCATTACCATCGGGTTGTTTAGTATTCCAGCCACCAGGTCATTGTCATCGCTCTTCATCGTCTGCACCATGTTCATCAGGAGATCTTGCACACATTTGCAAAGGTGAGTCATGTTCAGATCCGAGTGTATGGATTGGTATTTCACAGTCCATCTGCCAAGCTAGGCCACGGTCCTAAGGGTAACATTCTGGAACGACTGGATTTCACTCCATCTACTTTTACATATGGTTGCCCACGCAAGCATGCCATGTAGGAGGATGATCTGAATCATCGTCTTGTACAATAGCATCTTATTGTCGAAGCTGAGGACACTGTTTCGACTCAGGAGAGCTATGAGGCTGTACTTAGCCCTCTTTGCTTTGTTCAAAAACGTAAGTCACGTGACAGTTCCATGAGAATCTTGAGTCGATTATAACGCCAAAGTACCTGTAACTGTCTACCCATTCAAGTTCCTTATTGAATAAGACAAGAGAATCCGGGGGACGATTAAGCTTTTTGTTGAAGTACACAGCTTTGCATTTTCCGACATTAAGGTTCAGCTTCCAGCAATTAAACCAGTCTTCAAATTTCTTCAAGGTGTTCTGCAGACGAGTGATAACGTGAGATGGCTGGTGCGCCCAAGCCAAGATGGCAGTATCATCAGCATAGAAATATAAATTACATTTTTTCTGATTTTGGGAAATCATGTACAAAATAATTAAATAAAACGGCCTTTATCTTGCGGGGAGTGGAGAAGTTTTCGATAACTTTAGCCTGATAGAACCTGTCGCTAAGAAAGGATTTCACCATCAAAATCAAATCAGGAGGAAACTCGTCTCTAATCATCTTGTAGATTAGCCCTTCGTGCCACACCTGATCGAAAGTCTTACTGACATCAAGAAAGACCACGCCAAAGTACCTTGAAAGGTTCAGTAGGGTGCTCAGATCTTCAACAAGCCTCCATATCTGCATCTGACACGAATGGGCGTGACGGAAGCCGAACTGTTCTTTCCGAAGTAGATCACTGGTGAGACAGTGGTCCTTGAACCTGGTGAGGATAGTTTTCTCCAAAACTTTGGACATCGACGGGAGTAGACTGATAGGTCAGTAGCTCGCAGGAATTGCAGGATTTTGCCCCTGCTTGGGGATACTTAACACAATAGATTGCTTCCAAGTTGTCGGGAAGTAGGAAAACTTCCAGCAGTCGCTTATGATATTTGAGATGTCATTAATAATGTTGTTCGGCAGATTCCTTAGGGCGTTATTACTTATCTTCT
>JAHWFO010004648.1:1448181-1466727 GCA_023313115.1 Rhysida immarginata
ACTTCATCAAAGTTAACAATACCTTCTTCCACACGCTGAGACATGATTTGGCTCTCGGGCTTATCGTTGGTAGGAGTAACAAACTGCATTTCCAGTGAATCTGCAATGACTTGGGTCTTGTCCTGATCTGTTTGCACATAGTCACCTTGTGGTGTACGGAGTGGAGGAAGCGTAACATTCCTCTTCTTCTGTAAAGCTCTGACCATACTCCAAATGGAATTGTCGCGAGCCGACAACCTTTTGAGTTTTTCATTCCATCTAGCGTCACGAAGCTCTTTTATCTCCTCTTGAACTCTTCGCACTAACCTGTTGTACTTGGTTTTGAGCCAAGGTTCACGATAACGTTGCCATAGTCTGCGGGTCCTGTTTCTTTCAGCAATTAGGCATTGGATTCCAGGAGTGAGTTGGATTCGATGAGAAGGTTTATTCTCTGATGGATATTTACTAGCTTCTATGGCACTGTTAATACATCTGGTGATATCATCAACAAGTTGATCGATGTCCTCTGTACAGTAAGCAACGTTGGGATGGTAGCCATAGTCCTTAAGAATATCTTTGTAGAGCTTCCAGTCTTGATGATATACGAGTTCCTCTCGGAAATTTATGTCAACATTGTCAAAGTTCAACGCCACAGGCTTGTGGTCAGAAGAAAGGTCATCAATCGTGAAGATATTGTACGGTTTGAAGAAACCCTTCAAGAGCGAGATGTCCAAAACGTCACTACTAGGGGAGTGGTCGCAGTAGTAGGTGTCCTCCACAGGTCCAGCAGCGAAGATATCATCTCTACCTTGTATATACCTATGAGAGAATCATGCCGTTGTAATTCTGCGTTCTGGAGTTCCAGCTTGGGTGTTTGGCATTTAGGTCACCAGCCAGGACGACTGGAGTGTCACCACTGAAGAGTTCATCAAGCTCGCAAATGTCAAGATAATGTTTAGGTGAATTGTAGAGCGCCACGAACTTCACTTCACCACAGGAGACGTCATTGATAATGATGGAGGCCGATTCTATACCTGCATAAGACTTGGAGACTAATTCTTGGTGTTGAATTCCCTTCTTAATGATGATCGCAGCGCCCCCAGACGCACATCTTGCAGCATTTGAAGCCATTCGATCCTTACGGTACAAACAATAGCCAGGTAGCTTGAAGTCTTGGCTTGGTTTGAGATGAGTTTCACACAGGAAAGCAATGTCGATTTCTTGCTTTATCAGAAAGTTGTGAAACTCGATACGCTTTCGGGGAATCCCCTTAGCGTTCCATATCACGCACCGAAGTTCACCTTTGTTGATTACAGTATAACGTTGTGCAGCCATACTAAAATTAGTTAGTCGTAAGGAGCCCACTCAACTGTGGGTAACTTTTGCCTAGATTAGAAAACAGATGAAAGATACGTCCTAATTGCTTATATATACCTGATAGATCGTTGATGTTGAGGCCTTTATCTTCCGGCGTAGACACAGCAGCAGCATAGGATTTGCCTACTGTCACTTTAGAACTACGCATCCTTTGAACCTGGGGGTATTTTGGACATTTCGTGTAACTTGAAGTGTGCTGTCCACCACATTTGATGCACTTTGGGGGGTCTTGTCCTTTGATCCTGGGGCAATCTCTTGACTGCTGCCCCTCAGCACATTTATTACAACGAGGATCTTCCGTGCAGCCCATGGATACGTGTCCGAAGCGCAGGCAGTTGTAGCACTGTAGTGGCTTCTTGTTCCCTCGAAAGGCCTCCACTGTTACGGCAAGCGGCCCAATACGTGTTATGTTTTTCAATGACTGGTTGTGTTCGGAGTTCGGGAGCAGAACCAAAACCATCGGTATATCAATGGATCCTTTGGCTTTCCTCAAGCGAATTAATTTTTCCGGGAAGTAGTTGGCTCTTGGTAGGTCTTCTTGGAAGTCATCGAGGTCATACGTAATATCCACATTACGTATCACGTGTTTCAAGACCTTCTCCGACTTCAGTTGATGATGCTGAATTTTTAGAATATTATCAGACTTAATTCCAGAGACTAACCTGTTGTGCGTTTCTTCGTCTTCACATTTAACTTTGACGGTTTCAGCTCTGCCTGTATGAACTGTGATCTTCTCCACTGGAACATGCTTCTCGAGCTCAGTTAAAATCGTCTTAAACGGGACGCCATGAGTCCGCACGATAATCGGCGGTACATACCTCTTCGTGATTCTATGGTCTTCATTAGCCGAGCGACCTTGTCCATTCTTCAGATTCCTCATTCTAGACGCGCTGACGACTTCTTCGTTTACTCTGGAGACGGTCTTTAGGTTATCGATCCTCGTGCCTTTTCTGAATTTTTTATTAGTGACACCAATCCAGGGACTATCATCCACTTCTTCATCAGTTCCGTCAGAGTGACTTCTCTTACAGCCATCGTTTGTCGAACAGTCACTATTTTCTATTATATCCATAGACTCCATACTATTAGAAGAGGAAATAGTTTTTAAGACATTACTTACGTTGCTGTTGTCAACTGGATTATCTTCCGTGGAGTTTCTTGCCTTCGGAGTCCCGGAGCATTTCCCAAAGGCTTCCTTAAGTTCGCTTATCTTGTCAATAACATCTCTACGAGAGTCCTTAATTTCCTTATTGATACCTTCGAACTTCTCCTCAAAACTTTTGTGTAGGGATTCGACTTTTTCCTCCAGTGCACTATACTTAGCGTTTATTTCATCCCGGAGGGCTTCTAACATTTCGTTGAACACTAGGTCAAATGCAGCAAACCTAGCATCCAAGCAGGCATCCCGGTAGGCCTTTTCGCAGAACACAGTTTTACCATCCGACACTAGCAAATGCTCTTTAGCCGACTTCAACTTGGTTAATTTGGACGAAGCCATCATATATAAATGTATAGAACCAGGGGGGGGAGTAACCTCGCAGCTAGGTGTGTGCTAAAGAAGCCGTCCTAAGAAGGACGCACCTAGCTCTAAGAAAAATGAACAAGTCAGGTTTGCGAGAAAATTAATTCTACGCCAGGGACCCGCTCATGAATGATTAGAATAATAATAGATGATATGAGAAAATGTCCTTAGTTAGGTTTGCGAGGAAATTAATCCCAACGCCAGGGACCCAGTAGGATAATGAGCGTCTTGATGTACTGGTTTACGGGGAATATTAATTCCAACGCCAGGGACCAGCACATAAGACGTAACAGAAGGTGAATATCGCCCTGAAAAGGGCGCACCGTGAAATGAGAATAATGAAATGATACCTGAATAGAGAGTAGAGTGATACCTTGAAGAGCTAGTCCGTTTTGATCGTCCTGATCGTCCTCAGCCTAGGTTCCGTCCTGATGATGATCTTATGTATCATATGTCATCAGTGATACGATGTTGACTAACCTCATATACAGCAAGACAATCGACAATCGAACAGTGAAGTGTACATTTGTTAGGATGGGACGAAAGCAGCGCTGAATGAATACGGACAATCGACAATCGAGCAGTGTAGTGAAACGTTATTCGAGTGGCACTTGAAGCTAAGCTTCCGTAATCTCACCCTTCCTAAATAAATGCCAAGGGAATTACACTGAAGTAGTTAAGAAGCGTGATGAACCCATAAAGGTCATCTATAATACGAAGGAAGCACACCACTAGTATTAGATAAAACACGACCTATGAAGTCCAGTAATCTGGAAATAAGACATTATCAATGTCTTCAAAATTAATATCAAGTATATGCCTTGGATCACGATATCTCTTTCTATGCATAGGATGAGTTAAAATGCCCGAGACTAGCTCGTTGCTATGATTTTCTATATTGGGCAGCATGGATTCCATGAGCCCTTGAACGTATTTGCCAATATGAGTCATGTTGAAGTCATTATAAATGGAGGAATTGCGAACAATTCTCCGATCTTTTTGCGCAATAGTCCTAAGGGTAACGTTTTGGAACGTTTGCAGTTCTTTCCACCTAGTCTTACATATTGTGGCCCAGACGGGCATACCATATGTCAAGATGGTCCGAACAATGACCTTATAGAGTAGGAGTTTATTATCAATGTTTAGAGCACTATTCCGGCACAGCAGAGCAATCAAGCTAAACTTAGCTCTTCTGGCCTTATTCAACGCATAAGTCGCGTGGGGAGTCCAGGTGAGTTTAGAGTCAATAACAACACCAAGATATTTATAAGTTTCAACCCAGTCCAGTTTTTTGCCATATAGTGTTAGAGAATCTAATGATCTCTTTCTCTTCTTGGAGACAAACATAGCCTTGCATTTAGTCTACATTCAATTTTAGCCTCCACTTGCTAAACCAGCTTTCACACTCCTTTAGAGCCTTCTGTAGCCGCGAGACTACTACGGCTGGTTGACGAGCACAGGTCAGTATAGCAGCGTCATCTGCGTAAAAAAAGAGCTTACATTTGGAAGGACTTGGAAAGTCTCGCATAAAGTAATTGAATAATACTGGCCCCAGGACTGAACCCTGTGGAACACCAGCTTTTACTTCATAAGTAGGAGATAGACTATCTAAAACTCTGGCCTGAAAGAACCGGTTGGAGAGAAACGAGTGTATCAGAGTAATTATATCTTGAGGAAATCCATCCATAATCATTTTAAAAATAAGACCATCGTGCCAGACTTGGTCGAAGGCTTTGTGTACATCGAGGAAAACGACCCCACAAAACATAGAGATTAAGGGGCTCATTGATATCCGCTGCGAGCCTCCATGTTTGGAGTTGGCAGGAATGGTTTGAGCGAAAGCCATATTGTTCATCGCGGATGAGATCGTTGGCATCACAGTGCTCAATGAATCTCTTGAGAATTGTTTTTTCCAGGATTTTGGAGATTGATGGTAACAAGCTGATGGGCCTGTAGCTAACAGGATTTGCAGGATTTTGTCCTGGCTTAGGAATGCTTAAGACAACTGATTGCTTCCAAGCATCCGGGAAGTAAGTGTTCTTCTAGCAGTCGTTAATCACTTTTACAATATCTTGAATTGTATTTTGAGGTAAATTTTTCAAAGCACTGTTCTTAATAGAGTCTTTACCTGGAGCTTTTCTCGTTTTTAAATTTTTAATGATGCTTTGGACTTCATTTACATCAATGCTATGTTTTGGGAATTCATTGCCGTGAATATTATAGAAGCCAGTTATGCAAGATTTTACTTTCTCAGACATATCAATTCCTATTTGCCGACCATCAGTAGGCGTGACAAACTGTTCTGAAAGTGAATTTGCAATAAGCTGCGCTTTATCATCATCATTCGTGATGAATTTGCCATTTTGGGCTAACAGGGGTGGGATATTAATGGGTTTCTTGTTTTGCAAGGCTCGAACCATGCACCAAATAGAGTTATCGTGGGTCGACAGACTCTTAACTTTATCGTTCCACCTGTCATTACGAAGTGCTTTTACCTCCTCGTGAACTCTTCTAGTGAGCCTATTATACTTGGTCTCAAGCCATGAATCACGAGTTCGGTACCACTGCCTTCTAACCTTATTCCTTTGCTCAATTAATTGCTTGATTTCTGGGGTGAGATCAAGGTGATCAGCTCGCTTTAACTCTAAGGGTGAAGCACTAGAGTCAATAGCTGCATTTATACGTTTAGTAAGCCTTTTCACATTGGTATCTATGTCGCTCGTACTATGTACGTTATTAAGTGGGTCGTCATCATTTTTGAGAATTTCTCTAAAAAACTTCCAGTCTTGCTTGAGCCTCAACGGATGAATACGGATACAACAGGCTCAATTTATATACAGTATGGGCCAATCAGGACAAAGAACCGAAGGGCCAATGGTAAAAAACTAAAGTAACAAATTGGTAAAAGCCAACGGTAAAAAACCAAGATAAAATTACATAAGCCCAATGGTAAGTATATAATCGGCGATGAAGATGTCAGGATTTTCGAAATGTACATCCGTGGCTCCAGAATAAAAATTTCATTTGTGGAATTGTGATTTCTCTTCTTATTTTGTTTGTTACTATCGTTTGTCCACAGTTTTTGGCACTATAACATTAGTACTATCAGTCACATAATTTGGTAGACAATTAGTTTTCTAATTTAATAATATTCATTTCAATTTAATATAGAGGCATAGCAACATTTAAATTTCATTGCACTCATTCCTGAATGATCATTGAAAAGATTCTTCGTTACGATAAGCGCCACTAAAGGTTAAACGTAAAATCGGTGGCTGAGGACTAGCGGTAATTTGGTAACTAATTGAGGCCAAACAATAAAGAAAAGCTGTGGACTAGAACGAATTCTAAAGAGATAATCTCTAATCTACAAAAACAGGGAAAATAGAAAAAGCAGGTACGTATTTCGAAGACAATGTAATCAACCTTAAGCTGTCTAAGACCGCTTAGATGTGTTTCGGTTTTTCTATTTTCTCTATCTTTGCGGATTAGAGGGTATCACTGTATAATGAAAGCAATGTCAGAGTTTGAGAAACATCAAGAAACATCTGATGAAATCGAACGCATTAGAATAATGGTTTACATGTAATTCTTTCATAGAAAAGTGATGTGAAGGAAAGATGGAAAAAACGCATGAGCAAAAGGAAGAGATAAGGTAGGAACAAATAGACCAAGAAAGGAAGAGAAACGCGGGGTTAAAAAAGTGGAGTAAGAAGACGCGGGGTTAAGATTGAAACGAAATGAAACGAATGGAATAAAAATTAAGAAATAAAGAAATAAAGAATGGCTTATAACTTGGGCCGGCGTGTCAAACAGCTAAAGATATCAAGGAATAGTATTCTAAAGAAGAGAAATTCGATCGGCAAACAGCCTTCCGAGAGTACCGTCCGCACGCCACGAGAAGACCGCTGGGTTGCTTAATGTGCTCATATGGTGTCGCTGGTAGTTGCAGATCAGTCTATAGTTATGAAGGGAGGAAAAGCGCTAAAATCAAGTACGCGCAAAAATGAGTTCTGGCCCAAACGAATGAAAACGTTTGCAGAGGTAGATACCTGAAAAATATGAAAAAATAAGGGAAGAAAATCGTCCCATTGTTTACATCGATGAAACATGGATCGACTCAAATTTGGCTGTTTGTTCCCAAACACTGAATAGATTCATCTGCAACTGCAGCGACACCGTACGAGCACATTAAGCAACTCAGTGGCCTTCTCGTGGCGCGCAAACAGTAGAATAGTCCATTTACAAAGAATTAATTCAAACGATTTACATCAATTAATGAATTTAACTTTGAAATGAATCAAGAATTCTACGGTATACAATAAATATAAAGTAAAATATTGGCGAAAGCGGAATGCGACAAATTTAATCGTAAGGCAAAAATTCAAATTTTATTAGTGTCACTGAACAATCTGGATAAAGCTAGAAAAGGTTCCTGTAAATGAATTTAGTTTGCTAATTTGCTTTATTGTATATGATACAATGCTAGAATTGATGATGTTAGGGAATTTATTCTATAGTAAACGGAATTAGGATTCTTTGAATATTTCAATGCCATTATCAAATTCATTACCGGTATCCATCTGTTGTATACGGAATAAAAGGAAAACAATTAATTTTTAAATTATTTGCCATCCCATTAATATAAAATAAGCTGCGACTATTCAATTAGTTCTTCATCAAGAACTGGTTAAATTTTTATCAATTTTTCCAATTAATCTTTGTAATCTCATCAGTCAACCTGACAATAGAGCAACATTAGATTACAGAACTTGGCCTCTTGGAAAGATTGAAATTTTAACATTTTAGTCCCTTACACGTTATTATTCTTCACAATACTCAATGTAACATGTTTTCGAATTGAAAGCATGGTGCATTATAATATTTCTAGACAGTTTTCTCCGTAAGGTAACAAAATGATTGTAATCGATGTTTAATTTAATCATATATGAACAACTTACGACTAACAAGGAACTCTTTAACCACAACGATATAAGGATTGAAAAAATACAACTCAATCCTTACATCGTTGTGGTTAAAGAGTTTCTTTTTAGTTCTAAGTTGTTCATTATCACTATCCACATTATTTTAATTGTTTATTTAGTTAATCATTTATGTTTAAAATTAAAAAAAATTTAATTTAATTTTCTTAAGCTTTTTTTCAGAATAAGCTTTTAACAGCATAACTTTCAATGAATATGCTGATGAAAGTAGAGTGGATACGAACAATTCATAAACAATCCACGACTCTATAATTTTTGAATCATTTTGTAGATCATTTGGATGTCAAACTTCAATATTTGTGAAACATTTCTAAAATATACTCCTTCAAAGTCTCGATCAGTTAGGTTCTGTTTCTGGATGTCAACAATATTTTAGCTTAAGTGTGATGCTAGAAACACTGAGACGAAATGTACAAATTGCCTTACTCCTAAGGCAAAAGCAAATAAATAAAGTAATCGAAATAGAAAGTTAATCAATAAACTAGATTGATTAATTAATAATAATTCTCAGACAAATTTTCTATATAACTATAATTATTGGAGAATGTTAACAAATTATGGAAAACGTGAAGGGTCGTCACTAAGGTGAAGCCTCAGTTGAACTGTCCGGTCGTCCAACGATACGACATGCTGAGTCCATATTCTCTCATGGTGCCATTGAAAATTTCAGATCTATCCATCAATATGACGAAAGCTAGGAGAGCACAAAATAGAACTAAATAAAGTCAATAACAATTACTCAGAAAACAGTCCATATTTTGGGAAAAGAAAGGATCTTCTGTCGTTAACTTCACTAAAGAGAATAAACGTTAAATAGTCGTCCAGAGCAGATTAATTCAAAAGTTACACAATATGCAAATCCTCGTAACTTAAAATAAAAGCACCACAACACTTAAAAAAAATAACTCTTCGTATATTCTTAAAATTTGCGGCTCCAAATAGAAGAATCCATTAATAAGTGATCAACTTTCACACAGGAAAGTTTCGCTCAGATTAAACTTGAATAATTCTTAATAGTTTTCAACGAAATATAATTGAACCAATTCCATTTTGACAAAATGTTCGCAATCCATGTGGAAAATTTCCAAACACTTTGAAATTTTCGAATTGATAAATCCTTTTATAAATATTTTCCTGGCGTAGCTCGGTAATCAATTTAATTCACACAATATGAGAAGCTGCGCGGAATTAACCATCAACGTGGAAAAGGGGGAAACCAAACTTTAGCCTCATTATTACAATGACTTGCATTATCGCTATTAATTATTTCTAAAGCACAGTCTATGGGTTCGTTCGAGTCAATCTTCTTACTAGCTGAATCCGTCGCCAAAATTTGGATACGTTGCTCACCTCTTGTAAATCCAGAAGCAAACTCATTGCAATTTATCGAACTCGTAGCTGGAGCGGGAGAGGCTTCGTCTCCTACGGGGGCTAAAACACTCCTCTCTCGCCATGAGAGTTCTGTTATAAATTCCTCCGTCGAATAAGGCTTTCCTATATTTTGCTTTCTTACTTTCCTTCTTCTTGGCAAAAAATCTCGTTACTTCTCCTTCTTGATCACATGATTCTCTCCCTTTTGTTTGTTTCTCTTTTTTTAAATTCTTCTTTGTTGAAGCCAGAGACAATTGTAAAAGGAGACTTGGCATTAGCTTCTACTTACTGTAATGCGTTTCACGGCTCCCAGCATGCAACGGGCTCATCAAGTTTCCTCAGTTTGTCAGATGGAGCCACTGTAGTTTCAGTAGTTTCACTTTCGAACAGGAAATGGGAGTTGCCAGGTTGTTTGTTTACTTCCTGTTGGCAAAGTCACGTTTGCGCAATGTGGTTCGACTATGGCTGGGCCTAACAATGGCAGTTACTGGCTGAAGTTTGCTCTTTTGCTCTGCTCTCTTCGCTCTTTGTTTGATCTCCAATATTCAGAGACGTATTTATCAAAGCTATCTTTTAAATTTAAAATGTCAGGAAGATTTTGTGCTACAAAATTTTGTAAAACCATCAGGGTGAAGAAAAAAAATTAAAATTCTTCAGATTTCCACCTGATGCACTAAGGTGAGTTTTGGGTTGCTATTTTTTTAAATTCTTAAGTTAAGCTGTAAATGTTCCATTCAAAATACCAACGGCAACGAGAAAGCGTTTTGTATTGATGTGTCTTAACATTTAAAAGGAAATTTAAGACCTGAAGTTAAAGTTTTCTTTAATGAACTTTCATTAATTTTTGAAAACTGCATCTGGTGCTTCATTCTTTTCTGTTTGACTACCTCTAAAACTTGTACATATTATCTATGAAATTTCCACTAAAATGGCATACTATTATTCCGTAAAAATTGCTCGTTATACTAGCAGGCTCTTATGAAATTCAGAATTTTCTCTGAAAACCATTACCCTCTTTTCTTGGCACAGAATTATTTTTAAACGATTGCATCATTAATTTTTAAAGAAATTCTATACAAAAAACCCAGTATTTTTTTATTATTATACTCTAGTTCTTAAATCATAAAATTTATTATTATAATTTCAGTAGCCTGCCTAGTATTTTAAAGAATATTTTAACCTTAAATAGCCATAAGCCATTTTAATAGCAGGTATTTTTGCTGACAGATCATTTCATTCACTCTTTATTTTTTTTAGCCAGTGTTATTTTTAAAACTAATTTAATAATGCAGATTTTGTTATCTATTTAGGTGTTTTTCAGATAATATTTCATGTATTCTTCAGATGTGGAACATGATTATTGGCATCAGAAAGAGAGGATTTACTGGAAAAAGATATGTTAACAAAAGAGAGGATTTCATGTATGTATAAAATTGTGTTCATTATACATTATATTTTGTAGAACCTTACAAACATTTGATATATTTTTGTTTGATTATATTTTGTAAAAAAACATTTACTATTTTAAACGTTGTATTCATAAACTGCGAAAATAATTATAAATAACTATGTTTATAAAATTAATTACATAAATCTGGCAAATATTTAAAAATTCTATTGGAACTGCCCTGTAAATATTGCATGTTATGTTGATGTTTATTTTTTTACATTTTTGATGGAATAAAATCGGACTTCGAAAAATGAATCGAAGTGTTTTTCTTACAGCGAAATTTCATGCCATAAAAACAGAATTTAAACAATTTGGATTAATGAATATGATAAAATGCAATAGTTAAAACCAATATCAAGCTAAAAAGCATGGGAGGGTAGCAGCAAGAACGGATGAAGGGGGGGGGGGTAGGAATAATGAAAACGTTATTACGTCATTTATCAATTTACCGCAGTTTCTTGTATGACGTCAGTAATGAACGTTCCCTGTAGAACTTCCTCGGACTGTCAAAGGGCGCCACATGACCGGAATTACAGAATTTCAATGGGCTAATCGTCAAATGCCAAGTCTCCTTTTACAATTGTCTCTAGTTGAAGCATAGTGTAGCCTACTTGGTTTTATAGCGCTCTGGTCTACTCCGTGGCACTAGATATATCCAGTGCATTGGATTCATAATTATGTCAATCATGGACAATGGGCATGAGAAAAATCACCAGATCATCACATTACCAACGCCCATTTTACTGAGAACAACACACTCCGGTATATATCGTTCTCCTACCTTCTTTACACGAAGGTTACCATCGACTACACACTTGCTCCCGCGGCGTCGGCGTAGTCATAAATACTATAATTCAATCAATAAACGCTAATGAATAGACAAATTACTTCCAAGACTAAAATTTACATTAACTAGTTATTCTGTGTTGAAGTCTTTAAATCACATTCGATTCTAATTATTATTTCATCTATATTTAACTATAGTCTCAGAAATGATTCAGGACAGACTCAGAAATGATTCAGATTTCTTCAACTTTTTCATTCAAGATACCGACAGATAAGAAAATATGGAAGGACTCACAAAATAAGTCTTACACAGAGTATGATATTTAATGAATTTGACTGTTTTCTTCAATATTTCACGTATTACTCTGTTAACTTATTTAAAATTGAATACAGTTTGTCCATGCCTCTGTTGAAAGTTAAATGTCATATCGATTAGAATATTTCTTACTCCGTCTTGGACATGGTCTAACAAAGGAGCCCGACAATTGGATGGATGACAATTCGGTGGACGCGACAATCCGGTCAACGTCAGTTGGGTGGAAGCGACAATTCGGTGGACCCAACAATTTGGTGGACGACAATTCGGTGGTAATGAAAATTTGGTCGAGATTTTAAATCACTAAAATTTTTTAGATATTTAACTCGTTGATTGTTTATAATTGACACATCTCTATTGCAATTACAAAGCAATTTGCTTCATTCATTTTTTGTCGAAGTCACTTTATATGCGGGAATCTTTTATTTATTATTTATTAGTTTACAAATAAATGAGATTATTTATTTATTAAATAATTTATTAAATCGTTTTGTAAAACGTGTAACATTTTCTATTTAGTTTTATTGCTAAGAGTTCCATTATTCAATTAAAAATAATGTAATTCCTTAATTATGACTTAAACTCGTTAAAATAAGCACAATAGGAATTGGTTAGATAAATCTGTAATTTGACATTAATATAGCACGGTGACATCCCTCCCCCCTTCCTCCTAAGTCTGGTTTAATAAAAAAAGGCGGTTGGAGGGGAGTACAGAGGGTAGAGTTCATTTCATTTTCAAGTTGAAAGGACAAATCCCTAATATAACTATTTCCCCCTCCAGCTTTTTAAGAGAATTAAAATGACTATCTTAAAATTTTGAAGTTATAATACAAAATTATTACAAGTAAAACATATACAAAACAAAATAATTGCAGATAAAATATATAAATAATACAAATGAAATTGTAACAACAAAAAAAATGTAAAATATAAAAAAAAAATCAAACAATTTTCAAATTTATTCTTCATCACTTTTTTAAATAATAACAAAAAGAAAAAATATTGCATCATGAAAATTTGTTCAGTTATGTGTTCCTCTCAGTTTTAGAAATGATTTCCAAAATTTTGTACAAATTTCACGTGTGTTGAGTTTTTAATCCTTTTAACGGGGGTCAAATGGTTATATCAACCCTTTCAACCCAAAATGAACTCTACCCCCTGTCGTCCCCTCCAATCATATTATCAGCAGGACAGACTGTACACTTTCCCAAAGATGTATTTTGTTTTTGTATATATTTTACTTGTAATATAGTAGCTTCAAAATGTTCCCGGAATCCTTTATATGTTGTGAAATTGAGGTAGTATGTGTGAGCGAATGAGGATTCCCCGCCTTGTTTACCAGTCGCAGATCACGATCGAACGTGTTTTGACATGATTTAAACGGAATGCTGCGATGCGCAGGCAGTCTTTTAGCTGGTAGTGTAGAGTAAGTATCGCATTCTGATTTTGCTACGTAAAATGTCAGTTATGGAAAAACGTTCGAATATCAAAGATGACCATCGAGTGGCCGTCCATCAACTTCAATCAATCCATCCACAATTAATCTTGTGAGTTACATCGTGCGAGAAGACAGGCGCCAAAGTGTGGAGACAAACGCTGCTGCGATATCCGCACTTCGCACCGTTCTGCAAATGGCTTCGCAGAGTGTTTCCAAGCATTATACAGACGTTGGCAGTAGTGTGTTACTGCCCAAGGACAGTATTTTGAAGGAAATATTGCTTAAATGTGTGTATTTTTACTGTGTACAGAAATAAATATTAATTCCGGGAACTTTTTGAAGCTATTAGTATTTTTGTATTATAACTTCAACCTAATCGTCCTAGCTTCAACTTGACTGTACAGTCATTGTAATTCTCTTAAAAAGCTGGAGGGGGAAGTGCTTATACAGAGTGATTCAAAATGATGTCCGACATTTCAAAATTTTACTACGCATTTTATAACATAAACTAACCAGACCGGGTTAAAATGCAGGAAACCTCAAATATTTATTGATTTTAGCATTACAAATGTTCTATTTGACTCCCTCGAGTCACCCGAACAATGTCAATACGATAGTCAATCTCATCCCAAACTCCTTTCAGCATGTCTGCTGTTACTAGTCCGAGAGCATTACGAATTCAATCGTCTCCTCAACACGCGCCACACAGTGGTTTGTGAAAGTTGCAGTTCACGACTAGCTTTACGAGTTGATTTCTGCGGGCTGCGGGTGTGCATGGCCCTTATTGCTTCCACCTTTTCTTCACTTACACGAGCCCTTCCCGTGCTTTTGCGTTTACAAAGACATCCAGTTTCCAGAAATTGATCATACCGCTTACGGATGCTTTTGTCAGTAGTCAAACCTTAATGAAATTGCCTACGAAATGCCCCCTGGACTAATATTATAGAGTTTGTTTTTGCATACTCCAAGATGCAATATGCCTTTTCATTCACAGACGTCATCTTTACTTTTATCGCGACACTAGCGCCACCACAGCCTCCAATTGCGGGAAGGTTACTTTGTCGGGGATCAATCATAGTATATGTCACACATTTCTTTTGAGAACCCCAATATGGCTCTTGTTCTCAGCACATGGGTTCTCACGTACTGATCTCAGAGCAGGATGAAGAACCGCTCTACATTTGCGATGACCTCGTCCATCATGCTGACAAAGACACCACGTTGCTGAAACGCATCATAACGGGGGATGAAACCTGGTGCTTTCGTTACGACGCGTGGAAATCTCTATCATCATTGCAAAGAAAAAATTATTGCTCATGAAGAACAAGCTGTATGGAAGACGATTTTATTTTGATCAGTAGAAAAGGTTCAGACAGCTGCGACGCAGGCCTTCGGTCGCGTTCAATGCCGTCCTTTCAACAATGCCGCATTGATATCGGCAGACGAGCGTATTGGCGGCAGGATGATTATTTTGAAGGTGGACATGCACAAGGTGGCAAAATTAACTCCCCTTGTATGAACAATAGTCGCAGTCCACAAAATTATCTTTATATATATAATTCTTCTGTGCGTGTGTATGTGACTGAACTCCTCCTAAACGGCTGGACCGATTTTGATGAAATTTTTTGTGTGTTCAAGTGGATTCGAGAATGGTTTAGATTCACAATTCGGTCCACTACAAAATGTTTTTTTTAATTAATTTTTTATTTATAAGTTGTTGTTACCTGGAGCTGAATGGGATTTTTGCCAGCTTTAAAAAATTGTAACGTTTGCTTTGTTTAATGAAGAATTTTGCGATTGTGAAGCAGCATCAACAATGACTGCAAGTCTGTTGCGCGGGAATGCAGTGTATCTTTTAGGCTTGGATCACACTGGCGTAAAACGCCACGTAAATACGCCGACGTAACACTGGCGGCTAGCGACACGGCAGAACATGACGTCATGGCGAAAAATGGAAGGGAGAGCGCAGAAAAGACTTTCGCACAGGCCTTTTACAATCTGGCAGGCCGTGTTTAAATTTAACAAACTTTTACCACTCTCGGCGCTTCGCGCCTCACGTCGGCCCTGCGGGCCTCATTCAATGAGGCTCATTGGTCACTGTTTTCCGTTACTCGAACGCCTTCGGCGTTCTGTCTACGACGTCCCCCTCCGGGGGTAAATAATTGATATATACCCCAACCTATTTGGTTACAGGGGGCAGTTGGTTTCCCCTCGGCCGGTTACAGGAACTTGCCATGATGTCATGTTCTACCGTGTCGCTAGCCGCTTCTGACGTAACGACGTCGCCAAGCGCGGCACCATACTATTTACCGGAAGTGACATCACTGGCGTCGTTACGTCGGCGTATTTACGCGGCGTTTTACGCCAGTGTGACCCTAGCCTTAGTTTTTATCAATGACGTATATTAAAGATAGACTCCGAATCCTATTGTTAACAGCGGCAAAAACTGAAGCAAATTGAGCCATGATAATTCTGGGCAGGAGTGAGCCGTGGAGTAATTAGCTGTCTGGCTGAGGTAATAGGACGGATAGCATAGAGGCGTGCTAAGGCCGGGTTTTTCGAAATTCGGACCCCCCTGCCCACCCAGGGGAGCAGAAAGGAAATGCACGTTCGGTCGCTTGGCTCCGCCCCCAATAAACGCAGATCTTCGAAATTTTGCAGGAAGCTTTCTAACTACCGTTCCAAAAAAATTAGTTTCCCCGATTTTCGATATTCGAATTTTAAGGGTGCGAAAACTGATAAAAATCGATTTTTCGGGGGCGTTTCACAAAATTTTCTGATTTTTTGATGCAATTTCGCGGGGAATAAAGATAAAGCAAAGAAATTCGGAGGGAAGGTTCTCGGGGATATAGATAAGGCTTTGTGAGGGGCGCCAGGAGAGCCCAAAGATTGGCCCCCTGTTTTATATTTTTGCCGTCTAACTCCAAACTAACTCCAATGCAGTATTTCGCGAGTAAAAATAGGTCTACAATAATGATATTTGGTACGGTGATGGCAATTGACGAGATCAAATGTCTGTTTGATTCATTTCTTAATTGTCTTGATCCAATTTTCCGGCATTTTATGTTTTCCAGATTTTTTCCGGATTATTTTTTTGGTTTTCATAAATTAACATACAAACTGGCATGTTGAAAGCTTAGTTTGTACGTTGGTCATAAAATATCGATTTTGTTATTTGATTTAAAATTTATTTAAAGTATCAATGACTATTTTTCGATTTATTATGAAGTAGCTGATATACTCGGCGTTGCTCGGACTCTTTGTTGATGAAATTTTGCAATTTCTGAATGTGAATATACAAAAAAAGTGAACATTATTCTTCACCTTTCATCTCCGGCCCTGCGTCAAATTCACTCAGCTAAAGGGCCGATGATTATAGAGGAGTGAAACAGAATACAATAAGAACATTTTTAAAAACTTTGTCTGTCTGTTTGAACACGCTAAAATCCAAAACTACTTGACGAATTTTCATGGGGTTTTCACAGGTAAGTTGAGGTTAGCTTGCGGCAACATTAGCTTGCGGTTAATTTAATGTCTTGGAGTATGCTCACCCTAGAAGAGCCAAAGGATGGCGCTTCATCAGTTGATTTTTAGAAGACGCTCATACATAACAATAGCGAAGCATTGCCAGGTCTGCTAGTCTGTATTACTTGTTATACTCGAGAATCCTTTCTCCCAAAAATTATTTTAAAAACCCAACACATAAAATTTAAAGATTAAACAAAACTGTACAAAAAATTAAAATTTATGACTTACTATAACGTTACAATCAAAATTAAAACTAAAACCAACCTTCTCCCCAGAAAAATACAATTTACCTGAGATTACATAACATTTTACAGGAAAATAGTTCCAATATCAATTTGGAAGCAGAGACCTTCAATAGAGGAACATGCCATTTCATAATTTTCCCATAGAAAAAATGTAATATATTATTAATAGGCGCCCTCTGAACTTTTCCAATGAAACACTCAGGCCATGCATGAATGACGCAAGTAGTAACAACGAGGCAAGGCATTATTGACTTCATAGTAAAAACTGTTCTGCAAAAGTTTGGCTGGGCGTGTCCCATTAAATTTCCGATTTCAATTGTTAGACATTGTTGACACGCCCAGTCAAACTTTCGTTGTACAGCATATAAGTTTTTTTCAGTTTAACATTTTTTTTTTACTTACATTTTTAATTTTAAAATTATTTTCTCAAAATCTTTCTTTCTTTCTTTCTTTCTTTCTTTCTTTCTTTCTTTCTTTCTTCACAGACTTCGTCTCACGCAGGCAGAGACCAGCTGCAGCTGATTAATCATAAAAACAGGGTTGCATAAAGGTTAAGCACAGGAAATATTTCTAAGGCGTCTGATCAAACGGCACTAAGGGGCCTTGAATCCTTGCAAGGAGACCAGTTCCATCTAGAAAGGCAAAGAGTAAGCTGCTAATAGTGCGTTTGTTCTTCTGACACAGGGAGGCGGCAAGGAGAATATTTTGAAGCGATGGGATGATGTTACTGCTAGTCAAACTAGTCAGCAATATGGCCCTTTGACGGCGAAAAAGAGGGCATTTTAGATGAGCGTGCTCAACAGTTTCCATACTTACATAGCGCTGAGGGCATTATTTGAAGCTAGTGACGGAAGTGATTTAAAGGGAGATGACCAGTCCGCAGCCGGAATAAAGTTGACCTTTGAAGATGTGAGAACCATCTGGGAGCAGAAGAATTAGTACCACAAATCTCTGGGAATAAGCTCTTATAGTGGCTCCCCTTTAACTGTAAGGTCCATGCAGCATTCCATCGCACCAACAAACTATTTTTAACGACAGCGCCGAGAGCCTGAGCATCTACACGAGATATACATGTACTTGCCGGCTTCTTCCCCACCCGTCCCCAGAACGCCAGTCTATCCGCCAACTCATTCCCGTAGAAACCACAGCGACCAGGGATCCAGCCAAAGCAGATATCGTAAGCTTTAGATCTAAGCAAGAGCAGGAGGCTAATCACATAACCCAATAGGCTTCTGAAGTGCCAGCGTCCCTTATTTAGGGCTGAGTGAATAGCGCAAAGGGCACTCTTAGAATCAGATAAAATTTGATAATGGTCCGGGGGGAGAGGAGCGATGATAAACAACGCCCTGTGGATAGAAGTAAGCTCTAGTTGGTACGAGCTGGTGGCAGACATAACCTTTTGGGAAATTAGGGCTCTACTTCTTAGGTATAACCCAACACCACCCGTCAGACAGGGGGTGGAGTGATAACGAGGCATCAGTGTATACGCAGTGGCTCCTAGGGAATTTGTCATTGAGGTAGTTAACTAAGA
>JAHWFO010004648.1:1476727-1526161 GCA_023313115.1 Rhysida immarginata
TTCTCATCGATGAAGGCAAAGAGATGGAGGGTCGTCTTAGAGACATTCCTATTCTACTTTTTAATGCTCGAAAAAGATGGCAACAGAACGAGAATAATTATACACATGCTCGTGTGTAATGTCCTTTTTTGTTAACACCGTTCTCGCAATGCAGTAACACACATTTTCAAGATTTTATTTTTATTTTGTTTTGGCGGGAGCTGTTATTACACCTAGTAATGAACAATTAGATTAAATGATCTAACCAAAAGCACAATTAATTTTATTGCTGGAGACATCGTTTCAATGTCAAAAGTACACATTTTAGCTTATTATTTAATAAAGTATATTACAAAATATTATTTATATTTCTCTAAAGCTTTTGTAACAATTTAACGTTTAGAATAGGTTATTGTACTGTTGCTTAGATCATAAACTTGTATATTTGTATAAAATACTTTGATTTTTTTAAATAAATCTTTCATTTTTAAATGATTATGTTTTTAATCATTAGTAACTAATCCTTTTCACTGATTATTATCATTCAATATTTTTCACTGACTATTAATTATCATGCACTTGAAGTTTCACTTCGGTCGGGTGTCCCGCGACACACAAGTTTGTTTTTTTTTTTTAAAGCCTGATTCACATTCAGCGACTTCGCGTAAAAAATGTGAATTGGAGCATTTGACGCGGTTCCGGTTGCCGGAGCCGTTTCATATTTAGCGAATTCGCAGCGAAAACCGGCTCAGAGGCGACAACGACGCGGATTTTGGAATTCCAACCGAATGTCAAACGGTTCCGCATTTCTACACGCGCTGCATTTTAACGCCTAGAAAACGTTTGGAATCGGAAATTCGCTTCACGCCGCGAAGTCGCTGAATGCGAACAAGGCTAAGTTGGAAGATTGCGTTCATGGTAGACAATCCGTCCAAAAATAATCTGCATACTATAAAGCTCGTTTCACATTCAGGACTTCGCGGCGTGAAAGGAATTTTCGATTCCAGGCATTTTCTAGGCCTCGCAAAGCCGCGCGTGTTGAAAGCCGGAGTAGCGGCATCACATATAGCGGCAACGAAACAGGGAGCTAACGAACTTCCTCTGATTGGCTGTTGGATGTGTCGTTCTTGCATCCAGTCTCTCTTGCTTTCTACACATCGTGTATATACAGTAGAATCGCGATTGACCAAGTCCTTGTTATCCGAGGCTCCTGGTTAACCGAGCTGAAGTGTGCGATCAGTAAAAAAAAAAAATCGATAAAAAGACGATCTGTAACAAAAACTAATTTAAAATTTTTGTTTATCTTACCAATGTAATTAATTATATACGCATGTGTTGTTTTGTAATTTACTATTAAATAAACACTGTCTTTAATTAAACCAGCTAGTTATCGTCAAATTTTGTAACCCATTGATACTAGATCTCCGTATAATCCGAGTGTTTTCGTAGTTTATTTATTAATTTATTTATTTATTTCAAAGTTAGTTACAAAAAAAACTCCTATTCAGGGCCCAGACGGCCGAAAAGGCCGACGAGTAAGGTCCCCGAAAGATGATTAAAAATTACAAAATCACAGAAAACAATTAGAAAAAAACAAAATAAAAAGAACAGCTTGATAATCAAAAATAAAGGTTAGAAAAAAAAAGAAAAATAAAAACAAACAAAAAACACAAAAAAATCGAAACTAATTCAAAAGTTAACTCTGATAATCCCGATTCTAGTGTACTGTACGGGATTGTGCATAACCTTTTGCTAGGGGGCTGCGACTTAAACCGCAGCGTTGTAGCACACTCTTATGACGCTTCGGCAGAGAGTAGTTCATTGTGCGTCTATTGGTATCAAACAAATATGGCTGATTTAATAAATGACAGTGAAGAGCAGCGTTTCATGGATAGAGTTCGTGCAAATGCATATCGAGAGGCATGGAAGCATGGAATGGTGATTATTTTCGGAATTTGCTAACAAATGATGTTTTTCCGTTTCTTCGAGATCCAAACAACACTATCGACCCGCATGAAGTTTGTTTTTTGCACGATAAGGCACCTTGCTTTAAGGCTAATGGAACACAGCAAATCTTAAGAGAAAGTGCTATCGATTTCTTCTCATCAAACGAATGGCCCGGTGCATCCCCTGACCTAAACGTTGCTGAACATTTTGGAGCCGTGTTAAAAGACGCAGTGGAATCTTTAATGATTCAAGAACGTGGTGAAAATCGGTATTCTCGAGACCTTCTAATGGGACACCTGACATCTGTTCTGAAGGACATGGAGTACGATACTGCTCTGTTTGAGACACTCCTCCGCTCCTACCCGAAACGGATGCGTGCTGTTCGAGAAGCAGGTGGTGGCCACACTAAATATTGATGTGATAAAAGCAGAAATAAACGTACTTTTTGATTATCAACCGCAGAACATTCCACTTAGTTTTGTTTATTTTCCAGACCCTTAGCAAAAGGTTATGCACAACCCTGTATATTGTTTTAACATGGCTTTTTTGACATCTTGTACATTGTATATATTATAATTTTATTAGGAAAACTACAGAAAACGAGCCACACCTCCACGGAATTCAATATGGCCGACTGGACTAGCGGAAGTGAGTCAGAAACAGTTGCTAAGGATTCTGGGACTGGAGAGATGCTCACTTGTGGCTGATTGGCTGTGCATTCGGGGCTGATTACGCATTGACTTCTGAAGGTTCCAACTCGTTCGCCTCTAAGCCGTTTTCCGCTACGAATTCGCTGAATGTGAAACGGCTCCGCCAACCAAAACCGCGTCGAATGCGCCAGATGTGGCGAACTCGCCGCGAAATCGCTGAATGTGAAACAGGCTTAAAGGTCGTTTCACATTCACTGAATTAGCGGAGTGAAGCGAATTCTCGATTTCAGGCGTTTTCTAGGCGTTTCATATTCAGCGGAAACGAAGCGGGGAGATAGGCGAACTTCCTTCCTTCCTTTCAGTCTGCGTTCACCCATACTCCCCAGAAAGGCGAACTCCGCGCTGATTGGCTGTTGGATGAGTCGTTCTTTCATCCAGTTGTTTTTTTCATCCTCTTTCTATATACGAGGGATGGGGCATAAGTCATGGCAACTATTTTTTTTCTCATAGCTAAGGGATGGTATTACAAAATGTCATATGTCTCGAGGGAACCGGTCATTCATAGTATATTTCCATAACACCAGATGGCCCTGTGATTTCCTTTTGTTGCATAGAGAACAATGTTAAATCAGTTCTTAGTCAACCGCCGTGCAGGATGGATGTAACCCGAATTGAACAACGCTCAATATAGCCGGTCTCCGCTGGCTTTGGTAAGAATTGGAGCACCCACTATACTCTCCGGACTTTTCTCCATGTGATTTTGATCTTATACGGACGGTAAGGAACCATTACGTGGTAGACAGCTTCGGACACGAATGGACATTGCAAATACCCGTATTGTGCAACAGGAGATGACCAGATTTCCACATGGTGAGAGAAATGGTGAAGCAAATGATATGGGCGCGTGTCACATAGTTGGCAGCGTACTGTTAACGTTCAGGGGACTACTTTGAGGCCCTTTAGAACGGGTATGTGTGCTGTAATGATTCTGGAACATGAAAGTTGTAATGTTATATCAACTACCTTAATAAACATGAAGAGCAAAATATTTCCGTGTTGCTAAATGTCCGTATATTTCCTCCATTCCTTGTCCTTTCATCTATATATTTCGCATTCTCACACAAAAAAAATAGTTGCCATGACTTGCCCCAACCCTCGTATATGCCCTGCCAAAAATGTCCGGACACCCCGCTCCACGCGCCCTCTATGGAAATGCTGTCGTCAGTAACGCATTGGGCCACCCTTTGCTGCAATTACTGCTGCAACACGACGAGAAAGGCTTTCCACAAGTTGTTTACACTCCGCTTTTGTGATACGATGCCAATTGGTCGTCAAACGGTCCAGCAACTGATGGCAATTCGTGACTGGGGGGCAGTGCATCCGTACACGGCGCTCCAGCACATCCCACAATGTTTCGATTGGTTCAAGTCTGGACTCTGCTCAGGCCAGGGCAATAACCGGATGTCCGCACGGGCAAACAATGCCTGTGTTGAACGAGCGGTGTGACTTGGGGCAATGTCCTGCTGGAAGAAGCAGTCCGATGAGGTGTCCATAGAACTCCACCATGGCTCCAGGAAGGTGCGTTTCCAAGATCTCTTGGTACCGTGGGGGATTCAGTCGCATGTTGACACCGGTGATAGATCCTACCCTTGCTATCCAAAAAGGTGGCCTACACCCACCACGACCCCACCGCCAGAGTATTTCACTGTGGGTACGAGGCATTCTGGTCGTATTTCTCGCTTGGCCATCTCCAGACCCACACTCGACCGTCAGATTGTTGGAGGTGAAGCGGTCTCATTGCTCCGCATGACCTTTGCCCAATCATCACTTGGTCTGCTGACGACCCTCCGTACACCATCGTAGACGACGACAGCATTCACCCTTAGACGAATGGCTTCCTCTTTCCGGCTCTCCCATAGAAGCCAACTTATGGAGGGCACGATGCACTGTGCGCACTGATGCGCCACAGGGTGAGGCTGGTGAGTAGACGTCTGGGTCCCCTGCAAAGGCAGCAGTGATGTCCCGCAGGGTGTCTTTGCTATGCCTCACCACCACCCGAGACAGAGCACGTTAGTCTCTCGGTAACAGGAGTGGAGGTCGCCCGGAACGTTTTGCTGTCGTTGTTGTCCCTGTCTGTTCGTATTTGTGCACAGTGGAGCGAGGATGCCTAGTGACTTGCCCCTAATGCAGCATCCCACAATCATTCCTTTCTCAAAGTTGGATAATACTCGGACCTTTGGCATACTGACTGGTGTTGTGACTGCTGTACCACCTAATGAGTCGTGTCTTTAATATGCATAGTGCCACGTGCATTGTTCAGGGTGAGACCACACAAATATCACGAACATAGGGGTGTCCGGATACTTTTGGCAGGGCAGTGTATATCATTTTAGCATGGCATTCTTGGCATCATTTGCAAGTACCGTATATACAGGGTGTCCGGAAATAAATGGTAAATATTCATACACGTGAGAGAACATGTATAAAGAAGCATTTTTATTCCTATGAACATGGTGTCGCAAGCCAAACCCCACAGAGATACAGGGGGATTAAAGCATGTTGCGCTGCCTGATTGTTGGCGTCCCGCGAGCGACTAGGCAATGTGGTGCAGCCCACATTTGTTCAAGAGATGTCAATGTATGCTCAAATGGCTGCCCCTGTCAGGTCACTCCACAAACCTTTAATACCTTAAATGTCACTAGAGGTCCTGGCACACGTATTGATTTGCATACATTTACACAATCAGGACCATTTCACAAATAAGCTTACTATCTGAACCCTCACAAATGGGATCATTGATGCAGTTATTAAGAGCCCGTGAGTACTGAGGTCTGTAGGCTCCAATGTGGGCTGCACCACATTGCCTAGTCGCTCGCGGGAAGCCAACAATCAGGTAGCGCAACATACTTTAATTTCCCTGTATCTCTGTGGGGGTTGGCTTGCGACACCATGTTCATAGGAATAAAAATGCTTCTTTATACATGTTCTTTCACGTGTATGTAAATTTACCATTTATTTCCGGACACCCTGTATAATATTGTTTTATTAGGAAAAACGATATAACACGAGGCACACCTGCACAGAGAACACATTGTCGGAGAAATTCAATATGGGCACTGGCGGAAGTAGGTTAAGGATCCAGGCTCACTCATAGCTGATTGGCTGCGCATTCGGGGCGACTTCTGAAAATTCCAACTCGGTTGGAACCCCAAAACCCGCGCCGTTGTCGCCTTTAAGGGTGGTTCACATTCAGCGAATTTGCGGAGTGAAGCGTCTTCCCGAATCCAGGTGTTTTCTAGGCGTCACAAAGCCGCGCGTGTTAAAATGCGGAGCAGTTTCACATTCAGCGAGAACGAAGTGGGGAGCTAGGCGAACTTCCTTCTCTACTTTCAGCCTGCGCCCTTCTCATCCCTCCCAGCTAGGCGAACTCCGCTCTGATTGGATGTTCGATGAGTCGATCTTTCATCCGGTCTTTATTGCTTTCTAGACATCGTGTATATATATCGTGATAATATGGCTTTCTTGGCATCGTGTACATGTATATATTATATTTTTTATTAGGAAAAATGATAGAAAACGAGGCACACGTCCAGTAGCGTAGCAAGAGTTATTCGCACCTCCTCGCGACATTCCCCTTTTCACTTCTATTGCGCGCCCCCCCCCCCAAACGGGGCCCAAAGGGGGACCGGGGCATGGGCCCCCCCCCCCCCGCCATTGCGGGGGTTGCGGGGACTATGGCTATGCCACTGCACACGTCCACAAAAAACACGCTATCGGCGAATTTCAATATGGCCCGACAGTTGCTAAGGATCCTGGGACTGGAGAGATGCTCACTCGTAACTGATTGGCTGCGCATTACGCGCGAATTTTGAAAATTCCAACATGGTTGGAACTCCAAAACCCGTGCCGTTTTCGCCTCTAACCCGCTATCTGCCGCGAATTCGTTGAATGTGAAACGGCCCCGGTAGTCAAAATCGCGTCCAATGCGCCAGATACGGCCAATTCGACGCGCAATCGCTGAATGTGAAACAGGCTTTATTCAATTTTTGGCCGCTGAAGAGCGTTAGCCAATGGAAATTTTTACGAAAATAAAAGCTAAATACGGCGACCATAGTTATTCTCATACGGCAGTGTTTGAATGGTGCAAGAAATTTCGACAAAGAAGGGAACCCACGAAAGATTTGGTCCGTCCAGGAAAGATTTGGTCCGTCCAAAACCCACGAAAGATTTGGTCCGTCCATGCATGCTCGTTTTGCAGCAATTGGAAATTGCTTTAACGCGCCAATAGGTGCATTAACGTTAGAACATTCACCGTATAGCCCCGATTTGTTCCCTTACGATTTTCATGACTTTGGCCCTCTAAAACGATTACTAAAAAGACGGCGGTTCAATTCTGACGCTGACGTAGAGTTTGCTGTGACCTAATGGTTTCCGCCAACAACTGCAGGAATTTTACCAATGGAATTATGCGTACCAACGGGACTCATGCCTTAAAATTCATGGAAATTTAAATAATAAATGATATTACAACTGGAGATAAGCCTACCAAGCATCAAGTAAAGATTTTTCTATCGAAAAATGGAAGGAAAAACTCTGCGACCTGGGTTCGAACAAGGAACTCGGCTGTCATGGCCGACGCCTCTACCAATTGGGCTATCACAGACACCCGGACAGCCATGTTGTCTCAAGGTGTCTGCGATAGCCCAACTAATAGAGGCGTCGGCCATGACAGCCGGAGTTCCTGGTTCGAACCCAGGTCGCAGAATTTTTCTTTCCATTTTTCGATAGAAAAATCTTTTCATGGAGATTTCTTTTACATTCTTTGAATAAAAATTGCTTTCCAGCCTCTAAATGTGTGCTTTTAGACGGTCCTGGTATTTGTATTTCAAGGGTCAATCCATATAAAATCAACCAATGGGTGTTGCTGACATTTTATTTTATTTTTACGTATCCATTTTCTGTTTATGTATGTATCTTCTAGTATAAAATGATTTTTTTAAAAAAATTTACCATTACCAGTGTGGACTCTAGGAACGCTCATTCTTGACGAGAACCAGTGGCGCGAGAAAGATCTAGAACATTCCAAACCTCTTCTCACGTGCCTCTCTGCGCTCTGCCTACCTTGTCAGGTATGTCAGGTAGCCTCAAAATGATTTTTTTAGGGACAGCCGTTTTTGGCGTTTTTAGAGGCTAGCGATAATTTAAATAACTTTTTTATTTATTAAGATATCAACTTGAAATAAAAACCATCTACAAATCATGTTATGGCCAAAAATGTGTTAAAGTTTAAGGTAATATAGGGTATAATATTATACTCGTATAATATAGGGTGCTTAAAAATTTTTTCAAAACTTTTAAATGCCTCCTTTAGGTTTTACGGGCCTTCAAATATCGCAACTTTTCCAAAATTGCCGATTGTCAAACAGGTATATGGTAAACAGAAACATTATGTTCACTGTAGGTTTCACTTTTTGAATGAACATAACACTGTATCACACAAGGATTTTGTGGTACAAACATGTAATATGTCCTTGTAGTCTATTTTACAAGTTTTATATCTTTGGCTCAGCTTTGCTTCATTTGTTTCAGTTTCTTCTAAAGGTACTAAAATGTAGGAAATCCCTGTTATTTCTTCAGGACAAAGCTTAAACATTTTTTTCACCTAGATACATTCCTTTTTGTGGTCCCTTCAATACCATCACAGGCATTCTTCCCATGGGAAATGGTAAAAAAATTCCACTCTGCTTCAAGACCAAAATCTTTAGAGTGGTTGCAAATGTTCAAAAAGTTTTTTTGCTTTTATACTGGCTGCCAGCTCCATCACTAAAATGAAGAATTTTTTTTTTACTGAAGGAGCAATTTTTTATATCTTCAATCAAATGATTTTGAAAGCAGTGCACAACCACGATACTATAGTCCAAACAATCACTTATAACACAAAGGCTTCTGTGACAAATTTCACCGTCATTCAGGTAATCATATACAAAAGGGTGCAAGATAACTTGAGGGTTATTCCAAGGGTAGCTCTGGATTTCATCTTGAACGACAAAGGTGAAATTTTCAGCAAAGTGTGTGTATTATTATTCAAACATATTCAAGGGTACTCTTCATTTACAGTTTACAGATTTTGTATATATAGGCCTAGTTTTCTTTTATTATTAGAACGCAATATACCAGACCTTTCAACATTTTTTTCAGAGTACCAGTACTTATTACTGTTTGCATTAATTCTATATTCTCAAAAATCTAAATTAAAATAAGTAATTGTAAATCTAGCTAAAACATAATATTAATGTCCATATGCTTCCTACATTATACTAACAGGATATTTATTTTTCACTAATGTAACCCACTTCTTTTTCAGTGTTTTAAACTTCAGGCGTCTGCATCAATGTGCATTGTACTGGGTATTTGGGTCATTCATACGAAAATGGTACAAATTATGTCCGCTACTTTTGAATTTTTTTCTGAAAATTTCAGAAATGCTACCAGTTAAACATATTTTTTTATTTATTCTTCATTTAATTCTGTATAATCAGGTATTTATTGTTTTGACTTAAGTGATTTATAAAAGTCTTAATTTTTTTTATTTGAAGAACAAGTAGGACAAATCTTGATGTCCCAACTTCAAATCAATAAGAGTTAAAACATTATTTAAGAAATTGCTTAAATACTACAACTATGTAAATTATCAAGAACATTGCATCTGTTACATAAAAATAGTTTTAACAATAAATTTCATTAAAAAATTATTTTTTTAATAAGAAAAATTGTTCCTTAGTAATGTCCCAACATTTTATGTATATTGGAATGTCCACTATGTTACAGCCATTTCAAAAATAAAATAATAAATTAAATTAAACCTGGCAACAATTTTGAGATGAGTAAGTGGTACAACTTCCATGCTTAGTCATCGATTTTGGATTCCACAGTCAACAAGCAAGACAAGACTCATTCTTTTTTTCAAATACTTAATTTGGGGTTTTTAATGTCCACTATGTTACATTTAAATTAATGATTAAAAAAAGGTTTTTTCCTGAAATTGCATATAAACTAGTAAATTTAATATTTTTTCATTTAATATTATTTTCCTTATTATTACTTTTTTATTTTTATTAGAAAAAAATTTTTTAGACTTAATTGTCCACTCTGTTACATACTCTGGGACATATCATGTTTTTGCATGAAAAATGTGAATTTTTGTTTGTGTTTTGAGATGAAAGTTTATGTTTGCCTAATGAAACAAAATCTTAATGCAAACAGAATACCGAGGAATAAAAAACTATTCATCTGCTTCGTCCACTCTGAATATTTATTCCTCTGCTTCGTCAGATGAATCCAGTGGTGTATCTGATGATTGCCTATTAAAGAAATGAGTGCCAAAAGCGTGAAAGCCTGCATATACATGCTTCTTGAATTTAAAGCTGGTGGTGCTAGAAAGTTAACATACCGTGTGTCTCAAAAGTCGTGTGCCATATGAAAAGTTTATGAATGTTGGCTTTAGGTTCACACGGTTTCGCAAGCTTATCGTTCATGTTCAAAATGTGCACCATGCACTCGAAGACAATGTCTTACACCAGTGTTTCTCAAACTTATTTCTATGAACGCCCCCTCAGCATATATAAATTTTAGTAACCCCCCCCCCCTCTGTCATTTTAAGGTCTGCAAATATCAAGGAGATTATAAATTGCATATAAATAAATTTGGGAATCACAGATCGTTAAATCGGGGAAGTTCCTGATTCGGAAGAAGGGAGCCAGATATAGTGATGGATCGAAAGGGCAGTTAGCCTCTTGTGAAGAGCTTGCATAATAAACTGCTCTTACCATCATTATGAAAGGATTTATAAATTTATAAAATTCTTTTTTGCTACTAATCTCTGTGATACTACAATTATTTTCAAATGTGAATAAAAAAATGATTGTACGTGACTCCTGGTAATAAAATCAAAGTTGCTTTTCGACATAGTCACTGTAAAGATTGAGACGTTTTTCCATACCGGTGGACGAGTTTATCAATAGAAGTTTGCCATCAGCATGTTGAAATAAGTCTCCACGGCATCTTGAAGCTCTTCGTTGATACAAGGCTTTACTGTTGATACAAGGCTTTACTGTCTTCTGGAATTGTTTTGATTCATGACAATGCAGGACCGCATACGGCAGTGGTAACACAACAGCTTCTTGAGCAATTTCAAAGAGAAATGTTTCATCACCCAGCATACAGGCCAGACCTGCGCTGAAAGATTTTCATCTTTTTCGAGAGCTAGGAGGACAGCACTATCACACCAACTAAGAGTTTCGAGACTCAGTGGTGGCAAACTTCTATGAAGAGGGTATTGGAAAACTTGTCCACCAGTATGACAAATGTCTCAATCTCTACAGTGACTATGTCGAAAAATAATTTTGTTATTCACACTTGTTTTTATTTTATGCTCCATTGGAGGTTGAAAAAATAGCCCTTGTATTATATCAAGCTCATACCAATGAATCATAGCTGCACATCATTTGCATGTTTCACGACCCCCCCCCCCCATTGCCCACTTGTTACTTAACGCCCCCTACCGCCCACTTGCTACTTAACGCCCCCTCTAATGATCCTGGCGCCCCTTAGGGGGCGATATCGCCCACTTTGAGAAACACTGTCTTACACAATCCAAATTTTCTTCTGTCACGCGTAAAAATGTAGCTGGTGGGCTTGGGAATATCAGGGTGCCGGCGATGAAATTAGTCTGCAGCTTTTCGAGATGTTCTGTGGTGATCTTCACAAAGAAGTGTCAGCTCTACACGTTATTCCGGTGTCAGCGTTATTCCTCTACTGCACTATTTCACCTACAAAATCAAAGCAACCTATTAATCCATTTGGCACGCTACTTTTCAGACACACGGTCTAAATATGTTGTCATGGCTCAAAGTGACATTGAAGAAGATGACGAAGTTAAAGTGATGAGCTTAAGGACAACAAATAACGAGAGAAAATTATTTAAAACGATTGACACATATCTCCTATGTTCATTTGATCAAATTAAAAAAATCCTAGCAGAGCCAAAATTAAAACTGTTAGGTGGACGTTTATAAAATGAATTTCCATATGTTGTTGATATTTTCCAAAAAGCTTGATATATGTAAAAAGTAAATTTAATACAAAATTTATGAAAGTACAATGTTGTTTGTCTGTTATTCTTTCATAAATTTACATATTAATCCTATCTACAGCAGTTGTGTCTACTCTGTTACAATTATGTCCACTCTGTTACAGAAGTGTTTTTATTGTAATTTCAAATTAAAAAATCAAAAAAATTTTGAATTAAGAGTATTAACCTGTTTAGACAGATGGAATTGTACCCAGAATAGCGCTATATTGATCTTATTTAACTCAATTTGATATGATAATCTAATTTTTGCACATACTTTTTTCAATTTTGCATTTTGAAGCATGAAAACTATCAAAAAAATGTAAATTTATTCTTTAATATAAAATTTTCCAGCATTTATATAAAATAAATGTTCCTTTGTTTGTGTTGCACAAAATGTTTTGGAAAAAAATGCGAATTTACATAATTTAATCCAACAAATACATGTGTAATATAGTGGACAAAATCTCCCATAACCAATCAAAAAACTATGAAAATCACATATTAGCACTAAGTTAATGTAATTAATTTTTACAAAACAGATAAATTCACTCTATAAGCTATTATTTAACATTAATGTAAGTTCGATTAGATAATTTTGAAAAAAAAAAATTTTGAAACATCAAATGTACCATTTTCGTGAGAATGACCCATTTCTTTAACAAAAAATACTTCTGATTAAAACACAATGATGAAATTTTACGCTTTGATTAACACTTATTAGAAGGGTATTTTGTGAAAATTTCAGGCTTTCTGATTCAGTCCTTTTTGAGATATACTTGTTTGAAAATCGGCAATTTTGGAAAAGTTGCGATATTTGAAGGCCCATAAAACCTAAAGGAGGCATTTAAAAGTTTTGAAAATTTTATTACTTCTTGACCTCTATTATATCTTTAAGGGGAAAAAATATTATAGTTGTGTTTTAATCCTTTCTTTGGGAACAATTCCCTAAATTCTTCAATTTATTCTAATCAAAACACATTTTTCTAGTTAAGTTTTAGGTTATTTCCTTAAACTTTATTACATTTTTGGCTAACCTCTAAAAACGCCAAATTTGACTGGTCCCTATAAACAAAATGGATCCTAGAGTCCATAGTGGTAGTGGTAATTTTTTTTTTAAATTTTATACTCCCAGATACATACATAAACAGAAAATGCATGTGTAAAAATAAAATAAAATATGTCGGCAAGAAATTATTTTTTTATTCGTTGATTTCATATGGACTGACCCTCAATAGAGAATTTTCTGTAAATAACAATGACCTAAAATTCAGTTTCCTTTCGCACAAAATTTTATACATGGTTTCGCTTAATATGGCGTGAAAATATTCCTGCAAGCAATTAAAATAAATCACTCTCCAATTGCCTCGGATGGTTATCGGCGGTGGTGCATCCATAGGAGAAGCAGAGGGACTATTAACTGATTAAATAATAATGATTATAAACTGGAGATGCTCTCCAAGCATAGATAATGATTTTTCGATTGAAAAATTGAAGGAAAAATTCTGCGACCCGGATTCGAACCAGGAACCTCTACTATCATGGCCGACGCCTCTACCAATTGAAAGCCCAATGAGAAACAGGAACCTGGCCCGCAGATCGAGAATTTCTCCACTCCAAACCATCAGAAAGTTGATGAACTCACAAGTAAATAATAATGATTATAAACTGGAGATGCTCTCCAAGCATAGGTAATGATTTTTCAATCGAAAAATCATTAACTGATTAGATTGAAGTATTAGATAACATAGAACAGGGTTTTTAGGCTCTGTTGAGCTTCACAATTGGTTACGCTAGGCGAAAATTTTAGGGCAACTGTTCCGTATTTCCGTTCGTTTGAGTATTAGCCTGACTTGTGAAATAGGCCTGCCACTAATGGCCTTGTATTATATAATTCATATTTTTCACTTTAATAGAGCATTTCAAGTAACACAATCTATAAACGACCAAGTAAACGTCGTGTAATAACATAACAAATTGCTTCATGGTCTTGGATTGCCGTCTTATAGAAATGAAAACAATTTTGAAAGATTTTTTTTATTTTTTTTTTATTTATTTATTTTATTTTATTTATTAGTACTGGTAATCCAATACGTCCATCCAGGGCCTGTATGGCTAGAAGCCGACGACTTGGGTCCCTGGATGAACCTGGATTAACGACTGCTGTATGATGGTCACAGCAATCGGGGGGGGGGTGAAGATCGTGAATCACGGATGGTCGCCCATCCAATGACTAGCCGTGCCTGATGTTGCTTAACTTCACAGAAGTTGTGTTTCAGTGAAAGCCCACCAGGCCACGGTCTCCCCAATTTGTTTTCATTAATTCTACTATTCCTCCCTAACCAGCTTCAACCGAATTATCCATTGATAATCAACGTCAAAATTAACCAAATTAGGAGCCCACAGACTTCAAATGTGAATATTACACATCTTCGTGTATACCGATTACTAGCAGAGGACCTGGCGTTGCCCGGGATAATTACACTTGTAGGTAAACAGGACAATCTCAAGATGTTAAATTATAACTCCGAATTGGTTAAATAATAACTCAATCAATGGAACATCCATTCTAAGAAAAATCCAAAAAACAGGAATTCTAGGTGATATAACGGAACTTTATTTAACTTCTTTTTGACTTGCCTCAGATTAAATTGATATCCATCTTCACCATCAGGGAACATCACTGGAAACTTTAGACCCTAGTTTTTCTTGCCCTTGACGTAGAAGCTCTTATACCCTCTTGCTATATTTGAAACTCCCGTTGTCCAGATGTTTCCAGTGCCCGTAAAGCCTTTTCTGTTTTAGCTGGAGAGTTTCTCTGACCAATACTCGTTCTTTCTCTTTCCTTCCCAGACACACAAATTATTGCCAATCCTGGACGTTTGATAGGGAGCTCAAGGGAGGCATGTGTGACACCTTTGCCTCCTCAATAGATGCTGCCTTATTTATGTCCTGTCTCTCCACCATCATTTTATGTTCATTATTAATAATTCAGGAAACGAACGTTCAATCATCGCATTATCAGCATCTCAGTTTCCACAATATTCACCTTCACACAGAATATAGTCAAAATGTATTTTTATGAAATGTTTGGATCTACTATACTACCAAATAAGCTAGGTGATAACCCCGGCATAGCTCGGACAATTTGTTTTTTTGATTAAATTTTGCAATATCTTAAAAATAAACACATGAGAACGCTTAGAATTAATACAGTAAAAGTTCTTAATGAAAATTCGAAAAAAAAATTTAAATGCTCACAATAGATGGACCTCTCCATGTATGCCACAGCTAGCCTAAATAATTTCTTAGTTACATATTCTTAGTTTAGATGTACACTTGGTGTTGTTGCAATTCCCAGTCTGTTCTCGATGTCTTGGCCATTCATCACTTTGTGCAGTTTACGGTCGACGATTCTTCTATTGACATGCTCACCATTTGCTCAATACAGCACGGAGCTAAAGGACTGCTTCCTCTGTCGTCTTTCCACTCTTTCTCAATAGTCTGCTCACTCTCCATTATCTCGAGTTACTGATCATTTTTAAAGATTTTTCCAGAAATTGTTATGTACTAAGAACTCTCAATTCTAAGAAAAGCCTGAATAAGAAGAATTCCAGGCATTGTTACAAATTGAACCTTATTTATATAGCACAAAGTTTTCCTTGCATTGTTGGTCATGAGATATTCCGGGTGTTCAATTTATCTGAAGACATTGAAATATCTCGAGAACCGCACATCGGATCAAAAAAGTGTGGAATGAAAAATGTTCGTCTCGAAGGGGGACATCTAATGATACCAAACTCGAACCCCCACCCCCACCCCCTGGAGGTGGGGGAGGGAGGAATAAAAAAACTTAAATGGGAACCCCCATTTTTTATTGCAGATTCGGATTCTCCAGAAAAACTTACCCCAATCTGACCTACGATTCGAGTCATTTCGGCCACAGATGGCGCTGTAATCGACAAAATTCAAAATGGTAAAAAATCGGTGAAAAATGGCGATATCTCAAGAAATAGGCATCAGGTCAGCAAAATAATTTTGAAAAAAAAATAAAAAATTTTAAAACACCACGTTTTAAGTAGAGAATAATTAGCTTTGTCCTGAAGAATTTTAGCTATGAAAAACGATGGGCGCATGAAATACGTAATGTGTGTACGGGTGTGCGCGAAATTTTGACATAATTCGCTTCTCTACCCCTCGGGAGTGGGGATGGGTGGACAATTATGGTGTCATTAAGCAGCATTTGTAAGAATATCAAAAACATTTAATTTTATTTTGCTGATCTGATACCTATTTCTTGAGATATCGCCATTTTTCAACGATTTTTACCCATTTTGATTTTTGTCGATTACAGCGCCATCTGTCACCGAAATGACTCGAATCGTAGGTCAAATTGGGGTAATTTTTTCTGGAGAATCCGAATCTGCAATAAAAAATGGGAGTTCCCATTTTAATTTTTTAACTTCTCCCTCTTTCATTTTTCATTCCACACTTTTTTTGATCCGATGTGTGGTTCTCGAGATATTTCAATGTCTTCACATAAATTAAACACCCGGTATATATTGTTGATCCGTGCAGAGTGTTTGTGAATTGCGTGTTGATACCATTGTTGATAACTATGGTTGCACAAACTTTGCCTTGCATTGTTGGTCATAAGATATTTGTTATTAATTTGCCCTGCCATCATGATGAATATCGATTTATTATCGATAATTATTATTTTTTCGAAATCTGAGGTAGACAATGACCTTCCTCATGCTTCGAAGGTCAAGTATGCAAAATTTCATCAAAATCGGAATGAAACTGTAGATTTGAATAAGAAACAAACAAACAAACATCCTTCTTTATTTATATAGATAGACTAGCAGAGGACCTGGCGTTGCCCGGGATAATTACGCTTGTAGGTAAACAGAACAACTTCAAAAAGTTAATTTAAACCTCCAAATTAGTTAAATAACAACTCAATCACTCGCTAGCGAACAGAGCTGGTTTCGTGGTGGAGGAGGCAAAATTTCGACTAAGACCCACGTCGAGCACCCACCTCCGAAACTAACGGACGTGCAGGCGCCAAAATTGGAACGATGAACGGGCTGCGTGCTCCCAGGAAACCGTCCAACTCGCGTGCAGATAGGTGGAAACAATAAATACAACCATAATCACAAAGGCAGGATAGTAACATGACGAGGAAAATTAATTAAATAAATCAATGACATCAGAATTCTCATTGTATAGTTTTTGAATTCTGAACATTGTATCCCGACGAAATTCTTCTCTACACTTTCGTGCACTCTTTTTGCCAAACTTTCATGATTTTCACCGAAAGTCACCCAAATACGAGCACCCACCATCTGCTCCTATGAAACCGTCCATCTCGCGTGCAGATAGGTGGCATAGGAGCCGAGTTGCCAACAACAGTTTTCCGTTTGCTAGTGAGTTGCGCCATTTTCATATCGTGTATCATCGGAAATTCTTCGGTCCACTTTTCGTGTAAATTCTCTATGATTAATTTCCCATAGACGTGTATCGTTTAGAGGAGCTTGCAGAGCAAGGTTCCATCTAATCATGAATTCTGCGTCTTGTGGAGAGCGCACTGAGCAGGCTGTCTTGAAAGGACCAGAACCTCAGTTTTAGCCACACTAATCTTCATTCCAGCTTCTTCACATTTGGCTGCAAACCGGTCTAGTGCTTGCTGAAGGTTCGTGCGATAAGACCCAAGGACCTGCTCGAAAACGACACCATCGAATCAGTTCGAAAACGAGGGTTCCTGTGCAGCCCTTCCCGCTCACAGCCTCGTACATATTGTCAGAGTGCAACATCGGTAAAAAATTCAGTGAAAGTGTACTCATCCAGTTAAATGTACAAAGTCGCACTGCTGTATACTTCAAGCCACGCCTTCGTTGTGATCGTTCCCTAGCATCGCCTAGCCCCAAGTACTCGTCTCTTACTACGTGCCTCTGTTGCATTTTACCCTTCATCCATTTTCTGCAACAGCATCCAGTCGTCTCGGCGAGTTTGGACAGTATATTCAGCTATGGTATTTATTCATTTGATTCAAGTTTCAAGGTTACAACTTATAGAGGGCGCCACCAGCGCCACCCTGTACAAGGTGAAGAGCACGGACTTTAGTACCCACTGTAGTCGCCGCGCTGTGTGAGTGTTTGTGTTCCCTTTCCCGCCACCGTTCCTTTTTTCAGTTTTTTGTTATTCGTATTCTTTTTTTTGTTTGTTTATGCGTGTTTTACTGTCCGTGATGATTGTTTGGAAATTTTAATTTTTTGTAGTTTTTTTTTTTGTCTCCTTCCTCCTATTACAATATAGAGCGAAGGGACTATCCATTCTAAGAAAAATCCGAAAGACAGGAATTTACCTCTTCACTGAAAAAATCCATTCTAGGTGATATACAGGGAAAAAAAAATTTTAACGTTCTTGAACCTGGAAAAGCCATTTTTGGCTTCTGTATCAAAATTATCATGAAATGCACACAGCTCAAAATTAAAAACTCAATAACGTTAAAACTTTTGACACTTTTATCACCAATTTTTATGATGCCTTCTAGTCTAAATAATTTTTTACTCACGTAATCTTACTTTAGATGTACACTTGATATTGTTGCAATTTCCTTTCTTCTTTCGATGTCTTGAAGCAAAAATTGGCCATTCTTCACTTTGTCTAGTCTAGCGGTCGCCGATTCTTCTATTTACTTGCTTACCATTTGCTCAATACAGCACGGAGCTAAAGGAGTGCTTCCTCTATCGTTTTTCACTCTTTCTCAATAGTCTGCTAACTCATTATCTCCAGTTACTGATCATTTTTAAAGATTTTCAAGAAATTGTTAAGTACTAAGAATTCTCTTTTCTAAGAAAAGCCTGAATAACAGGAATTTTATGCATTGAATTCTATATTGCACAAACTTTGCCTTGCATTGTTCCTCATGAGACATATATTGTTGATCCTTGCATAGTGTTGGTGCATTGCGTGTTGACACCATTCTGGATACCTATTGTTGCACAAACTTTTATTTGCATTGTTGGTCATGAGATATATATTGTTGGTCCGTGCAGAGTTTGTGAATTGCGTGTTGATACCATTGTTGATACTTAAAGTTGCAAAAACTTTGTCCTGCATTGTTGGTCATGAGATATTTCTCATTATTATGCCCTGCCATAACTATGAATATCGATTTTTTATCAATAATTATTATTTTTTCGAAATCTGAGGTAGACAGTGACCTTCCTCATGCTTTGAAGGTCATGTATGCGAAATTTTATCAAGAACGGAATAAAGCTGTAGATTTGTATAAAAAAACAAACAAACAAACAAACAAACAAACAAACAAACAAACCCACAAGCAAACAAACATCCTTCTTTATATAAATAGAAGAAGATTTAATTCATTTCTCCTCAATATTTTTCAATTTAACATGGGGAAGGAATATATTTAAGTGTTTCATTCCTATAGGGTGTAATATTCATCAAAAGCAAGTAGCACGTTTAATGTTTTTATATATTGTTTTAATAATATTTAATTTTCCTGCTTCGGTATTTTATTTTATGGAATTTTGAAAACTATTGCTGGAATATCGCAGGTAGAAACAAAAATGAATTAGTAATTTTACTAACGATGATGAGTAAATGTAAATGCGTGACGAGTCGTGGTCCAAGATTTTTCGCCATCTCAGTTAAATAATATTGCGCCGCACTTGCATGCCAGGACTACGGAGTTTTCCTCCCCATCTCATTGCAATATGCAGATTCTCTTCTTCTTCCTTCTAGAAGCAGAAAAAACAGATTGCATAAGTAAAAAATTATTTTTATAAATAATAATTTGTAATTTTTTACACGAAATGTCGCATCTAAAATTATGCCACCTCAGGCGGATTGTCTTCGAATAGTAATTACTTGGCCAGACTGGCGAAAATATTGATCCTGTAGGGATGGCGTAGTTCAGAAGAAAACTTGTCGAGTACGGGCTAAAATACAAAGGAAAGGTAGCCTGATTCAATATTCATGATATTTGGATCTCTGTGTCCGTCTACAAAACAGCTCTCAGCGCCCAAATAATTCCTCGCTAAAAAATATAAAAAAAATAAAAAATAAAAATAAGCGGCGCCCCTTCTTGTTGGCGCTCATTTTTACCTTATCTGATTACTTTTATTAAACGAATGTCGATCACCATGAAATCCGAAATTTGAAATTCAAATTTACCACACAAGAACATTTCAGAAAGTCCCACAATTGGGACCAACGACGAGATAAACTAAGAAAACCTCTCTGGATTAGTTAACAACAAGAGAAACCAACAGAGTTTACCTATAGGATTTAATCTTATAAGATTGACGACGGATAAATAATGTACAAATATGAAAGTAATAAATTTAAACAGGAATTAATGCTTCAAACACAAGGTAAAGATACAAGTATTAATGGAAAAAATGGAAGGGAAAATTCAGCGATCTGGATCATAACTTGACTACCTTAGGACACTCGGAGATTGCGTGTATAATCTTTAGGACACTTGGAGATTGCCTTGCTATTCCGTGTCCGTGATAGCCCAGTTGGTAGAGGCAACGAGCGTAATACCATGGTTATTAGAAGTTAGTGGTTGGTCAACTCCTCCTCAAAAGGCTATTAGCGCCAAAGGAGGCTACCAGGTGGCATTGAATGAGACCAGTAGTCCATTTTGATTACACAAGGTGATTCAGAAAGGTAGGTCAAGAATGAAATGCCATGTACAGTTTGTAGCGGGGAACTATATTTTTGTTATGAACATGGGTCCGAATTTGAACGCTAACTGAGATATGAATAGAAATAAAAATGCCCCCACCAAGATCAACAAGCTAATAACTCAGGTTCTTTAAAGATCTAGGATGATGAAATTTGGGGGAATAATAGGGTACATAAAACTGTGCATACCGTTAAAATTTATTCGGATTCCAGCGAGTAGTTTCCGAGTTACGCACTCAACATCGTAACACGTGCTGGTTAGTACTCGCATGGGAGCACATACGATTTTGAATGCGTAACTCGGAAACTACTTGTTGGAACACAATCAAATTTTAACGAAGTACACAGTTTTATGTATAGGCTACAGTCAACCAAAAGAAATAATCCACACGAGTTTAATACTTAATATTACATTTCATGCTAATGTGTTGTTTTAATAGCTTTTTTAATTATAATTATTTAAATTTAATAATCTTAATAATGTTAACTGTAAATGTAATATTAAATTATTAAAAATAAATTAATATTGAAACTGTAAAACTTAGAGTAAAATTCAAGTGTGGATTATTTCCCTTTAAGGAAACGAGTCTGCCGTGAAAATTCACATGATATTTTTTTTTTAAACGCGGTTAGCCTTACAAATTAATCTCGTGGTCTTATCGCTGTTTGGATTAATGTACTCCACGATCAACAGTCAATTACCCGTTTTTTTTAACCATTGTGACGAACATCAAGCAAACCAGAAAAGGGGTACAGGAAATATATGTAAAATATAAAGAAATTAAAATAGATTTTTTTTGGTCGAATTCTGTTTTGAAAAGAATCAAAGTATTTCTTTGATTGTTTATGATTACTTCGTTTAAATGGTACATAATTGTTGTATAGTTTAAAGTCAATTGGTTACTTGGGATTGTTGGTTAGTAATTACCCTTTGTTATCCGAGGGAAGAGCTTTTGGAGCGTCACATTGCGCATTCGCCAGCGCGAGTTCGGCGATCGCGTGGCGCCAAGATATTTAAATTTAGTTTTTCTTGAAAAATTAATTTTTTTTAGATAGAAAAAGGGAGTCCAGCGAGGTGAACCTTGAGGAGCAGTGGTGTCCGTTTAGGTCACAAGGAAGAGGATGTCCCCTCAACGATGCAGAGATGTTTTCTTTTCCTTTCCGACTCATGTTTTTTTTTTTGGGCTGAGTGCAGTCTTAGTGGACTATGAAGTCGGAGACACAGTTAATTTTCTTTGAATCACATCAGAGATGTCGTCTGGACTGTCCTAAAGGATCCATGATGGAATCTTTCACCTTTTTCATGTACTCCGTAGCCAGATATTGAATTTCGCAAACCTATTGCGGCTGGATTCCTTCTTTTTGGGATATCACTTCTCCACAGGAAAACGCCGAAAAGAAATATTCGTAAAACGGTATGTTTTGTATACAACCATAAACTTGGCATGAATTGTTTTCCTTTTTCACCGTAGAACGCATGGGACATACCTGCAACCGGCTGTACGGCCAATCTCTACGGTTCGAATCCTCTATCCAACAGAATTCGGATCTAATCATCGTCGGCGTCCCACGGGATTGTACCGTCGTCTAGTTTGCCTTATGCGCCCGCCGGTCAGCTTTGAAGCGGCTTGGTTTGTGCAATCGAAGTCCTACGCTAACATTACTTTTTAGGGCCTCGACGGCGTACCAATGTCCAGAACACGACGGAAGGTCCTCCAAGTAAATACGTATCTTTTCTTGGCTATTCCTTCCAATGGGTTTGGTGGCGACCACTTTATCAAGGCGAGTAGTCCGCTTCGTCACTGCTTAGCTGACTTTGTATTCACCGCTGATCTCCACGTTGTCACCTGTTTCATCGTATCATAGCTGCTGTCCGCAATGAATAGTTCTTTATTCCGTCGGGGTGATAAATTCCATCGTTCTTGGTCTCTCCACCACAACCCGGTCCCTGACATTTATAGTTCTACCACGCCCGGAAACAAATAATTTCCTCTTGCGAGGATTCTTCATGAAACCAATTCTTTTATATTTAATTATTTAACTTTCAGTTACTTACAAGGACTCAAGGAAACTACTAATCCACAACAAAAGTTTATTCATACGCTGACGAAGGCAGCTTGGCTGCAGAAATGCGCATTCGTATGAATAAACTTTTGTTGTGGATTAGTAGTTTCCTTGAGTCCTTGTAGTCTTTGTCCAGTTTTTGGCTCCAATTCTCTCTATTCAGTTACTTACTTCCGCTGTGATTTGATTTTTTTTGTTTTCTTTTCTTGCCCTTTTTATGTTTAAACGTGAATGTTATTTTTTTTTTTCTGTTCTTTATTTCAGGGTCCTGTTTCGCGTAGCCGTAGTCTGTCCGCAGTTCCGATTCACCTGTGCGTCCGTCCTTTTGTCACCTTCTACCTGCCCCCCTTCCTTAGATGTTTCAACGTAGTAACGTAATTTAGTTCTGTGTGCTTTTCCTGTTTTTAGATCCCCCCCCCCTTTTGGTCTGTGTTAGTTGTCCGCCCTGAACGAACTTCTATTTAATTCTTATGGTTTTCCTTATTTTCTTATTTATTTAGTTTAATTTTTCAATTTAATTATTTGGGCTTTCTTTTTGTATCTTTTCTTTGTAGCTATAAGTTTTATTTAAATTTCCATTTGTTACGATTTTTTTTCGTTTCCAAACAGTTATTTGTGGTGTAATTTGCAGTAACTACTTCTTAGTTTAATTCGTCCTAGATCCCTCGTCACACGACTTATTCCTGTTGTTTTACCGGACTGCTTCAATCAAGGTTAGTTTCCACGGGCGTTCGTCTACTTTTTCACCCCGACGGACTGGCTACTTGGACTTTTCCACTTCGCTTCCAGCTCCGCTTTCTTCTTCTCGCCATAAGATTAACCTTCTTTCGACGTTGAACGCTACAGTTTTGTCATCTCTTCCTCTGGTTGAAGAATATTCCCTGATATATTCTGTACACCACTCTTTATTTCATATTGCAATAAAGGAGATAATTTGTTTGGAATCCGTGGGGTTCTTTCTTCAGAATTATCACATCGAACTAATACCTTAATTTCTTAAACGAGTAATTTCTTCGAGGGGCTTAAGGTTCCTTTTAGACTTATATTTTGTTAACTTGAAGAATCGTACCGCGATCTTTCAAGTACTTCCTTCTCAACGCGTGTTTGACCTTTGTTCTAGAATACTCAGTGGGGAACGTTTTTTTTTTTCCTACTTTAGGGCTTATCTGGGTAGCGTGGGATAGCGTTAATTTCTTGTTTAAATATTGGGTTACTCGGGATAAGTAGGTGCTAGAGTCTGCAAATTGTGGGGATTTATAATAATAAGGGAGGTTAACGTCCTTTGCTCGGGAGGGCGTTCGTGAAAGACTGAACGTGACAAAACTACTTCTGCTGGTTTTTGGCACGTTACACCTCCAGCGTATCAGTGGACTCAGACCATACCACGAAAACATCCCCCAAAGAGTCACACCTCCCCCACCATCCTGTGGTCTGCCAAAGATGGTGTCGGGATACCTGTTCTCAGATGCTTCCCGGCGAATTCTCCATCGTCCATCGGGATACATGTTCACCAGAAAACGGGACTTGTCAGAGAAACCAACCCTTTGCCACTCGGCAGAGGTCCAATGGCGATAGTCCATTGCGAATTGAAGGCGTTTTCGGCGATGCACAAGCGTCAACATGGGTGCTGTTACCATACGCCTGCTCCGGGATCGGTGCTGACACGCCTAGTGGCCCTACTGTTCATTTGCTGTGTCAGTTGCTCAACAGTGGCACGCCGATTGGTCATGGCCAGGCGTCGTAACCGACGCTCGCCTCTAGGATCGATGGCCCGTGGGGCCCCACAGTTACCTCTTCGGTTGCTCGAAACTGTCTGGTTCGTCCAGTCGCGGTACACCTTCACAACGGCAGCCCTAGAGCAGTTCACAAAGGTGGCAGTTTCTGAAATGCTGCCCCCCTCGGCCCGATAGCCAATGATCATCCCCTTTTGGAGGTCCGACAGGTCACTTGCTCTGCCCATGACGGCGACAATTGCTGTGTTAACGGATGCTACTACACGCCTGCTGTGGTCAGTTTTTAATGATATGCATTGATTTTTCATCTGCATACCATGGGACGTTCCAACATGTTCAAGGAGAGATGGTCATATTAATGTGTCCCGACCCTGTATATATGAAAATATTCCAATTATACCAACATTAGACAACATTAAAAAGAATTTAAAAACCATTTACATTTAGTAAAATATTAAAAATCATAAAAACTATCGTTTGTTTCTTTAAAAAAATTTATACCCAAGCAGGTGAACCTATGGGTATACTTCATTACCACCATTCATCAAAAATATTTATATAAACCAAAATATCGAAATTTATTTAAAATACTGAGATGACATTTTAATTATCACTAGTAACTCTATACAAACAATAGTACAACACCTATTAACTTTTACAACCAATATCATGGAGAATAATAAAATCACAAAAAATAATAAAATATTAAAATTAATATTTGAGGTATAAGAAAAACTTAAATAAGGCCCACATTATCTATCAGAAAAGTCTGTACACCAAAAATTAATGCTATCAAATTTCAATGAATAAAAAAAATCTAACCTCACCATAATATATACCCCAAATAATCAGTTATTTATATAATCAGTTATTTTTATAATATTAATAGAAGTTATCAGTATCAAATACACAATAAAATTAATAGACGACTCATTCATAGAACAAAACGACTCAAAAAACATAAACAAAATAACCAAATTAAAAGGTATTCAAACATCAGGCAATACAAAATCTTTTCATAAAACAGAAAAAAAATTAGAACAAATAATACCAAATAATACCAAAATTATAAAAAATAAGCAAAAGAATTGAGCACTCGGAAAGCTTAATGTATGGTGGTCAATAGACTACTGATACATCGAAGCCACCTAGTGGGAGCAGTTTTCCCCAATTATATTTTTAGCGTCGAGAACAAAGGAGTTGACCAAATTAATACTGAAGCAGTTCAAAATTTTATTCTACCAAAATGATCAAAAATTAAATAAAAGCGCACTTATTAAACCCTTATTATAAGCACACTTAATTACAATGTAGAAAAGAGAAGGAAAAATTTTGAGATCGGGACTCGAACTATAATTGAGATCGGGACCCTTCGCTGGCGTCGCCCTAACTAATTGAGCTCTCGCGAGTAATGAAGCCTAGCCAATATGTCCATATAGACTTCCATGAAGTCACAAATTAGCTCAACTGGCAGAGCAGGCCCCCGATCCGCAAATCGAGAATCCTCCTTATTCTTAAACCGTCAAATAAATTGAATTACTGCGAAAGGCGTGTTCCCTGGTTCGAGTCCGGGTCGCGAAAAAATACTACCAAAAGTCGCCATAAGGGGCGCTTATTTCAAGAAAACAATGAATACATTTGCATAAGCGCGTTCCGTGTTGAGCAATCATGACAATAAAAGACAAGGCTGAGGATTTCCCATCATTCACGAACGAATGGCCTGACGATGACACTTATTCTGCCTGACCGGGCGTTATTAGTCAAGTTGTTTTATCAGAAGAGCGACAATGTAAGTGCTGCCCTTCGTGAATTCCGGCGGTTGAAAACGTTACGAAGAGGACCGATGAGCATAACTAACTTACGGAAAATGATTGAACGATTTGAATCTACCGAAACTCTAGGAGTGCAACCAGGCCGGGGACGCAAACGAATCAGGCAGCAACACGTTGAAGAAGTTGCAACTGCTGTTGTGGAACAGGAGATGACTACTGTGCAGGGTACCAGCAGTGCACACGCAATAGCACGCCAAACAGATATCCCATATTCGACGGTGAGGAAAATATTGCATAAGATATTGACATTTTATCCCTATAAACTCACACCTGTTCAACAATTGCTTCCTGGAGATGAACGTACCCGAACTGACTTTTCGTTGAGATTTTTAGCACGTATGGAAGTGGATGATCCATGGCCATGGCAAATTTTATGGAGTGATGAGGCACATTTTTATTTGAATGGTGATATCAATACCCACAACTGCCGTATTTGGGCTGCATCAAATCCACAAGTGTGTCTGCCAACTCCTATGCATTCACAGAAACTAACAGTATGGTGCGGCTTTACTGCTTCTTTCATCATCGGCCCGTACTTTTTTGAAGAAATCCGTCCCCGTGGACCGGTGACTTGTTCCGTCAATTCTGCCAGGTTTGCCGATTGCTTGAGAATGTTGATACCACGATTGCAGGAAAAGGGTTGTCTGGATTCTACCATTTTTATGCAGGATGGTGCGCCACCGCACATCGGACGTCTGGTGCAGCAGATCTTGCGAGAATGTTTTTCAGACAACAGAATAATTAGTCGTGCATTTCCCATGGTATGGCCACCCAGGTCGCCTGATCTCAACCCTTGTGATTTTTGGTTACGGGAATATTTGAAAAGCCTTGTGTATCAAGCACATGTTCCTGACCTCTCAACCTTAAATGATCAAATAACGTTACATATCAGACTAATTAATGCAGATATGCTGCGAGCTGCCGTAGAAAATGTCGTGTACCGCATGCAGCTATTGGAACAGCACACTGGTGGTCATATTGAAACACATTTGTAATTAAAAATAAAACATTGTTTATTGTTGTTACTAAAGTTGGTTTGTACGGTATTTGTTCATTTGACAATTAGGTATTCATTGTTTTCTTGAAATAAGCGCCCCCTATGGCGACTTTTGGTACTATTTTTTTGCAGAAATCGAAACTGCATGTTTCCATTAAGTATATACACCAAAATGTACTGCATTTGGCCTAATAGAATTCCCGCTAGCGAGCTCTGAACACCTCACGTTATTTCTTGCCCACCCGGTATATTCCCAAACACTTTCGTTTCCTCGGATCTAAATAGTCCGTTTTATTCTCCGTCCTTGTAATACGTTCCATGCCTCGTTGAGTGGTTTGTAGTTAATGGATGGCCTTATCGTTTAGTGTTCATGTTTCTCTTCCGTACAGGTTGAAAACTTTCCTTTTCAGGCAGAGGGATATGCTACTTTTTGGAGTTAAACTACTTTTTCGGAAAATGCTCTAATTGTTTTGTTTTTTTTATTGTTTGTAACAATACTTAGAATTCCTGTTCCGGGTTTTCGTAGAATTGATAGATAGCTCTTAGAAGTTAACATTTTCTTCAAATTCTTTTCAAATGATCAGTAACTAGAGATTAGAGAGTCTATAAGCTTGTTGAACATAACTTTTGTTTTCTTTACATTCATTTTCTGATTTTTGGAAGTGTTTGTGCTTTTTTCTTCTAGGTGGTCGGGAAGGCTGCTAATAAGAACAAAATTGTCGCCGATGGGTGAGTCTTTCGACATTTATTTTAAGGCCTCTATTCTTCCAATTAAGGCCTCTAAATACTTCTTCTAGTGCGGGATTGAATAGTTTTTGCGATGTTGTGTCTCTTTGTAAAACTGCTTTTTCGGTTGTTTTTTTTATATGGCTTTTCCTTTGTGTAAAAGGATGATCGCTTCGTTGTATACTTCAATTAGAGTTTTTCATAATAGGAAATATTGTGGATTTTTTTACAAGCAGTTTTAAATCACAGACATGAATGCGGCGTAAACAATAATATCTGCTCTTATTTCAATTCATCAACTACATAAAATAACCATAAGAAAGAAGAGGGAGATACTTTACTTAGCGCTTTTGAGCGTCTATTCTTATTCTATGTACAGTGTATAGATATATATTTTTTTATTGCATAAGCAACCAGAATTTTTTAGCTCTTATATTTTTATTACTTGTCACATGGAATGAATTTTTCCTTGACATGCAAAAAGATATGTGGTTAACGGGATTCCGTCTGTCTCTGTGACAAGCCTTAGTCAAGTGTCATCATCTTATTCGCACTGAAAAGAAGCGGAAGTATGATTCTAAAGGATTCTCTTCATCTTTATGCCTTTCTTACCGTAAAAAAATTATAATTGCTTAGAATTTAATTACGTCTCAAAAAACGGGGCTCCGAATAATGAATTCTTATTTAAACAAAGAGCGTTTCGTCAATAGAACGGCGCTCTTTTTCGAGATGCTTATTGAGTTGGCGGAGTGAAGAGACGAACAATAAAAAAAAAAATCCAACCAGCTGTTTTGGAGGGAAGAGGGGTGATGGTCGGAGAAGAAAGAAAGCTTCTTCAAAGAGAGAAAAAATTGAGGAAATAAAGAAGAGAGCTGAATAAAAATCTTCGAAGGGGAACGAGAAAAGAGAACAACAGCAATCGCGTTTGCGCTGTAATGGGGGAAAGGGAGAGAGAGAGAGAGCATTGCCACAATGAAAAATCATGCGGGAGGAACGACAACGATTAAGCGGTGGAGACAGCAGAACAATGTGACAGTGAGAAGGGCGCCATCGCTATAACGAGGTTTCGACGGTGACAAGAGGGAGGAGAAGGTGGGGAGAGATTATAGAGGCTGCCACCAGAAATTGCCACGCAGGTTGAGTCCATTCTTCCGCCTTCCTTCCCCTGGTTCCATCGGAAGCCACCTGCAATTCATTTCTCTTTTCTTCCTCCCCCCCCCCCCCCCTCGTGGGTGGCTCGCGTTGCGTGCGACGGATTGCGTCACCTGCAGCCAATGAGGAGCCCCCATAGAAAACGGGCTTCGTGTCATTATCGTTAGGAGCTCCAATTACAAGCTCTCCCTATCGATGCGTTCGGCGACAAGAGACGTTTTTTATCCCCTTAACTAGCCGTCCATTAAGTCGCAACCGCCGTCCAGCCCGTCATTATCTTTTTATAGACCAATGGGAGACCCATAAATAACCTCGGGCACTTCCATCACGATGGAAGGTGGGGAGCTTTCTGCCTTTAAAAATTATCATTTGGGAGGGGAATTTCGTTTTCACCCCATAAATATATTAGGGGAAAAAAGTAAGTTAGGGGGAAATGGTGGGCAAAACCTTTCAGGGAGTAAAAAATTGAATAAATCAAATAAAGAGACGAAGGGCGCAAGTACCTTTACAGGAGAGTATAGGGCAGTTCATTTCCGTAATAAGATTTTTGCGAATTAAAAAAAAATGAAGTTTGGAATTTTATTATTATAACTGAAATATAAAATGTGCACGATTATGCAAAGTGCTTTGATTCTACATATCATATCAATTATTTTTGAAGAGATAAAGATATTCGGAGACAAAATGAAGTATATCATTATATTTTCTTTACTGTTCCTTTAATAATCATAGTGAACTCAGGCAACGAAGAAAGTATTGAAAACATACCTCTAAGTTATTACAAATACAAGGTTACGTTAATTTTTTTCTCTTTTTGTAAAGAAATCTTTTCAACCTTTTTATGGTCTTCAAAAAATTTTTTTGTTTTGTTTTTCTTATGCCATAGAAAAAGAGCCTGAATGGATTTATTGCACAGTATAAACAGACGTAGTAGGCATTTAAATATCAACAAATAAACGCTGTCTTTATACAGGATGAGCATAAAATCCCTTTACCCGAAAGATCTTGAATAGTCAAAATGCACATATCCAGTCTTAATGAAATTTTTGTGTAGTGTTCTCTGTTTTAAGCTTAACAAGATGGCACACGCCTTCTCTTTGAGGTAGCGCCACAGAAAATAGTCGGACGAGGTTAAGCAGCAGTGGGCGGTGGTCACGGTTTTCGAAATCAACTTGTCTTCAGAGTTTGCACCTCTTCCTTGACGATAAGAAAATTCAAACATTCAACTGCAACAAGTAACACTTGGCTGCAATAATATAAGCTTATTATTGTTGAAGGAAGACTTCATTTAAGAAAGTGATATGGCCATTACTGTTAACGGACATGACATATTCACTCGAGATAAATTTGAACATCATTCTTTATAGTTTTATGGTAATCAAAAAACCATTAACACCTAACTTGTTTATATTAAAGATACATAGTATGAGAGGGTGTTTAGAAAGTGTAGAATAATAAGTACATGGTGTCATGCCATGCATCAATCTAAGCAAAACGTTCTTATCGAAAAAAGTCTAAAACTCAAAATTTAAGGGTCTAAACTTCGCGTGACGTTTATGCTTCTGTAACCAGTCTACAACGCTCTCTATTCAGCAGAAACAGGATGCCACTGCCTGAAAACAGCTTAGAATTACACCTACATCTTCGAGAGCTATTCGCATTTGTTTGGATAAAGGGTCTTTAATGATACATCCAGATACAGATGCGTACAGAGAATGGATATAGCTCAACGACACGCCTGTCTTGTATTAATGTCATTCTCACTACTATTGCGGTTTAATATTTCGCATTTCCATTGATTTCCATTCACGTTACAGATAGTCAAGTTAACTGTCTATTCACTAAAAATGAGAAAATTTATTTTAAAAAATTAATGACTTTCAATTTTAAACTTTAACCAACCAAATATATAGATTCAGAATATAAATATGGAGTAAATATTCAAAGCATATTAGGGTTATCTGATAAGTCACTCCCTATTTATAAATGATTATCATTTTGATAAACATTTACACAATATTTCAGAACATTCGGTTTGAAATATCACTAATTTGAAAGAAAAAATGAAGAGTTTTAACTTGTAATATATTAGAGATTTGTGTGCTTTTATAATAGGAAAATTAAGAAGATGGAATCAAAGTTATTCTGTTAATGTAATAATAAAATAACAATTAAAAACTCTTAATTGAGCGATATTGCCCGGCCTACCAATAATATTATCACTCAAAATCCGGAAGATCTGGCACCATGTACTTACAAAATCTCTCTTCTTTCACTCGAATTAAGTGCATCCTATTTCTGCATGAAAGAAACATACAGCGATAAAAATTATTTAAAAGTTAAAATGGAAAAAAACATTTTTGACGCTTGTGCTAAGTCATGCAGGATAACTGAGGATGTCTCAAACATCCTGAAGATGATTATTTTTCGGCAGAAATAAGAGTTAATAACATAAGTAAATTTGTCGAATTTTTAAAGTATTAAAAATTGTTTACATTCTAAACGTTAAATTTCTTTGGACCTTCGATAAGCGGCACTTAACTCATTGATCGTTCTAATGTTATTCCGTTTTCTTAGCTACAAAGAGCCACTTCGACGGATGCAGGTGAAGAGTGTAATAACAAAAATTTCCGGTTGTCGTCATCTTTTTAATGCGTATTTCGTTAAGTCGAATGATATAAACATTTCTAAACTATGTATGTATGTATGTTTCTAAACTATAGGATAAAAAAATAATATCGCCCATCAGGATATTCTAAACAGCGCGTTTTGCATAATTAAATGAATATCAAAAATATTCATATCAAAAAGTAGGTTCATAAATAAACTTCTTTTACTTATTCTATTCTTTGTTCCTAGTAGTTGTAACTTTATTGCCTTTCTAATCATGTTTTCTTTCTTGTAATTTTTGATTAAGATTTCTTTCTAATTTGATTATTCATTATTAGTTTTTAATTTGTATGGCATTATTTTCAAGAAGAGCTACATTTAAATTCATTAATATTTTTTAGAATCCATCAGGTAAAACATGAAGAAGAAATCTCATTGCGAATAGACGACAATCTTTTGACAGTTTCTCCCCAACAGAATTATTTGATTAAATCTTTTATTGTCTTCTCTCCCTTACTCATTTTGTTTGGGATCATAGAGGTATGATGAGAGGATGGAAGGCGCTACGCAGGAATCGAAAACGTTTTTAACGGGCGAATTGTTCGCAGGTCTAATCGATTATATTTAGATTCACTTGGGTTCGATTCGAACTAAGAGAGTGAACAGGAGCGAAACAATTCCATTGGTAGTTGAAGGAACTGATGGAATGAGCAGAATATTTGTAGCATAGAAATCGATAGCAGATGCAATGTATTTAGATAACGAATTGTGCGATCAACCATTATACGCAGAGCTTATGTGTCAAATTTGTGTGTCAAATTTTAATTCTTTGTGTGAAGTTATATAAAATTTAGATGGTGTTAAAGAGAGTTCTTTATTTTTTATTGAAACTTTCTGAATATATTTACGGCAGGCACTTGTCTGTATTGAAACACAATGCATTGTAAATCCAATTAAAGGTGAGGTGAGGTGAGGTGAGTGGGATGGGAGAGAGAAGGTGACTCGCTCGCTCCTCAGGTTTATCTCTTCTAAGTGAAAGTAAATGAAGCCGTTTGCGTCATCAGATGAATTATGAAGAACTTGCTGGTGGCTAAGGGAAGAGGGGAAAGGCTAAACTAAGCATACCATCGATAAAAACGGTTTTTTACGACAAACAGGAATCTTATAATCGTTTTCCTTTATATGTCAGAAGGCAAAATGCATATATGATCTTATTCATTTTCATAAGATCTCACAGGAGCATTAACTTAAAAGCTCAAATTAAATTTTAAATCCATTTGTAAGACGTTTCAGAAAAATTGTTAATTTTATAAAGAATAAACTCAGATTCATAATAAAATCTGAGCTCTTTTTTACCCTCCTTGCCTTCACCATTTAAAATGAAGGGCAAAATAAAAGGCAAGCAATAATTAAACATACATTGCTTGACCGCTTTATTATGTGCACCCCTCTAATTACACAGAGTGAAACGAGTACAACGCCATGTGGCCAAAGCAAACTCTCTGGTGGATTAAATATAACAGAGTAAACTCTCTATAATCAGTTGAATGTACAAACTTCAGCAAGAATGGAGGAAAAAAAGTGACCTGACGGACTTTGAACAAGGCATGATAGTAAATGCCAAGTGAGCTGGAATTAGCATATCCATAACTTTTCATATACCTGGGTTTCAAGGGTGTATCGAGAATAGTTCAATAAACGGAAAATATCGACTCAGCGGCGGTCCTGTAGACGGAGAAGGCTCCTTGATGAGATAGGTTAGAGGAAGATGGCTAAGATTATGCAAGCAAACCGACGGTCTACAATTAGCAGAACACCTCAGAATTCATCGTTGTATAATAAAGTACTACTAGGCGCTCTTTGCCACGGATGAATTACACAGGCGATGGTCCTTGCAGGTACCATCGTTGTCGTCACAGAGGAGTAAGAACATACGCCTTTAGTGGACAAAAAAATCTTATATGTCCCCGAAATAAGAACGTTTCAAAAAAACAGATTCTCCCAGAAGACATTTTTTACCTATATTTTCTTCCAAATCTTCTGTCTTGCTTCCAGTTCCGGTTATAACACCTTAATATGCTGTTCCGATCTGATAATTACCCATCTTTCTCTTCACCATGTTTGCCATTAGTATTTTTAAAATTACGTTGGGGTGGTTGTAAGATTTGGTTGCTTGATCGAAGACCAGAAAACAGGTTGCTTGATCGGTTTAGTCGAAGTTCTTATCATGTGTTGTTTATGGCAGGAGAAAACAGCATGAGTCATGGACCCTTCCAGTATCACACTTCTGTATCCATCCATTAATGACGCATGGCTTAAGTTACTCTTCTTGTAACCCAAAATTAATTTAATGGATTCTTTTACAATTCTTTTAACAACATTTATTGCATTATGGATTCCGCATACCGGTTTCGGCTATATAGTCATCTTCAGTGCTTTTTCTATGGTCTATATATAGATAATTGGTTAATTTTCACTATCCGCACAATCGCGCGAAGACTGAATGCGACCAAGGTAAATGAAAGTTTTATTAATTTAAACATTGCATCCTCTTCTTGGTGAGACAGCCAAATCGCCAGTCGATTCAAATTTCTTTATCACTTTTCGCAACCCAGTATCTGACATGGGCCCTTTTCGCAGTCCTTTTTAGACGACGATATGCTCGCAATGCAGCTGGTCTGCTGCTATCGTTCTGGTAAAATAACTTTGACAACAGTGCGCGTTCTTTCTTGCTTAAAACCATGATTTTTCGTGAAAGCTTTTCACTAAACATAATGTAATGAATGGATCAATCCATTCCATTCTGGGTATGTTCACTTTCTAATTTGCCTAAACTTTCTGCTAATAAGGTCGATATTGAGAACGAACATATCCTGTAAGCAAACAAAAATCTTGCCTGCTTGTTTAAAACAATAAAACTAGTTTTAAAATCTCCATTTGTCATTCCACCTGGTGAAAATGTGCACTAATTTTTTTTCTTTCCGGAATTCTCTTCCCCATGGTCTGAATAGCCTACATTTCAGTTTGCATCACAATCGGTTCATTAGATTGGGCTCTAAAGGGCTCTGAGTAGGCGAACTTATTTTATAACCACCCTGTATATATAGACCATAAGAACAGCACTGAAGATGGCTACACTCTTAGAAATTAAACTCTTAACAAATCGTTAAAATGCTTGTCTACCGGTTTATTATCGGTTTATTACCGGTTTACAAAGTTTTTATCGATTGATTACAGGTTGACTACCCGTTTGTTAAGAGTTTACAACTAAGCTTAAACCCTAAGGAAACCGTTACATTACCTTAAGGAGACCTTAAAACCAAAACAACCTTTAGTAAACCGTTAAGGAAAAAATACTGTTACCGTAAGAATACTGTTACATTACCTTAACTGAATCCTAAAAGTAAAGTGCTGACGTTATCAATGACGGGGCAAATTAAAAATCAAACTAAAAAGGATTTTCAATTTTATCTATGCGTAGTCTTATTAATTTCTTTAGATTTTTTATTTCTTTTTTTTTAATTTTCATTCCTCGTTTTTTATATTACGTAATAATAGCTAATAATGTATTTAAAAATTATTAAAGACATTAATAGGAAAAGCAAATAAATGCTCATATTAAATATAAACTTCTTTTATAAAAACTGCATAATAAAAATAAATAACCAATCAATAAGAATATACACTATGCAGAAAAAAAATCAAAAGAAATCCTAGCGCATTGTTTTGCGCTAAGAGCAAAAGAAGAAGATGATTATAATCCAAAAAAATATGTATTATAGTTTATTTTCATCGTCCGATAACTTAAATTTGAAAGGCGCAAAACTTTTTTGCGAGATCATATATTCTATGCACAGTATATTTACCTCTTCATTAGACTGTAGAACAGTTAATTTATCTCTGCTCGTACTCTTCTCTTTCCTTATATGACCTTGCTAATTATACCCAGATGTAGCCTATTCTATTCTTATTGAACTTGCGTGAGTGACCTCTATCCTTCCCGTCTCCCCCGTTTCTTTCTTGTGCTTTGCCCTATTTCCCCTCTTTGTGTATTTCTTCATTTGAGGAGGACATAAACGTAACATAACATTATTCTCGAAAAATAACTCTATTTACATCAAATATATTTCGTATTTCGTGAATTCTTTTGGAAAGTTATAAAATAGAAGATTACACAACTCTTGATATCAGAAATGTACTTAGAGGTAAATGTACGTATCAGGGATGCGATTGGACCAATACACCAGGATTAGAGAAAAAAGTGAAAAAACAATTTTAGCTCAATGGCACTGGTGCGATTACTGCTCGCATTCACCTTCTATCCATGAAAGAATTGGTAAGTGATATTAGATATTTTTTTATCTTTATATTTTTAATATGTTACAATTGAAACACGTTCTCACTCTTTTCTTGAATCTGACATTATCTTCTATTTCACTATACACATTCTGTTGCAACTCCTGATTTATCAGGTGTACAAATAAATGATGTTCAAAATAAAGAAGGAAAATTAGATGTAAGTAATTACTTCATCATGAATTTCTATCATCAGAGAAGAGTCTCTTTTTCAAAAGCCTGTTGAATTTGTAAAAAGCAGAAGATTAAAGGAAATTTTAAGTATTGTAAATAATTGTTAATAATTTGTTTTCAAATTCTATTTTGTTATAGTGTATAATAAACCTTGTTCATTTCTTACTTAGTTTTTGATGCTGTCTACTATTTTTAAGCAACTATGATACTTCATTTGAAATAGTATACTAAAACTAATAATATAAATAAAATATTCAATGTAATCCAGAATTCATGTAATGTCCATGTTCTGAAAAAATAAATATATACTCAGGGAAAATCTTTGTATCTATTTCTTCAATTTTCAGATTTCTGTCATTTTCAGAATTTTATAAAATTTCTAAAACTAAATTTTATAGTATTATAAACCTATAATCAACCCTTACATAAAAAGAATAAACCCTTGACAAACCCATACTACGAAAGGCCATTTATAGGTTTACTGTAAACCCGTGGTAAACCCATAGCCAACCTGTAATTCAAAGGTCAGGTAAGGGTAAAAAACCTGTGATTTTCTTACCCTTAATAAAGATTTATCAAGGGTTTTTGTATTTAGAGTGTATGTAGCTGAAACCAATATGCAGAATCCATAATGCAATAACTGTTGTTAAAAGAAACCATCCATTATATCACTATAATAAAATCTTGTAAACATTCAAATGGAGGACCTTTAGCAGTGAAACAGAAATACATTTATACATTTATTAAAAAGAAATTAACCCCCCTCCCCGAGTAGGGGAAGGCAAGTGGCAGATCCTGCGGTCATCTATTTTTACCCCTTTATCTGCACTTTTTACCTCTCCCCAAGTTTTTTAATCAAGAAAATCGATTTTCTCGAACGTAATATGTATAAAATGTAAAAAAACTCGTATCTTCTTTCCTTTTTCATCATTTCCGAACGTATGATATATAACATGCCATATGTTGCCATAGTTCTAAGGACCAAGTGACTGCCACCCCCGCAAATCCGACCCCCCTGGAACAATTAGGCATAAACTTCATAGTACTGTAGATCTTGCCTAGAGGAATCTGGATACCGAATTTCACGCCTTTACGTTCCTAAATAGCACACAGATATGTTGCCCTCCCTGAATCCCACCCCCATAATTCCGACCCCAGTGTACCAATTAAAAGCAAACTAAATAGTACAGACGGGCTTGCCCATAGTAAGCTACATTCTGAATTTCAACCTTCTACCTCAAAAATACAGAAATTATGAAAAGGTACACAGTTAAGACATTAAAAATCCAATAAGAAGCTCCATTCTTCGGCTACTTAATAATGTAGATTATGAGCACTTGAGCAATCGTACGTCGACAAAGCGATTTCACGTGCGAGCGCCGATGTCAGTAATGCTTAAAGATGAACAGAAAGTAACAATGTATTCCTTCTTGACAAATCGATTGTTATATGACATGCCATTATCTTTGTATTCTTTACACCCACTGTTTTAGCACGTGAATTCGACTTGAAGGGGTCCACGAAAAATTCTGAAAAGCTGATACGGCCGAGCTAAGACTTTGATGATGATATTTCTGAAAACAGAATTTGAAAAAGTTAATTCGTTTTCAAGTTATCGTGCAAACGGCGGACGGCCAGACGGACGGCCGGATAAACGTACAGACCAAGGGCGCATTCTTATAAGTAGCTTTTATGCTAAAGCTCCTAATAAACAACAAAACCCTGCTTCTCAATACTAAAATTAATTGTTAACTTCTCAATAAAAAAAATCACACAGCTGTAATCTATATATATATAAAAGAAGAAATTGAGTGAGTGAGTGAGTGAGTGAGTGAGTGAGTGAGTGAGTGAGTGATCAACGCACAGCCCAAACCATAAGGCCTAGAAACTTGAAATTTTGTACAGAGGTTCATTACAAAATGTGAGCGAGCACTAAGAAGGGGTTTTTCGAAATTCAACCCCGAATTGAGGAAAAGGGGGGTTGAAAATTTGTTAACACATTAACTGGTGTTGCACTATATACTTAACACATTAACTGGCGTGGCATTACAAACGTAACACATTCACTGGTGTGGTACTACATAATTAACCATATTAACATCTTTTAGGGAGGGGGTAACAAATTATTAACAACGAGCATAAATATGATTATGCAATGACAGGACATAGATAAGGCAGTGTTTATCGAGGAGGATAAGAAATCACACGGGTCTCCCTTGAGCTCCCTAAAAACGTCCAGACGACTGGCGAAAATTTGTGTGTTTGGCAAAAGTAAGAGAAAGAACGAGTATTGATCAGTGAAATTTGCAACAGAAAGATAAAAAGCTGTCCGGGCATTGGAAATATCTGAACAACGGAAGCTCCGCTAGAGCAGGAGGGTATAAGAGCTTCTACGTCAAGGGCAAGGGAAATTTTAAAAGATAGGTCTAAAGCAGGGCTGTTCAAGATTTTTGTCCGCGGGCAGCGCCCGTGCACGCGGGTAATCTTCCTTACCCCCCCTATTGCACATTATGTTGATCAGTTCCTTAAAGTCGAGTTGCTAATTATCAATTCGACATTGTAAAAAAAAAAAAACGAGGCAGCTTACTATTTTATTTCCTTCGTTTTAATGTGACAATTTTCTCGATGTCAGGTAGAATTATATTTTTTTCCCCGATAGGACATGATTACATATTAAGCATTTCGAATCCGATCTGTGAACAATGAAAAAAAAAAACATATTTTTCCATTGCGGTTTAAATACTGGTTCAGTGATTTTATGCTTTTTAGGAATGTGCGCCATTTTATACGAGACGAAAAACAAACAAGTATCAGTAACAAAAGAAATAATGCCTCATTTAATGCAATCGCCCCCTAAAGTCTGGCAACACTGCACAAGAAAGCTATACCCACTCCCCTCCTGAGTTTTGGACTATCTACTTGGCTTTGCCTGTGAGCTTTGTCCACGAGCATTTTATGTTGCACGCGGGCGAAGTGCACGAGTTGGACGGCCCTGGTCTAAAGTATCCAGTGATGCTCCCTGCGGGTGAAGATGGATAACATTTTAATCTGAGACAGAACAACAAGAGGGTAAGTAAAGCCCGGGCAAAGTGTGCAATATAAGTAAGTTCATTAAGAATGATGGTTACATCCCACCTCTGAGAATTATAAAACAAAATTGACTTTGTAACAATACGTAAAATTCCTGTTGTTTGGGCTTTTCTTAGAAGTTAACGTTTTCTTGGAAATATTTAATAATGATCCGTAACTGGAGATAATGGAGAGTTAGCAAACTATTGAGAAAGATTGAAAGATAACAGAGGTGACAGTCCCTTCGTTCGAGCTACAGTTGGCGACATAACCGATAACAAAGCATACATGAACTCAACTCTTCAAACCAACAACCATATGGTGTTATGTCCTATAATAATCTTTCGAAGAATTATAACAATAATTCATATCTATCGAAATGCCAGCGAAGAAATGAATGAGTATTGGGCAGAGATGACAAAAAACTATCCGGGCATCGGATATATCTGAATAACTGCTTCGTCTATAGAAGGAAATTGTAGAATTACTGAAAACAAATTTATTATTTAACTTCATGAGGTTGTTCTGTTTAACTTACAACTGTAATTATCTCGGGCAACGCCGGGTGTCTCTGCTTGTAGTATGATAAATGAGATACCCTATCGCGTTACACTGTTAATTAGGATAAGAAAAGCGTTTGGGCATGCATTCTGTAGTCGATACGAATCAAGCTTCAGGTCGCTGTTTCTTGTGCTTGAGTAACAGCATACATTAATAATAAATGCACGTATAAGCAACGCATCCGCGAAATCAGTACTGAAAGGAGGAATTTTCTTGTGCATCACGATAATCCAAGATCATATTGCAGTCGACAAACAATATATTCTATAGAAACGGTGACTGCTCTGAAATTCACGCTTGTCCGCATCCTCCTTACAGCCTAGATTTGTTACTGTTCAACATCTAGTTGTTTTTACAATTGAAGGAAATGTTGAAAGGTCAACATTTTTTACATCCGATACCGAAATTGAAGTTATTGCGCTTAAACTTTCTTCTCGGACAGAATGAAAAAGCGAAAAGCGCGTTTGGAAAAATATGTAATAGTAAATAGCGACCTGACTATGTTGAAAAAAATAAGGCTGCCGTATGTAAGAGAAATAAATTTTGATACACTTTCTTTCCTCTACATTGTCGGGAATAAATTTCCCATAGCATAAATTTTACAGCATTGTAGAGGATACTTACAATTAAACTCCATATAATAAATAAATGGTCGTCGGCTTTTTGATAAAATAACATTTTTTTGTGTGTGATTATTTCCTGCCGCTTTTGCAAATAAATTAGAATGATCACATTGAAAGGAGCATCCTGTTAAGGCATAACCTAGGCGTTATTTATTATTTCGAATGCTTTGGGTCGACCTCCAAGGGCTTCGAGATCATTTTCTTCAAGGAGCAGCTGCTATTGCTGCTGGACGAGTGAAACGGCAAGATCGAACAACTGATAAAACACTTCACAACGGAAGTGCCACCGTTCCTAGGCTTTTTTCTGACGAGAAAATACTTGTCACGAAAAAAAAACCTTTAAAAACAAGCCTCTCACCTGTCTTAATTAGCGGTTATCAAGATTTAGCTTTTTAGATATTTTTTAAAGAGATAATCACGATAAATATATATTTTTGAATGAACTTCAAACAAAATCTGTCAAATAAACCCTGCCCAAGTTATATTAGAGAATTTCCTAGTAAGTGTGAGATGAAGTTTGAGACACTTCAGTGAAGTTTTATTTATTTATTTCCAGGAATTAACGTCAGCTATAGTTCAACTCTTTGTACTTTACAAAACGCGAATGTAAAAATTATATCCACCCGGTGAAATTTATAAATTTTAATTATGTTTTGTTTTATTTGTTCCGTTTCTTTCTAATTTCTATCTCAACTGGTTTTTGTTTTTTTTAATTTCAGTCTTGGTCAAAACTACGGCATTATTATTGAAGATCAGTAATAATTAAGACAATCTAAATTTCGAGAAATATGATATAAAATGCATATTTTGAAAGACAATAAAAATTATTTTAATGAAAATGTTCCTCAAAAATGTGCCAAGTTGTTTTAACGATCATGATGCTATGTATCTGTAGCAGAAGAAGCAGATAACTACCTCCTCCTTCTTAAAAACAGAAATCATCGATGTTCAAAATGCATTCGTGCTTGCCAAATAAAGGAAGACTGAGTTGCAACGCGTGCAATAATCGAGTTTGCGGCAAATGTGCCCAAAGCGTTTGTGAAAATTAAATTTAAGTGCTTGTTTACTCTCTGTGAAATTTTATTGCAAGGTCGCATTATTTTTATTACTATAGTCATTGTTTCTTTAAATGTCAACAAATAGTGTTGCCTAATTATGAAACCTAATTGGTCGTTTTAATTTTTTGTCCGTAACTCCCGAAGGCAATATACAAGATTACTACAAATGATTCATTCAATTTCAAAATGAATGTTCCAAAGAATTATTACATGCAGATATAAGTGAAACATGAAAAGAACCGTAAACTCACCAAATTTGATCGTGATAAATAAGTTGGTAGCCAATAACACAGGTTGAACTCAGGAAACGCATCATTGCTGCTATGATGACCATTGACAGGGGAATGCTATAAAATGTATGGACCAAATTCCATGAAAAGAACCGTAAACTCACCGAGTTTTCCTCATTCTGTACAAATCTTCCTCTCTGGTCACACACAAACATTCAAGCGGTAGTCGAGTTCTCTGTTTTATATGTGATATTTTTTAAAATGTCAAAAAAAACAACTTTTTATATCACAAATGTTTATTAACTTTGCATAGAAAGAAAATAAAAAGTTAACCTCCCCACTTGAACATGGTATCCCTAGATAAAACAGGAACGTGCCCTTATTGCGTATTTTGTATAGGATGTCCATAAATTATCTTTATAACCTTAGACTTTAGACTTTAGACTTACAACACTGCACAAGTTAACAAGAAACGGTTTTCACCATGTGATAAATAAATTCATAAATCTTTTTTTGTTGTTGTTTTAGGTGAAGCAGTTTTGACGAGAAATATGGGCCCCACAGGAAAAAATCAGTGCGTTGCCTGGTTCATAGAAACTAAGTCAGATACCCAAATGCAACGGAACCAAGGTCCGATTCGGTGGCCGACTCGATCATCTGATCTTATCACACCAATGGACTTCTTTCTGTGACCGAACCAAAATTATAGAGACCTAGCGGACTTGAATACACGCATTTTCAATGATTTTGCATTCCAGGAGGGGTGCAGCACTTTGAAATTTATGAATGAGGAAAAGAAACTTTATGAGCACATGCTGAAAACCGTTTCTTGTTATCTTGTATAGTGTTTTAATTATTAAAATCTGAAATTGTAAAGATAATTTATAGACGCCCTATATTGTAGGCAAATTTTGGACAAATCTGGTGAATATTGCATATTTCATAAAAAGTCCATATATGCCTGTCCAGCCCAATATATCTGGTAGATTTATACGTGGAAGACTTTAACATTCATTGTTCTGAAGCAGATGTCTTAAAGAAGAAAAGAAATGATCGATTATTTAAAAATAATTAATTGCTTTAACCGTGAAATTGCTCTCCAAGATGTTTTTACTTTAGGATATTGCCTTTCTATGGACACTTATATCCTATTTATACAGATTCGGCTCTGTTGGATTATAAACTAATTGGGCAAAAAGATTCTCTGTGCGCTTTGCAATTTCAGTCCCGGGTGGCTTCAAACATCTTTTTATGTAGACGGGATCAAAAGAATGGTGCGGAAAAGTAAAGTAGTTTTGACGAAAAGAGATGCGCATTTCGTTTGTCACGGGTTGTTGTGAACGAAGCAAGCTAATATTCCAATTTACTTTATGATTTGAAAATATTGTTGTGCATTGCCAACTAAGTAGGACCTCGACGTTTTGAACTCAGCTAAGGATTCCTAATCTTAGGTGTTCACGATGACAATGTTATATTTAACTATATAATTTATATTGTAGCTCTCGGTTTGATTCAAATTACAAGTTTTCATAACGACAATAGAATATGAATTAAATGTATGCTTTATTTATATGAAAGAAATTTATTTGCGATTAAAAAATTATAAAAATATCTTAGGAAAGTTATTTTTATTGTTTTTTTTATTCACCATAACATTTGTATGTAATTGAATCGTCACTTTATCTGTGATTTGCAAGTATCCCAATACATGTATTTATCCCTCATATAGGAGGGAAGCAATAAATATGTACCAAATTATTATGGCAGAGCTAATAAATAAATGAATACTGGAGATAATGCTGAAATAGTAGGAAAATACAATATAGATTAATACAAATAGAACAGTAAAAAAATTGAATAGTAGTTCATACTTAGGTCCTTTTCCTCAGCATAGTTCCAAAACGGCGGCTATGTTTGAGAAGTATACGACGACCGAAGAGCAGTGTGTTGTTGTTGTTGTGCTTTTTCTGTGGGCAAAAGGGCTGTCTTTAAAAGATATTTAAAAGGAAATACTTCCCGTTTATGGTATTTATCGAGTAAACTGTAATGATTCTGAATTATACCAAATATCATTTTAAGTTAATTGTCAGAACTATTTTCTGGCCAATACTCAGAAATTTGGAGAGCTAATCATTAGAATTATATCATGTTAACTGCTCAGGATAAAGTTCGAAAGAAACTACCAAGCCTATTGACTAGAGGAACATCACGATAACGCCGCACTTTATGCGTCTCGATTAACCCAAACGAAATTTTAATTTATCGACTAAGTTGAGAACCTATTGAACATCCGTCCACAGTGTATTTATTTGGCGGGCCGCTAAATCTCACCTTGGTGATTGATGACAAAGGTTTTTTTCGGATGACGAAGAAGTTTAACGTGAATTAAAGATATGGCTGAGAAAACAGACCAAAGACCTCCATGCTGCATGTTTGAAGACTTGGCAGAAGTTACGCTGAAAAATAAGGAGAAATGTAATCGTAATAATAAGTGATTTTCACGTTTGTAACGCAGTCGTTTGTGACCTATTTACTGACTTTCGTGGAATGGGGAACAATTAAAACAATCAATTGATAAATTAAATAAAATAAGTTAAAAACCCTTGAGTCCTTTATAGAAACACTCCAAATATAGCCTTTCTATTGATAATTATCTAAATAAATATGGATATCTATATAAACTGATATTATAAACGCACTATCCTAAAACTACAACACTTTATTTTAACACTAAAGCAGTCACTGACTCGCAACAATTTGCAATCGTAAGTGGCAAAGAGATAATTTCGGGTAAAATCAATGAAAGTGGGGTATGCCGATAGCATAAAAAGAGATGTGATAGAACAAATCTGAGATCAAATTTGGAATCAGCATCCCGAAATTAGTCAAAAACAGCTTCAAAATTCCAGGCCAGAATTTTTTTTTTTGTTGACCAGTGTAATTTTATATTTAACCACTTAATCTTGTACTCACTTAAACTTGTTAAGTGATCTGCACCCATCTAATTTGTTGGTATAGATTTAGATCAGTTAGCTAGGGAAAATGCAACTCATAACGAAGCTTACATGTTGGTCATTTTTGCTCTGGCTATAAAGACGTAAAGTTAGAGGTTCGATTACTCCCTAAATACACGGAACGACCAATATATTAGAGACACCCCGCTAATAGCGTGTTGCGCCTCCTTTAGCAGCAAGAGCTGCCAGAATACCTGCTGGCATGAATTCAACAAGGTGTTGAAACCGTTGCGGAGGAATAAGCAGCCCAGGCTGACATCACAGCGTCCCGTAATTGTGCAGGTTGGACGGCAGTGTGGGAAGGCGTCGAATGGTTCTCTCCACTTCATCCCATAAATGCTCGATCGGGTTGAGATCGGGCGATCGAGCTGGCCACTGAAAACCATTCGAGCACGGTGACAAGGAGCATTGTCCTGCTGAAACCGTCCGTCACGACCAGGGAACACTCATCATGAACGGGTGCACCTGATCGGCAACAATGTTCAGGTAGTGTGTCGCATTCAGGGATGTGTCTACGGATATCAGAGGACCCAGTGTGTTCCAAGAGAAGACACCCCAGACCAGCACTCCTCCTCCCCTTCGTCCGCATGATGAAGTAGGAACCACGATTTGTCGAACCAGGCGACCTTCTTCCACTCATCCAATGTCCAGTGGCGATGCCTGTGTGCAGATAGCGCGCGCGCTTTCCTATTTTGCGGAGATAGCGACGGTACCCGTACTGGCCGCCTGTTGTTAAACCCAGCTCGGTGCAAGGTGCGCCGCACCGTGTGCTCCGAAATGGGTTGGGATGCTCCCTCATTGAACTGCGCTGCAATTTGTTGGGCAGTTCCCGTCCTGTTGCCGTGGATGATTCGTGCCAGTCGCCGTTGGCCTCGTTCATCCACGGCCCTGTTTCATCCGGAATTGTGTTTGTTGGAGGTTGTTTTTTGGTATAACTGCCATTCACGGAATACCCTTGACACTGGTGCACGGGAAAACCCGAGGAAGGTCGCGGTTTGCGAAATGCTCAACTGCGCCCGTCGAGCTCCAACGATCATGCCTCGTTCAAAGTTGGTCAAATCATTGGATTTACCCATATTCAGGCCACTTCTGTTGCTGACTGCAACTTGTGATCCAATGTATCTCTTCGGCCTGTTCCATTGTTTAGGTGTCACTGGGAGTGCGATCCATTTTCCATAAGAGGTGTCTCTAATAAATTGGCCGTTCAGTGTAGATGATCTACATCGAACCTAAGTATTCTATTGGATTAAATAGACTATAAAAATATTTATAGAATGACTGTCGTTAAAGTGTGTTTCTAAGAGGACTCTATTTTTGAGACCGTGTGGATATAAGTGATATTTACCAAAAAGAATTAAATCGTAAGCAAGAATCTCATGAAACGTACCTTTGCGTAAATCATAAATAATTTTTGTATAAATATATAATAATTTTTAAAATAAAAATGACAAAAGAAATTAAGAAAAATTGTGTTTATAAGAAATTAGATTTTCTGTAGATGCTAGCATAGCGACAACAAGCAAATCTTTTCGTTTGATAAAGAAACTACAAGAAAGAAGAGCTTAAGAGAATCAAGGACAGAGGTCTTCGTTAAGCTATGTAAACGAGTGCGCATAATTTCGAATACGAGACATGAAAACTTAGAAAACGAGAAAACCTATGGGCCAGTTCATATACTAGAAAGTCTATAAACAAGAGAGGACAATTACAGCAACAAATACGAAGAAGAATCGAGGACAAAGCCGCAGCCGACGAGAAAGGCTACAATACATGTATAATGAAGTAACATCGCAACAATGATCAAAATGAAGATACTCTGTGGTCATTTCTTTTCTGAGGACTTGGAGAAAGCGAATCTAAGTATTCTCATACTCGGAAATATATTGAGAAACTCTCAGAAGATTATTGAGAACCATATTAAAAAAATGCATGTATTATGCGAATATATTCCCATCGGGCATTTCGGGCCAGATATAAAAAAGTGACTTAATTTCGAATCAATAGTCCGAAGCATTGAATCATGATAATATTCCCACCGAAATGCCGAAATGCAAGTCAGGCAACCGAAATGCCCAGGACCGATAGGATTTTAAAGCATTCGAGGAAAGCATTTGATTTCTAAATAAGCCTTCTGTTCGTAAGAATTAGATGAGGTTGCTAAGGAAGCCTCTGGTTGCTAAGCAAGGCTACTTCTAAGGGAAATGTATAGTTCAAACTGAATAAAACTACCTCAAAACCTCTTAAATGGAGAAAATAGCAATTCTCTATAGATTAGAACATATACGATTCCTTTATTTTGTAAGCATTCCTATTTAATGAAATCTGTGTAAGGGTCAATTCTTTCTTTATAAACTATTGCCAACGCTTTTCTACATAACCTTGTACCATTGAAGGAATGACTAGCTATTAGCTAGTGTTATAATTTGCCTAACTGTTGATAATATAAGGCTTAAGTAATTACATGCCATATCTTAGCATTGAAAGTTTCCAGTGGTTTCATAATGGTATCATTAAAACACGAAGCGTGGTACCAATTTCGATTATCATTAATTTTACGTTATATTCATTCATGACACGTCATTCCAAGTTGTTTGATATATAACATGCAATATTTTAGCATTGAAAGTTCCAATGAACCATAATGGGTCCAATAAACCAGCTACTTTGGAACCAATTTCGACTATCATTAATTTTACGTTATATTCATTAATGGCACATCATTCCAAATCGTTTGATATATTACATGCCATATTTTAGCATTGAAAGTTTCAGTGAACCATAATGGTTCCACGAAACCAGGTTCCTTTGAACCAATTTCAACTATCATTAATTTTACGTTATATTCATTCATGGCACATTATTCCAAGTCGATTGATATATTACATGCCATATATTAGCATTGAAAGTTCCAATGAACCCTAATGGGGCCACTAAACCATGTTCCTTGGAACCAATTTCGACAATCATTAATTTTACATTATATCCATTCATGGCATATCATTCCAAGTCGTTTGATATAATACATGCCATATTTTAGCATTGAAAGTTTCCGTGAACCATAATGGTTCCACGAAACCAGGTGCCTTTGAACCAATTTCAACTATAATTTTACGTTATATTCATTCATGGCACATTATTCCAAGTCGATTGATATATTACATGCCATATATAAGCACTGAAAGTTTACAATGAACCATAATGGTTTCACTAAACCAGCTGCCTTAGAACCAATTTCGACTATCATAAGTCTTACGTTATATTCATTCCAAATCGTTTGATATATTACCTGCATTGAAAGTTTCAGTGAACCATAATGGTTCCACGAAACCAAGTGCCTTTGAATCAATTTCGACTATCATTAATTTTACTTTATATTCATTCATGTCACATTATTCCAAGTTGTTTGATATAATACATGCTGTATCTTAGCACTGAAAGTTTACAATAAACCATAATGGTTCCACTAAACCAGCTGCGTTTGAGCCAATTTCGAATATAATTAATTTTATGTTATATTCATTCCTGAAACGTCATTCCAAGGTGTTTGATATATTACATGCCAAATCGGAGCTTTGAAAGTTTCCACTGAACCATCATGATTCCATGAAACCACATACCATTGAACCAATTTCGACTATCATTAATTTTACGTTATATTCATTTATGGCACATCATTCCAAGTCGTTTGATATATTACATGCCATATTTTAGCATTGAAAGTTCCAATGACCCATAATGGGTCCAATAAACCAGCTCCCTTGGAACCAACTTCGACTATCATAAATCTTACGTTATATTCATTCTAAGTCGTTTGATATATTACCTGCCATATTTTAGCATTGAAAGTTTCAGTGAATCATAATTGTTCCACAAAAGCAGGTGCCTTTGAACCAATTTCGACTATCATTTTTTTACGTTATATTCATTAAAGGCACATCATTCCAAATCGTTGAATGATTTTAGCACTGAAAGTTTCAGTGAGCCATAATGGTTCCACGTAACCAAGTGCCTTTGAACCAATTTCGACTATCATTAATTTTAAGTTATATTCATTCATGATACGTCATTCTATGTCGTTTGATATATTACATGCCATATATTAGTATTGAAAGTTCCAATGACCCATAATGGGTCCAATAAACCAGCTTCCTTGGAACCAATTTCGACTATCATTAATTTTACGTTATATTCATTCCTGACACGTCATTCCAAGCTGTTTGATATATTACATGCTAAATCGGAGTTTTTAAAGTTTCCATGAAACCACATACCATTGAACCTATTTCGACTATCATTAATTTTACGTTATCATTCAACCGTGAAATGTTATTTCGGGCTCTTTGATATAATACATGCCATATCTTAGCATTGAAAGTTTCCAGTGGATCATAATGGTACCACATACCCTTGAACCAGTTTTGACTGATATTGATTATCAAGGAAGACCATCATGTGTCTTTACTTAAAGGACAACTTTAACGGTCACATACAACTTTACTTATTTCGAAAGACTAACCTATTAATAACATCATAGGATATTTAATTTTTTAAATTCGAATCCTAAATGTGTGAAAAACAAAAATTCCGAGCGCGATTTGAAATCGGGAGGCATCCATATTGGGTGGAGGCGTGACGTAGGGCGAGGATTGCTCCCAGCCAGCTTTGCAGTGAAGCTTGAACATTCACTATAGATCTGCATTCACTCATTACTGCATTCACTACAATTTTCACAATGTCTGGACATGAAAGCAGCGATTCAGATATCAGTTTTGAGACTTACGAAGATATGGAGGCTTATTTTAACA
>JAHWFO010004648.1:1546161-1559209 GCA_023313115.1 Rhysida immarginata
TTTAGTTTTATTGGTGAGGTAAAATATCTCTACCGAAAAAGAAAAATTGAATTATCATCAAATACGTCTCAGTAATTCTGTGTATTCAGTTTTCATGCTTCCATTGATTTCATAGTGACAGAATCACTTAATGTTATATGTCTGAATATATAAGATCCGCGAAGAACCTGGCCGAAATTGATGAGGGACGTAAAAGTGAATGACATTTTTTTATACTGTAAAAAAAAAATAATTTTCCGAGAATTTGATTCCTGGTTTTTTATATGGGGACTGTTGGAATTGTAACGGAATAATTAATTTTCCCGGAGGTGCTAATGAATTTGTAGATGCACAATCGACACTTCTTCTAGCGTGCTGACGCACTGAGCATCCCCTCTGAATCTTTCCAGGTATTGTGGCGTGGTATTTCTCGATGTCAATAAAGCTTTCAACCAAGTGTAGCACGAGGGTCTAGTCTACAAGATAATTAGAGATTGATTTACTCCTGGTTTCGATGGTGAAATCCTTTCTTACCAATATGTTCTATCAAACCAAAGTTGGAGAAAATCTACCCACGCCCTTGTAAGGGAAAGGCCGGTGTTCCACAAGGTTCTGTCCTCGGGCGCGTTCTGTTTAATTATTTTGTGCACGATTTCCCAAAACCCGAAAAGCGTAATTTATATTTCTCTGTTGATGATACTGCCATCATGCATTAGTGAAAGTACACTATATTGCCAAAAATGATAGTGTACTTTAGATTTTAGACGTTTTGTCGAATATCTAGAAATTCTTGACAAATTATCTTGAAATTTTAGGGGTGTAAAGAGCATGTTTCAGCGAAGGTTTTGTCCCGAAGGCAAATAGGGGCCAGCAACAAATTGAACAAAAAAAAGCAATGTTTGGGAAAAAATAATGCTTGAAATGCGTTGAAGCGGTAGCATATGATTAGGATGTTTCTTTTAAGGTGCGTTCCCATAGCTCGCTTTGAGCGTGAATCTTGAAGCAAAAAAAAAAATATAATAATAGCACGTATATTCATGGAGTTATAAAGGTTTCTTTAAAAAAATCGAAATGTTTTCGAAGTTGTTTGTTTATAACATGCAGGGTTTTCAACTCAATGCAATGCCATTTTCAGGAAACTTGACAATCTAAAGTAGAGACAACACCTTGCAATCAGAATATAAAAATATTAAATATTTGATGAAATATAAGCATTTTTACTAAATAATGTTTAAATGCGCATGCACAAGATTTACCAAAATGTCTTTTACATAATTTCTTAGCCAAATGTATAGAGCTACTCTTCTACAAAGCCCAATCAAATATCGTGAAAATTTACCAAGATATCGCCGATAGAATGAGTTCAATTTCAGTTGCTCTCAAAAATAAATAAAACGATAAAGGGTTTTCTCCAAATTTTTATTTTTGGATCGGACACCAGTATCAACTTCTCCTTAAGCTGATATGAAGCCAATATGAAGTCAATATGCCTTCATATCATCGTAAGGAGAAGAAGTTGATACGAGTGTCCGGTTCAAAAAAAATTTGGAGAGAACCCCTTACCGTTTTGTTTATCTTTGAGAGCAACTGAAATTCAACGCATTCTATCGGCGATATCTTTCTGAATTTTTACGCTATTTGCTTGGAATTTTTATAAGAGTAGCTCTATACATTTCGCTAATAAATTATGCAAAAGACATTTTGGTAACCCTTGCGCATGCGCAGTTATACATTATTTAGTAAAAATGCTCATATTTCATCAGATATTTACTATTTTTATTTTCTGATTGCGGGGTTTTGTCTCTTCTGTACGAGGTGCGTTCAAGTTCTAAGGTCTCCTAATTTATTTTTGAAAAACTATTGACCCTAGAAAGCTGAAACTCCCGTCATTTGTCCACATAGTCAACCTCTAGCCGTACACATTTTTCACAACGCTGACGCCAAGATCGCATCGCCGCTACAAACACTTCTATAGTGGTCTGGTTTGCCTACTGAAAAGCCGCTCCATAAGCAGAAGCTTTATTCCGTTCTTGCATAAGCGATTTTCCAGTAGACAAAACTGGTTCCTAAAGAAGCATTTGCGGCGGTCTACCAATCATGGGGTCAGCATTGTGAAAAATGTCTACGGGAGTTTCAGCTTTCTAGAGTCAATAATTTTACAAAAATAAATTAGGAGACCTTAGAATTTGAACGCATCTCGTAATTTGTCAAGTTTCCTGAAAATGGCATTGCATTGGGTTGAAAACCCTGCATGTCATAAATAAAAATCTTACGAAAACATTTCAATTTTTTAAAGACCTTTATAACTCCATGAATATACATGCTATTGTTATACAAATGGAAACAGATAAGATAAGTAAAAGAAGCCTCCTAATCATATGCTACAGCTTCAACGCATTTCAAGCATTATTTTTTACAGGGAGATCCCAAACATTATTTTTTGTTCAATTTGTTGCTGGCCCCCTATTTGCCTTCGGAACAAAACCTTCGCTGAAATATATGAGGTTTACCATGCTCTTTATATCCCTAAATTTTCAGGATAATTTATCATGTATTTTTCTAGACATTCGACAAAACATCTATAAAAAAAACTCGAAAGTGTCAGGTCATTTTTGGCAATATAGGTTACAGGATGAATTTAGTTTTTGTTAGACGTATAAAATATTGATAGTTTAGAAAATATTAAACGCTCCGCGATAGTTTTACTTTTTTTTCAATTTATGGATTCTTACTTTTGACGCACTAATTTTTGTAGTGCACTTTTTAAAGTAAAACGAATGACGTGGGCGTACCAGTTATCTTACGTTATCACTCGACTGCAGAACACCTTGAAGAAAATTGAAGATTGGTTTAATTGCTGGAAGCTGAACCTAAACGTCGAAAAATGCAAGGCTGTGTACTTCAACAAAAAGCTGAAGCGTCCCCCGGATTCTCTTGTTCTATTCAATAAAAAACTCGAATGGGTTGACAACTACAGGTGCTTTGACGTTATCATCGGCTCAAGACTCCTGGAACCGTCACGTGACTTACGCTCTGAACAAAGCGAAAAGGACCAAGTGCAATCTCATAATACTCCTGGATCGAAACAGTACCCTCAGCATCGACAATATGCTACTCCTGTGCAAGACAATTATTCGTTGAAGTGAGCTCCGGTCATTTCAGAATTTTACCCTGAGGACCATTGCCCAGCTTGGAAGAAGGACCATGAAAAATCAATACATCTACTGAGATTTGAACATGACTCACATCGGAAAGTTTATCCAAGATTTCCTGATGATTATGGTACAGACGATAAAGACCTACGACAACGACTTGGTGGCGGAAATACTGAAAAACTCGATGGAAATGATGTGGCATACGTAGTATTGAAAGCCGAGGCATATTCTTGATATCAATTTTGAAGACATTGGCAACGTTTCCTTCCCGGATTATTGGTAGATGTGATACTCCCCTTTTTTTGAAGACATTGGCCAGTAAAATGAGGATCGGTATTTATCAACGGGTACTTTTTTCCATACTCTTTTGCACTTTTAATTTTGTTTGTTAATTAAAAAAGTCGATATTTAAAATTTTTAAATATTTTAAAAGTGCAGCAGGAAACAAAAACCTAAAGTATAGCAAAGTTGAAGGTTCATAAAATCCAACACAGTATTAAATGTATTTTACATTTAATAAAATATCAATTAAAAATTTACACAACATGTTCTTTTTTATTTGCTTATTTCTCCTTCCATGTCTTTAAAATATGCAGTTTAAGAATGCTGCTAAAAATAAAAAGTCATAACTTATTTTTTTGCTTATTATGAAAAGTTTAATAAGCATAAGAAACAATGTTGAAAATCTTTAAAAAATGAAAAGGAACAACTGATAATTATCACATAAGAGTAAAATAAAGGCAATTTTCCTTTCTACTTTCACCATGGCGTAAGAATAAAACTTCACCTGCAAAATTCATCTTTCTTTCTCTAAGGTCTGAAGGGTACGCGAGGCGGAACTGTCCACTCTGTTAACATGCCTGGCCTGCCACTGCGGAAGCGGAGCTGATAATTGTTCAATCTGCTTTGTTTACATGCCTCGGGGTAAACCATGACCTACTGGATACTAACGATTTTTTCATTTGGCTGATTTCCATTGTTGTTTCAGGTAGACAAAAATATTTAATATTTCCCGTTTATTATCACCCTTTATGGGGAGATTTCAAACATTTTTTCTATCTGAAACAGCAATTCGGAATGCAATTTTATAATTTATATTCACAGAAAAAAATTCCGATAAAAAATATTGATTCTCAATAGTTAGACGAAAAATAAAAAAAGGAAATTAATACAATGACACATTTGTAAAATTAGTAATTGTAGGCTATGATTGGAAATGTCATATTATCTTGAATATTATCATATCATATCATATCATCTTGAAATTTGTAATGTTATGAAAAAATTTAATTTAATAATTTTTATAAAAATAAAATGTGAACAATTTATTTATAAGTATATTTATTATTCTATTCAGGTAGAAAAAAAACTTGAAATCTCCCATAGAGGGTGATAATACATGTGAAATTTTAAACATTTTTGTCTGCCTGAAACAGCAATCGAAGTCAGCTAAATGAACAGGTCGTTAGTATCCTGTAGATCGTGGTTAAAAAAAACAGGTTTTAAGATTTCAGTCCAGATCGTGTTCCAAGCAAGGAAAAATATTCTCCAATGATCCTAATAGTTATGTTTATAACTGTATTCCGTGAAATTTTATAAAATAATTAGCATGTGTCTGTTTGTATACTAACATTGACGTACATTTCTAAGATAAATGAAATGATGCTCAAATGTAGAATAGACTACACAGCATTTTTGTTCTGTGAATAAGAATAAAGTAAGCCTAATCTAATAGTCATATTATCAATGCCTTTGTAGTTATACCAATTCTTTTTTGTTTATAACTCGACAGAAGTGGATATACCGGTGCATGAGTTTCTGTTTCAACGTAAACGGTTATTATCATCCTGAAAACATAAATTTCAACAAGAACATCAGAAACATCAGCCTACAAGCCTACAAGAAAACACATGCGTACAAGCTGATGAAGGATATCTGTGGCCGCTCCAGAGGAAACGTTCAAATGTGGATAATACAGCACGATCCCAGAAGATATAATTTGCCAGCAGTGTTTGAAGCTGACGATGGAGAACCAACCATCATTTGAGCGAGATTTATGCATCTATCCAAGCACGGATAACAAGTGACAATACATGTCGAATTTCAGTCCGAAATGTGATCCAATGATTTACCCGTTGCTGTTTCCTCATGGAAAAGAAGACTGGAAGATGAAATTCAGGAGCACTAAAGGGACGAAAGTCAGAATGTTAGCCTTGTACTCCTATAAACTGTAGGAAAGACCAGGACTGTTTAATCCGGTGTTGCACGCGGGAAAACTTACACAGCATTATATATTGTGGACGTTTTTTATAACTTGAAGGTGCCCGGCTACTTTGTGTGAAAGAAAATCAGAAGATTTTGAGAGTGGAGGCTTACCACTTGGCTTAATGGATTTCGTTCACAATCGGCTGATATCTTTAATATGAAAGCACGAAAGGTCTGTGTTCTTCCTAAGTCATTTACCAGGATGCAATGGCAATTGTAGCCCAGTTCGGGTAACTAGATCTCTTCATCACATATACATGCAATCCAAATTGAACTGAAACGACAGAACAGCTGGCTCCGTACGAAATTTGGATGCATGGACCCGACATCTTTGCGAGAGTCTTTGGTTGAAATTGAGGGCATTTGTCGACGACCTGACTAAAAACTCGGTTCTGAGAAAAATGGTGGCATGGATGAACGTCATTGAGTTCCAGAAAAGACAAACCAATATAAAATGGAATGATCCTCAAAGGCAATTGTTTGAATGCATCCATTTCTTCCAAGAATACCTATAATCCTCAAAACATAAATTTCACATGCTATAAGCCTGCCTGCCTTGCCACTAGTGTAATTTTAATCTATGATTTTTTCAAGCTCTGTTTATTTTTAACAAAGAAAAACAGTTTTTGTACTTTTCTTAATATCTTTCTTTAATTATGAAAGAAATATTTCAATTTCATTTAAAATAACTTGATTTGCCTGCAAAAATGGAATTTATACCGGTTAGCGCTGCCTGGGCACAGTTTCTCCCTCTGGTATCTCTATGGTCAGGTTTCTCGCCTACTTCAGTGTATTTCATTTGTATTTATTCTGGAAGGGTGATCTTTGTGAAAGCACTGCTTCCGTCCCAGCTGAACAAATCTACACTTCACTGTTCCATTGTCGATGTCGATTGCCTCTTCACTTGTATCCTTGATAAAGCCAGGAAACCGGTCGGTATTCGCTGTGATTTCTTTCGCGCTATGAACTTACTGCAAGGCCTCCACATCAACTTCATCAAGAGGATAGTACATAGAACTCTCCATTTCAAAACAATTATGCTTTCGCTGAGTGTAGGAATAACCGAAAATTAACGCTGCGCAAAGTTTTGCCAAAAATAAACATTAATGACGCCTACTAAAAGACAAATTCTTGCCCCGTAAAATCAATGCTCTCATTTAACAAATAAATAATTAAAAAACATGAACTTTTTTATAATTGAAAGTAATTGAAATAAAAATAAATTAATAAAAATAATTGATACCTAAAAGTCACCCGATGTAGAGAAGCACAAATAATGAAGTGGGAGTAGATGGAGATCTGGTTGATGCAGACGAAACACAGGTGAAAAGGAGATCTTGTAGAGAAATGGTACAGTAAAAACCAAAGGAAAAAATCAGTAACAGTGGAAGAAGAGCTAGTGATGAAAGTCCGATGATCAGAAGAACGTTGATAACAATAATGACTGGAATTGAATTTTAAAAACAAAATACGTTTTCCCATCTTCAGTTTGTATGGAAAATTTTTTGAATGAATTTTCAGTTAAAAACATAATAATAAAAAGACAATGAAATGTAAAAATATGTGTTAATAAAAATGAGGAGTTTGTTGTGAACAGGATAGTGGTATTGGATTGTTGAGAGCAACGGAAGTGCTCTTTTCAGGGTTATATGTTGTAATTTTTTATTATTTATTTTTTAATAGTAATTTCCATATACTGTGCTTCATCGACTCCCACTTCATTATTTGTGCTTCTCCACATCGGGTGACTTTTAGTTATCAATTGTTTTTATTAATTTATTTTTATTTCTATTTTTTTAATTAAAAAAGGAGTTCACATTTTTTAATTATTTATATACACTGGCTGACAAAAAAGTGAAGCAGCCAGAAGGAGTGGTTCAGTACAGAAGATTGCCCCAGTTTAGCTCAGTCGACTTTTGGGCCATTCCCATTTCTGTGGATGAAAAGACAGTTATACTCACCTGCGTGTTCCGTGTACGTTTGCGGTTTGAGTCTATGAATATATAAGCAGAATTTCAATATATTCAAGAATGGCGTCTAAAATTGCGGATTTATGGCAAGGGTACATCATTGGACTTTCCGATGCCAAGTACAGTCAATCAGTGATAGTGGAAGATTGTAAAAAAAAAGGGCCTGTCCATCAGCAAGCCGTGTGTGGTTCATATTATCCAACTACACAACAATGGATTCCCACCTGAAGCCCAAGCTTCAAAAAAACTGAGCCGGAACAACATCCCCTGAAAGAAAGTCTTTCAGGGGGGGTTGCCCGGAAGCTAGCGCAGCCCAGTCGCACCTCAGCTACCATAAAACGTGTCAAGGCAGCAGTCACCAAAGAAAACCCCCAAACCCAAAGGAGCATTGCCAGCCACGTAAGGACATCCAAAGGCACCGTCTGGCGCATCATTCACAACATACTAGCATTAGAACGGCGTCATAAAACAAGAGGACACGCATTGAAGAAGGGCACATCAAGGAGAGGTTCACCAACGCCTTTTAGTCCCGTTTATTTTATTTTATTTTAGTCATCAAACGTGTTATACCTTTTAGTGCTGTCCCTGTGAAGTCGCCGGATGCCTCTGTATTATCCTATTTCGCTACACATGCATACCATTGATTTGTGGGTAAACGATTAGATTCACAAGGATCTGTAATGTCTAGAACACTCACCAGAGTGCATTCGGGATGTCACCGCCATGTTGTTGATAAATTGTTACCAGTCAATTGATGTGAGTCCGACAGTTACGTAAGACGTTCAGTTGCTGTACTCTACAAAGCACCCGCGATGCCTCGCAGACGTGTTAAGGCTGTTTCACGTTACCACTTTTGCGAACGAAAATCGGACGACAAAATATAGGCCGAATTTCGGACGGCAGAAATCTCGTTGGCACACGATAACCGTCTACGAATCATGCGTCCGAAATTCGCAGGTTGCTTTCACATTGATAGCGCTGTCGGCATGCGCAAATCAGTGCGCAAAGAAAACAAAAATGTCTGCCGGGTATCGTGATTATCGATCATCATCATCATCATCATCATTAATTTTAAGAAAGAAACGTTTATTGTTTGTAAGGCGACAGTGCATTCTGCTACGCAGGCAAAGAATATTAACATTTTTAAAAGCATACTGTTGTTCAGAAAAATAATATGGAGCTATTTTAGTTAACTTCAATAATTTAATTAATCTCAACAATTAGACATTTTATAAACATAACTCATTTTCAGTATCTCTTTTATAACTGCAAACATTCCATCCGAGAAAAACACTGAACAATGACAGACAGACAACAATATTCTTCTTCCTCGAGGATACGTAAACAATAGCTTTAAACGTCATTTTTGATTGGCTCTCGCATATGGTGGAATCGGTCCGATGCGAAAAATATCTAATCGAACTGGACGCATGATTTTCGCATCGTATGCACCAGGCAACCGACAGTCGGTCGTTTCGCATGTAATGTGAAAGCTACATCGGGTTGCGAAAATGCCGTCCGATATTTTTTCGTCCGATTTTCGTTCGCAAAGGTGGTAATGTGAAACGGCCTTTAGACATCCTATCCACCAACTGATAGTATTTGACAGGGGCCGCATTGTGGGACTGCATGAAGCTGGTTGGTCGTATCGTGCAATTGTCAGGCATGTGGGCCATTCAGATGTCACAGTGGCCCAATATTGGAATCAATGGGTACGCGAGGGCATCTATGCGCGTCGTGCAGGTACGGGTCGACCAACAAACACCACCCCAAGGGAGAACCCTGGTATGGTTCTCCAAGCATTAAGGAATCCCATGGCATCGGCACCCGTCATCCGCGAACATGTACTGGAGACTCTACAACACCCTTGAGTTCCCGCACCTTGTCCCGATGACTCGCATCCGCCAGATTGGGGTCCTACCGCCCCATGCGTCGTTTGCCATTAACACCACAACACCAACACCTGCGTTTAGAATGGTGCCTTGCCCGGGAGGCATGGACAGAGTACAAATGGCGTCGCAACATGTTTAGTGATGAGTCCCGCTTCTCCGTGACCTTCGATGGTCATCGTGTTCGCGTATGGCGGCGTCGAGGGCAAAGGGCATAACCCTCCCATATTAGGGAGAGACACGCAGGCGTAACCCCTGGCGTCGTGCTGTGGGGAGCCATCGGATATGCGTTCAGGTCACCTCTAATAGAACTTGACGGCAGACTTTAAGGGCACAGCGATACGTCACAGACATTCCGCGTCCGCACGTCCTACCCCTTCTGGCACAGCATCCTGGGACATTGTACCAACAAGATAACGCACGCCCTCACACAGCGCGTGTGTCTATGGACTGCCTCCAGCATGTTGAGGTCCTCCCGTGGCCAGCAAGATCCCCGGACGCGTGTGGGATGGCATTGGAAGGAGGGACCTGTATCAACCTGCGGGATCTGGAGGGACAGCTGCAACAACTGTGAATCAGGAGAGGATCCAAAGGGTGTTTGACACCACTCCGAACCGCATAAGGGCATGCATTGGGGCCACACCCTTCTGACCTGGCGCCAACATTCGACCTGTACTGCCGACGGCGTTGTCTGTTTCATCCCATATTGTAATCAGTACAATAAAGTCGCATGCTCTTTCATCATATTTCGTTTCATTCACTTTCAACCACTCCTTGGTGCTTCACTTTTTTTGCCAGCCAGTTTATTATTACAACTCCTACTCTTATATACTTATTATCACTGCACTCATTTAACGTTAATTCAATTAAAATCCAATTAAAAATTTTAATTCATTAATTTTGAACAGTTCCATAGTTAGAATTTTAAGTTTAAGGATTGACAGATTATTAAAGCAAATATTCAATTTCGTTCAAAAAAACCCAAAAGAAAACCAGTTTGAGTAAAGTTTGAATTCCGTTAGAATAAAATCTTAACGATACTAAACCAGTATCATTAGGTATATAGAGGTCTGTATGTGGTGTAAATTGTATAAATATGTGTTATAACGTGTCTTAAAAATACGAAGGAAAATTTTAGTAATTGACGATTTTTCGAGGATTAAAATGCTTTTTAACTATCATTATTTTAAGTGATTAAAGACGTTGTAGGCGAGAGTTTTGTTACAAAAGGAAAAGTTTATTTATTAAAACAACAGTAATACCACGCCCTTCTAGAAACTACCAGGCCTGAACATGGCGTCGATAATGTATTGTTGAAGCACTAAGATTATGACGTTAAACTTACTTCTGTAATAGCACCACCCGCTGGCCTCGTGCACCATCAGTTAGATAAACAGGCCCTGATACGAAAAAGTCACCTGATCATCTTAGTCCAAACAAAAATCTAACTTTCATCGTTTTCAACAAACGAAAAAATACTGGTTGTTAAAATCCCCGACTTTCGAGTAAGGATAAATGGTAAGGGTGATTCTCGACTTTCGAGTCGGGGCCTGCTCTGCTGACTTTCGAGTCGGGGCCTGCTTTGGATATCTTGTAACAGCAATACGGTTCATATTCGCGGTAGCTCAGTTGGTAAGAGCGGTGCCAGCGATAGGCATGGTCCCTGGTTCCAATCCAAATCGCGAAATTTTCCTTCCATTTTCGATTTATTTTATAAACGTCGTTGAATTTATATTTTAAACTGAATTCTAGTAGTTGTATATTTCATTTAGTAATTTAAACTGGGTGGATTTACAGTTTCGTGCACACTTTTGGCAAACGTTCATGATTTTCACCGAAATGCACCCAAATGCGTGGAATAAAAGTTTCGACTTTTTTAAAAGAATAAATTCATAAGAGAAAATAATCACCGGTAAGTTGTTTGTTTTGAAATTGTATTTGATCATTTCATTTTGTTATTTTGTTAGGGTAATTGAAATTGTCCGAGAGTTATTTCGGCATCATATTGTCTGAAAATTAGACTTTTGGATCACCCTGTAGAATAATAGCACCAGTTACTAGTAATTCAAATTAAATTTTTATTCTTTGATCAATATAATATTCTTTTTTTTGAAATTGCAAAAATGCATAGGCATATGCAAACGTAGTCGGACCCCGCTATAACGAAGTTCAATAAGAAAAATGGATAACGAAAAAGATTTTTCTATCGAAAATTGGAAGGAAATATTCTGCGACCTGGGTTCGAACCAGGAACCTCCGATGTCATACTTCGTGTATTTATAATAATGAGTCAAAATTTTACCGATTTCTTCTTGTGAAGTTATTAATGCGATAAAAAGTTACCTAACAAAGTTGGAGTTGGATTTGGGAAAATAAAAGAAAATGATTTTTTTTTTACATTGAGTAATTTGAGAAAAGGAAAGGATTTATATGTGGAAATGTATTTGATCTGCGCAAAGAATAAGAAGGAACTAAAATATTAGCTTTTTGATTCAGTTAAATTAAATACTTAACCGTGTTACTAATGCCAGGGACTTGAAATGAAAACTAGGGTTTTAACAAATGCCTATTACTTTGTTAAAATATATTTTTATACAGGGTGTTCGAAAAATGTAGAATAGTAATTACATAGTGTGATTCCATGCGTCAATCTAAGCCAAAAGTTCCTTGTCGAAAATGTCTAAAACTCAAAATTTAGTGTCTAAAAAATAGTGCCGTTACATCATTTATGAACTTTCTGCACCAGCACTTCACATAATGAACTGTGCTATGGCACGAGAAAACTGCGGCAATTATTGAGATTAAATGACGTTTTCTGCCAGCCTCGCGGAAACTTCACGTGACCTTAAAATTTGAGTTTTGAACATTTTGCATAAGGAACTTTAAGTTTGTTATCATCCAAAGGACCACGCTAGGCACTTTTTATCCTACATTTTGCGAACACCCTGTATATACGGTACATTAAACTAATTTAACTACTATCTCTTGGTTTATAGGTACCAGAGAAGAGTTGCTGCTGATACAGTATAGCCCTATTCGTTCTAAATGTCCAAAGTTTCAGATGCGATGTGCACCATTAAGGTTCAAGGGAATTTCTGTTTGCTTATAGACTGCGAATCAATACTTAATTTGATGGAAACGTATCGATTTTCTTTTAATTTTGCATCGTAACGATTAATCGTTAAGTTATAAATGTTAAAACAGTTCAATTAGTTTAACGCATGCAGTTTTATTTTCTCTGTGTTCATTGTTTTCTCACAGGAAGCGAACCGAGCCAATGTAAATTCTTAGCATAATAGGAGAAGGTTGTTTATTATTTTATCTTTGCCCTCGCAATAGTAGAAGTATGCAGATGTTTTAGGGTCAAAGGAGGATATTTATTATAAAGATCAGGAGTACTAATTAGATTCTTTGAATTTTCCAGGAATAACAATTTTAGCCGAGTTGATTATGTGTGCTTCTTAAAATTCATTCTGATCGCGATCAACGTGAACGCTGCATTGCAGTTGGTAGAAAGTGAAAACGTATCTCATCTCGTCGTTTATAGTTTTGAAATGAACCTAAAGCCACTGACCAGGTCAAGATAGACGGTGGGAGCAAAGGAAGTGAAGATGAAAGCGCAGTGTTCTATATATTTTATTTTTAAATTTTTTCTCTTAGTTTTCGAATTTTTTCTTAATTTTCGATTTTCTCGTACGTGCAATGTGTTGGATTTTTGCGTTTTAGGGGCCGTTCAAGTATTACGTAACGCAATTTTTGAAAATTTTTGACCCCCCTACCCCGTCTGTAA
>JAHWFO010004648.1:1560174-1572265 GCA_023313115.1 Rhysida immarginata
ATTTCCACGCAAAAATGAGAAAATGGATTTTCTTGAATTACAGCGCCATCTACCAAAAATAAAAAAAAATGTTTCAGACAAAATGTACGTAGTTTTTTATGTAGGACCTGAATCTGCAATAAAAAATAGGGGTTCCCATTTGAAATTTTAAAGTTGCCCCCCGCCCCACCCCCAGGGGCCGGGGGGGGGGTGGGCTAATTTTAGCACCAGCAGATGCCCCCTCGAAAATAATCAACTTTGGATTATACGCATTTTTTCGTGTGAAGCTTATTTTTCGAGTTATTCTGCTTTGTCAACTTAAAATTTACACCCTGTATAAACTGTAGTATAACTCATTGGCAGACAGCACAGTAATTATATTTATTAGATGACTTAATTATTATTATATGTACATGTACAATATCTTCACATATCTACAATATTATATCTCATCTTCACATTATTATATCTCATCTCCATTAACCCCTTTGCTGAATAAAGGGGATATATCCACACAAAATTTCATTAAATTTACCTGCGGAAATCGGATTCATCCCACAGGTTTAAAAAACTTCTTGTTATGCTGCTAAAAGTGGATAATTCCATCTTCTCAGGAATGAAAATGAAATTTAATTACGCAGTGAAAGGGTTAATAATGAAATAATAAGTAGCCTTTGTTTATTAATTTTCATTTGTAAAATCAATAAATTAAATATATTGATAGTAATAAATGTTATTTATTTGTTATTTATATAATTTAAATAATACCGTTAATATTATTTATTAATTATATTAGTCTGTAATTTAATTTATTATGAATTTATCATTTTATTAATTTACTTTAATAAATATTAATTTGTTATTTATTTAAAAGATTGTTATTTATTTATTAATTTGAAAATGATAAATAATCACAGGAAAAAAAATCCAAAAGTGATGACTTTTATTATTTTCAATTTAACTCTCAAAATATTACTTAATTTAATTTCTTTGAATATACGAGGCGCATCCAGAAAGTAAGTTTCCCGATGTTTTCCCCTTTAAAGTAAACGTAATTAACCGTGTCAATTGCGCATGCGTAACAGATCTATGACGTATCAATCATATGCCAGCCGGACAGGTCCCACCTCGTGCCAGTAGCGTGGTAGCAATGGTCCGAAATGGAAGCTCTTATTTCTTCTCCCGCCATCTGCGAGGTTCGGTCGGTGATAAAGTTCTTGAATGCACAAAGCATTGCGCCAATTGAAATTCATCGTCAGCTCTGTCAAGTCTATGGGTCGAACATCATGAGTAAGCAGATGGTGCGTCGCTGGTGTAGGCAGTTTTCCGAAGGTCGTCAAAGTGTCCATGATGAAGAGCGCAGTGGGCGACCATCCCTCATCAATGATGATCTTGTTGAGTTCGTGCGGCAGCGCGTGATGGAGAACCGTCGCTTCACGATTACGGAGCTGAGCACCCATTTTCCGCGGATATCGCGATCCTTGTTGCATGAGATTGTCACTAAGCACATGCTGTTCAAAAAATTGTGTGCCAGTTGGGTGCCGAAAAACCTGACACCCGAACACAAAATTCAACGCTTAGGAGCAGCACTGACATTTCTGCAACGGTATCACGATGACGGCGACGAGTTCCTCGACAGGATCGTCACTGGCGATGAGACTTGGATTTCGCACATCACCCCGGAAACCACAGGCAGCAGAGTTCTACGACAGGGGGATACAAAAGTTGATCCCACGATTCGACAAGTGTCTCAATTCTGGTGGTGGCTATGTTGAAAAATAGCTGAAACATTCCTGTACTTGTTGCCAATAAATATGTTCCTGTAAGTGTGAGTTCTTTTTTTTTTTAAACAGGGAAACTTACTTTCTGGATGCGCCTCGTATATAATTCAAAAAGTAATAATTGATTACAAAAAAAAAAATCAATAAACAATGATTAACATTTATACCTCTTTAATTAATTAAAACAAGTAACTTAGTTCAAATGTGAAGAAACCAAAAAATAAATTTTCATTTTATCAGTTTATAATTTTTCTAATAGTTAAAAGTGGACATTTGTCTTTGGTTTATTGAATTACACAGCTAATTCGAGAATTGTTTAATGCCACACAGTAATGCTCTATAATCTGTTTGTTTCTGCTATAATATATGGACACAACATGGCTGCCATGCCTCTCATGGCTATACTCTGGATATAAAGGCACTCTAAATACCTATAGTTAAAATGTAAATTTATGTGCCATGATACATCAGCTGTTACCTTCTTTATAAAACCGAAAAATATTCTCGGAGATCATATGTTCAATGTGTATGCCGCTCACAGTGATGTTAAGTTTACGCGATCGCGCGTTGTTGAGATAAATTATTTTACCAAAACAGTATTTCCGCAGTAGCTGCTTTACGGAAATTTCGGATTTTGAAGGGGATGCGAAATGATTCCATGAATGTGAAAAACCTTCGGAAAATGATAACGAAATATGAAGAAACAGGATCATTGTCAGTTCGTGCTGGCAAAGGAAGAAAACCGTGTCTGCAGACGCATTAGAGGAGGTTTTGGTTCAGGTGGAAGAGGATTTAGCTGCAAATTCCCATGGTAGCATCTGTCTCCGGCGTGTAGCATAGCTGTTGGAGAGGCCACATTCAACTGTCCATAAGATCATGCGGAATATCCTCCGATATTATCCGTATAAACTTTCACTTGTGCAGCGGGTGCTTCCAATGATTGTGACGATCGACTCCAGTTCTCATTTCGGTTTCTTGCTCGTGTTGAAGTCGATGTAGAATGGCTGTGGAATATCCTCTGGACAGACAAAGCGCATTTTCACTTGGACGGCGCAGTGAATACACAGAAACTGCCGCCACATTCAACTGCCGCATTTGGAAACCAGAAAATCGACAACTATTATACACGCTATGGTTCCCGAACTGAATGAAAGAAAACACACATTTTTTGGTAAATACATAATACAAATTTATTATGTGATGGTACGGAACCCTGAGTGCGCGAGTTCGACTCGCACTTGCTTGGTTTTTTAATTTTAACAAAAACTTAATGTTACGTAACGCATTGCTTTGACCCCCCTCCCTCCCCTGTAACGCACCGTAACGTTTTACAAGATCCCCCTCTCCCCCAAACTGCGTTACGTAATACTTGAACGGCCCCTTAACACTCTGGTATTTATTGTCATAAAGAATCAATGCATTGAAATCTAATAAATCTGCGCTAGATTACAATACTATACTAACAATAATAAATAATTGCGTTCAAAACAGAAGGTGAGGGAACAACGAGTTTTTCTGTTGCAGTTATCCACTGACCGGACTGTCAAAAAAACTTCACGAATGGTTGAAGAGAGCGCTCGCGTTCGGAAATAAACGGTCACATGTCTGAAAATGAGCACTCGATAGTTTTAAGAAGCACCTTAAGATAAAATAGTTAGGAAGAAGAGAGCAATATTAAGAGCCTTACTTCATTTCTATATTTCGTTATATTAAAATATGCATTCTTTTAAACGTTTCACGAGAGAAAAGAATTTCAATAACTCGAATAAGTTTGAAACGAATAGTATTAAATGACGAGGTTATTTATTAACGAATTCTACATGTGATTTATCACAGATGATAATTTTTATGTGAATGAAGTCATTATATTGTCCATAGAAGTTCCATCTAATACAACCGCGTGTCTAATACAAATCTCACGTTTTTCCATACCTCATTCAAATTCTGCCCTATTTCGTTGAGGGATGAAATTAAGCAATATGTCGGTAGATTCAAAATATAGGGCAGATTAAACCCCATTTCTGCAAAAAAAATAAATAAATAGACCGCAAGCGATTAAAATATTCTAAAGAAACGGTATTTTATTACTTCAATAAAAGAAAAATTTCGTAGTCGGAACTGAACGCTAAAAAGCAGTAATAAACTTTAAAAAAGTGGGGGGGGGGGTGGAACTCTGCGCGATCTCATATTACAGTGCTCTGATTCGTGATTTAATTGGAGAGAAATAATGCACAAATCCATGCTCTATTTTAAAGGCCACGATAATATTAATAATTACAAGTCGGCTGCGGCTGTATACAGAATGGCGTGGTTTATTACGGCAGTGACGTCGTGGGCCTTTCGTAACAAGCGGAACCGACAAAGGGTCCATTTTGTGGAGTTGTTCGTTTTAGTCCTTGACCCAGTTCAATTGCGATCCGTCAAAGAAGTCGGCCGAGCGGGGCTCCAAGAGGGGAAAAAAAGGAGTAAGAATGAAAAGAGAATCGTCCCTCATTGCATCACCTCGTGAAATGTGCGCTCGCTCCATATCCACGAATAGTTCTCCTTCGGTCGACACGATCCATCCAATGTAAAGCGCCGTTCGCTTAGACTCAAAACGAAAACATAAACATCCGGATGAAAACGGAGGCAACATAATATTTTTGAGAGGAGAAGAGTTAAGCTTAGAGAACGAAGTGAAGGGTTACATGAAGGGTCGCTGAATGAATTTTTATTTCTGAGGCGTACTCTTTAATTTTTAAAGACAAAATTGAAAACTGAAGATGCAAGCTTAATGAAGTAAAATTTGCATTGATACTCGAATAAATAAAAATTCTTTAATTTCTAAAGAAAACAAAATTGTATAGATAGCTTGCTAAAAATTAATATTTTTAAAAAATGGATACCAATGGATTTCCTTGATGTGTCCAAGATTTTTTAATTTTATAACAGGACGTAATCCTGGAATATGTAGAGTCTATTCAATGGAATATAACCGTAAATATAGCCATGTATATACAATTCAAAAAAAGAAAATTACAGCATATTTGGTATAATACAAATGCTTGAATATTTCTATGACATTTATTCCATGTTTGTGTTTAAGCGTTTTGTATATAATTTTTCCATTTTTAAACTATGAATAGACAGCTGAACCTTTCCTAAAATTAGAATTTTCTGAGATGTATACCGGGTGATCCAAAAGTGTGTTACATTTTTTCATGAAACTAATAATTGTTTTGCCCTTGTCCTTTACATTGTTTTGCGCTTGCCTCATGATTCTTATGAAAGCATTGAATTGCTGGAAAGCAAACATTGAAAATGTCGTTAACAATGGAAGGAATCTAACAGACTTTGGATTATCCGGTATATGTTATTTCGCTTTTAAAATTAAACGGTATAATCAATAGACGTTTTTATCATTATAAAAATGTGTTCCTTCGGTCATATTAAAGAAAATTGGGTTACATGAAAGCACATGAAAACACTTCTAAGAGAGAGAGAGAGAGAGAGAGAGAGAGAGGGAGGGAGGTAATTCAAAGAAATCCGTATTGTAATAATTACATAACTTTAAAAAACAGATTTTTTTATGGTTAAGAAAAGAATCAGTTCCTCTATTTCCGCTTATAATAAGTGAACTTTCTTTTTTCAAAATACTGTTACCAGGCTGAAAAGCTCGTTTTAAATGAGTTTCAACGTCTTTCGAAGTAGTATTTTTAAATAGATCTTGTGCTTATTTACTTAAAATTCAGCAGCTGTGATGTTAAAGATGCTAGATTTAAAAATTTAGGGATTTCTTTATCGTTTTCCAATTCTTTTCTTTTCGACTGAACACTGTAATAAAATAACTTCCCTTTAATTCTTCCGTAATTTATACATTCATCCGGAGAATAAACATGCCATCCTCGAACACTTATCTCGTCAAACAAAAGTGAATTAAATATGCTAGAAGAAAAAGTTACTGAATTTTTCAGTGTCGATTATTCGTCCACTTTGCATTTTTCATTAGATTAGTCTCTCCTTAAAAAAAATACAAATCTTTTTTGCTCTTTTTAATTAATGTTACCAAGCTCTCACAGAAAATCAAAACAAAGGAAACGTTTTCTTTCATCGAATAAGATTGCAGTATCAGACACTCTTGTACGTGAGAAGAATCCAACTATCCATCTCGTTGGCAGCGGGTTCTCTTCTGTTAGCGATCTTCAGTCCGAGTTCAGTTGCTGGGAAGAAGGTGGTAATTCGATTACAAAAGCATCTAAAGCGTCATCCGATCGGAGAAGAGAGGAGAGGTCGCCAAGCATTTCATTAGAATTAGCACCGAGCGACCAAATGAACGAGATTAAAAGCACCGACATCATTAATGAATGAAGTTCTGTAATTCGATTACCATCGATCAGAAATCCAACCCGCCACTTGGGACTAGTGTCGCGAGAGAATGATGATTATATTTTATAGCCTGCACACAATAATCAACTGCCTTCTATTCAAATGTATTATTAAAAAGGTCTGTTAAAGTAATAACTATATGAAACAGAAATTGTTATAATTGAGTGTTACTATCAATTTAAGAAAGCACTGGGAAAAACTTTTTTTACAACTAATGCTATAAATGAAATTAGTAATTATTTAAACGATTTATGGAATAAGGCTTTATGTATTTATCAATTCATTAAAAGTAATGGATTCAATGGAATCAATTAGTCAATTCGTAGTGGCTATCTTTTAAAACAATGGTCTTATAAATATCAAGTAGTAAACAAAAAGAAAAATTCCGCAAACGGATTCTCTAATAGCAAAAAAACCTATTCAAATTCACTCTCAATGAAATGTTAGTATACTTAAACATATAAAGTATGATATTAAAAACAACGAAAATATCTGTTACCTAATTTATAAATTACTCTATTTATTTATACCATTTAATACAGTTTTATTATCTATAGATATAAAAGGAAATGTAAGTATGTTTGTCAGGTTTTAAAAGGCAACTTAGAAGTAAGCTAAAAAGTTAAAATTTGACACACGCCGTGTAATACTACCACAATGATGGAAAAAATCTAAAACTGGAGATAAGTCTCTCAAAAACATAGAAATTAATAATCTTTATATCTATATATATGAAATAGACTTGGTTTATGTTTCTTTGCTTGCATGTGTAAACGATCAGCCCGTGTTGTTTCGTGACCACCGAGAGACAAGGCCTGATCGCGGAAACGTCATACATTGTTAGAAGGGTATTGTTATTCGTATTTCTACCAATAATAAGTCTTAAATTAGCCCTTCTAAGGATGATGTAACAATGTATGACGTTACCGCGCTCAGGCCTTGTCTCTCGGTGGTCACGGCAGCGTTGCCAGATATGGTAAATTTTTTAAAGCGCTTGTCCTTCTTTTCATTGTTTTGTGCATTGTTTAACAATGTCCAACAAAGGATAAGGGCTTTAAAAAACTTACCACATCTGGCAACGCTGGATCACGGTTGTTTGCGTCAACAATCAGCTGGGTGAACAATGAGTAATGAGTAATGACTTTGAAAGGGGTGGTTGTCAATGAACCAAGCACTGCGACCTCAGGTCTATTGTACTATCCCCTAATGACGATGAAAGAACGATTATGAACGAGACAAGCACAAACATCCATGCCCTAGGCGGGATTCGAACCCGCGACTCGCTGGTGTCGAGATCGGAAAGACCTGTGCCTTAACCCTCTCGGCCACCGAGCCGGCTGGGTGAACAATGGTTGATGAAATTAATCAACACCAATGACGTATATTAAAGATAGACTCCAAAGCAATTGTTGTTACTTGAAGCAAATTGGGAAGCTCCATGCCCAGAACTGTCATGGCCGAAAGTGAGTGAAGATGATGCAAAACACATGGCTAAACATGAGAGTAGCTGAGTAATAATTCTTTCACACGCCGATCACGGACTGATAAGTATATCTTTTCGTTTACTTTGTATTTGAAGTATTTTATTATATTTTATAAACAATTTTTCGATCATGGTTTCAATTTCAATTTCGTTTCGATCGTCTTTCAGTTATGTATTTTCATTTTAGTTACGTATTTTTGATTTATGCTTGAGGAAATGATTCCTGATCCTTTTTCGTGTCTGTTTGTACAGTTGTACGCAGAACAACTTTGAGGAATGGTTTTGAATTAATTATTCCTCGGTCCCAAAATCTTCAAAATCAAGGCAGCCAGACAGCTAATTCCTCCACGGCTCACTCCTGCCCAGAACTGCCATTGCTCAATTTGCTTAAATTTTTGCCGCTGTTAACAATAGGATTCGGAGTCCATCTTTAATATACGTCATTGATCAACATCACCTAAATATAAGGCCTTAACACCTACACCTCCTAGAAAGAAAGCCAAACAGAAACGTCATACATTGTTAAATCATTATATTTCGACCATTGTTAACCGTATTTCCACCAATAATAAGCCCTAAATTTTCCCTACTGAGCTGATGTAACAATAAAATGAAATTTCAGCGCCCAGGCCTTGTCTTTAGGTGGTGTTGGCCAGGGCCTGTCTTTCTCGTGGGCTACGACAACACCTCCTAGAAAGAAAGCCTCACAACTGAAAAGTCATGCATTGCTACATCATCATAAGTCGACCGAATTTAGCGCTTGTTATTGGTAAAAATACGTCCAACAATAACAACAGAAGAAACACCTCTTATCCACAATATATTTTTACTGGACATACACGTATTTCGAACCCTTTGGGTTCATTATTCAATGATGAATAATGAACCCAAAGGGTTCGAAATACGTATATGTCCAGTAAAAATATTTTGTGGATAAGAGGTGTTTCTTCTGTTATGTCGCTTTCCACAGTCATTCAACGTTTTTCATTTTTCACGTTCAACAATGGTCGAATTATGATGATGTAACAATGTATGACGTTTCATTTGTTTGGCTTTCTTTCTAGGAGGGTGTTGGCACGATTGACTAATGATGATGTAACAATATATGACGTTACAGTTGTTACATCATCATATTTCGACCATTGTTAACCGTATTTCTACCAATAAGAAGCCCTAAATTTGGTCGACTTATGATGATGTAACAATGTATGACGTTTCAGTTGTTTGGCTTTCTTTCTAGGTGGTATTGTTAGTACTCGGTGAGAAGTGCGTCATCAAAGTGAGACCGTAGCCAACGAGAAAGACCGAAGCCGACGCAATCTATACAAAGCCATGGCACTACGTCACTTGGCATTGTTGAAATCCCATCGGTTTTCGTGACGTATTTTAAATATGAATTTTGTATTTTAGATAACTAAGTAAATACAGTAGAATAAAATGCATTAATATCATACATAGGTCATTTACTTTTTTAATAAATCATTTTGCTTTAAATTTTAAATATCCTTATTTTGTTCTTAAATTTATTTTTGCAAGACCTTACAAAATCCATCTGTTTGCATGATGTCACAAAATCAGTGCCATGGCTTGATTATATCGCGTCGGCTTCGGAAAGACAAGCCGGGGTACTCAAAAGTCACATGACCAAAATAGATCTAGCAATAATACAATCTTCATTGTTTCCAACAAACGAAAAGACACTAATTGTTGAAATCCAAGATGGAAACAAAAAAGATTGGATTTTTGCTAGATCTACTTTGGTCATGTGACTTTTTAGTGCCCCGGCCTGTCTTTCTTGTTGGCTACGCTGAGACATACAATGGAACTTTCAATGTTTACAACAAATGAAATACACGGAACGGTTTTTCGTTTGTTGTAAACAATGAAATTTGCATTGTGTGTCAGTTTGATGACGCAGTGCTCACCGAGTGCTAAGGTCTTCTCTTTAGGTGGTGTTGAAAAAAACACGCCCTGGCACTGAAAAGTCACCTGACCATCTTAGTCCAGGCAACAATATAATATTCATTGTTTTCATGTTGGGTTTTAGCAATCAGAAATTTTTCGTTTGTTAGAAACAATGAAGGTTACATTATTGTTTCGACTAAGAAGATGAGGTGACTTTTTTCGTCATGTACGATGCTTGCCTTAATGATTCACGTTTTAAGGGAGGTAGTTATAAAAAGTAATAAATAAATAAATAAATCATTATTATTTTTATTATTAAAATCTTTGGAGAGATGTAAGAAATTATTCTAAAACAAATAAGAGAATACTAGAGGCAAGCCAGACCGGCTTACAGCCTGTGAAATTTATATTTTGAGGATTATAGGTATTCTTGGAAGAAATGGATACATTCAAATAACTGTCTTTGAGAATCATTTCATTTTATATTGGTTTGTCTTAACTAATTCATTACCTCTTTTCTGGAACTCAATGACGTTCATCCATTCCGCAACCTTTCCAGCACCGAGTTTTTAGTCAGGTTGTCGACAAATGCCCTCAATTTCAACCAAAGACGGTCGAGACGATATCGGATCTATGCATCGAAGTTTTGTATGGAGCCAGCTATTCTGTTATTTCAGTCCAATTTAGATTACATTCTGGTATCCCGAACTTGGGCACCATGACCATTGCATCCTGGTAGTTTTGCTGTAATGCGCGTTTACTCCCGGTAAATGGTGTAGGTAGAACACAGACCTTTCCTGCTTTCATATTAAAGTTATCAGCCTCGTTGTGAACGAAATCCATTAAGCCAAGTGGTAAGCCTCTGCTCTACTCTCAAAGTCTTCTGATTTTCTTTCACCCATTGTAGCCAGTCTCCATCAATTTTTAAAACGCGTCCACAATATACTGCTGAATAAGTTTCCCCGCGTGCAACACCGGATTAAACAGTCCTGGCCTTTCGTACAGTTTGTAGGAGTAGACCGTCTAACATGCTGACTTTCATCGCTTCAGTGCTCCTGAATTTCATCTTCCAGCCTTCTTCTCCATGAGAAACCAGCAACGGGTTAGTCATTGGATCACAGTTCGGACTCAAAATCGACATGTGTTGTCAGTTGTTCCCCGTGCTTGGATAGACGCATAAATCTCTTTCAAATGGTGGTTGGTTTCCATCGTCAGCTTCAAACGCTGCCGCTACTTCATTGACAATTGGTAAATTATATCTTTTGGGATCGTTCTGTATTATCCACATTTGAATGTTTCCTGTGGAACGGCCACAGGCAACCTTCATCATCTTGTATGCGTGCAAAAGGGTTGATGTTTATGATATTCCTGTGAAATTTGTGTTTTGAGGATCAGAAACGTATACGTTGAAAGTTCGAAGGCAAAAGAAACCCCTGCATCAGTATATCCAATTCTGTCGAGTTATAATAAACAAAAAAAAGAATTGGTATAGCCACAAAGGCATTGATGATATGACCATTAGATTAGGCTTGCTTTAATCTTAGTCACAAAACAAAAATACTGTATAGTGTACATTTGAGCATCATTTCATTTACATTGGAAATATACGTCAATGTTAATGGTCAAATAGATACATGCTAAATATCTTAGAAAATTTCATGGAATACACAATTATAAATATAAGTATTAGGATTATTGAAGAATAGTTTTCCTTGTTTGGAACACGATCTGAATTGAAATCTAAAAGTTTACCTGAGGCATGCAAACAAAGCAGAGTGAAAAATTGTTATCAGCTCCGCTTCTGCAATGGCACACCAGGCCAACCTCCTATAAAGAAAGCCTCCGCACTGAAACGTCATACATTGTTACATCATCGTACTTCGTCCTTTGTTAATCGTATTTCTGCCAATAATAAGCCCTAATGAATTGTTGCTCGATCTACTTTGATCATGAACTTGCCCTGTCTTTTTCGTCGGCTACGGGCAACACCCACTGATATGGATTGAAAAGACTGGATCGCGCAACTGTTTGCTATTGCTATTGTTGCGAGAGTAACAAAAATGAGTGGACAGGCGCGACTAATCGATTTCGAAAAGTGAGGACGTTTCTGCATTACGGCCTATGGAGAAAGGTAAGAAAGTGGCTTTAATCAGAATAATTAATGGCAATCGAGCGAATGGATCGCCATTACGATATAATATGTATTATCCTCTATCGATTAACACAAATTTCATGACAATTCGACGAGTTGTTAACAAGAAATTAATTTTTAAAAATTAGTAGCTTATGTTCTTGTTATTACAATGTTCTAATAGATGAGCAGCCAGATCACCAATTCTGTACAGAGTTTGGAGAAGATCTTCACGAAACGCAGCTAATTAAGAAAATTGTTTCTTCTTTTCTAATGTTGAGATGTAAGACTTATGCGAAAATTTTGATTGCTAGCCAGACCAAGCTGTCATTTAGAAACAAACTAACGAAGCAGATTATTTTTAATAATATGTAAAAAATGCCAATGAAAACTTTTAACTGATATTGCAGTTATTTTATTGTCTAATTTATTGTTACTGCAAGGGGG
>JAHWFO010004648.1:1606829-1654245 GCA_023313115.1 Rhysida immarginata
TTTAGCCGCCGCCGCCATTGTTATTAGAACGTTTACGCCGCCGAATGGGCAACTACAGCGCGCCGAATTTCTCCGCCGCCGCCGATTTTTTTCCACGCTACGCCGTTGCTGAATATTTTATATCGGCGCAGGACACTACTTCAGGTTCCATCTTGTTAGATCAGCGAGCGGTAAACATCAGTCTCATCTTATTATTGTAGCGGGTGTATGCACTAATGTAAAATGTAAGAAAAAGAAGACAACGATATTCGTAATTATATTTCTCATTTTCAAATTTTTTTATTTGTGAGGTTAAATCTAACAACTTTTTAAATTTTTATAATTTAACATTCATATTCAACAATCCATATTCAATTTAATAGAATACACATTATCCTTTGCTAAACATTATAGGGTCGTCAATCCGGATCATCAGAATGTCGCTTTCATAAATCTGAAATTTGTATTTAGGAGAATTAAAAAAACAAAAGAGAACTCGATAAAGAAGAAATTAAAATTCTTATTCAAAAAGAAATTAGAAACAGATTGAAATACACTATATTTTAGACAATCAAAATAAAATAAAAAAGGATTATACCATTATAAATAAAATAAGTTTTAAGCGATTGTTTACACTTTCTCATTAAATAATGAGGATAATTTGTTCACCGCTAAAATTGCATTATTATGGAATTCGTTTGGCGGAGTCATCTGGGCTTCTTCAATCGATGGAGATTGCACGGGAAACAAATCTTGATGCTTAATTGAACGTCAGTTAATTGTCATTGAATTGTAATCCATGCTTATGATGATAGCGAATTTGAAGGATTTGAAGAGTGGGATTATCCAAAATAAATTCTCGGAATATCTAAATATTGATGCGGATGTCTTAACTTCTTCAACGTTAAACAATGGCGAAATTTACGATCTTGTCAAAGATGGCGGTCAAAGACTACGAACAGCGAGGAATTGGAAAATACTGCATTCAAAGCAACATCCTCACAAATTAAAAACTGCTTAGAAACGCTAAAAAACATTTATATGCAACTGAAAATGAACCTGACAATAATTTTGAGCGTTTTTTTTTAATTTTCAAACTATATAAATAACGATACAAGTTCAAATTTGCGACTAAAATTGTTCAAGCCTATGTGTATTAAAAATACTGCCCATTAGAAACTATTACAGTGTGTTTACTTGTTTTTTATTATATTATTTTATTTTATTTTATTTTATTTTGTTTCTTATTTTTTTTTTTTTTTACGAATTTCGGATTTAACGAATAAATATTACTGGTCTCTCAAGATTCGTAAAATCGAGGTTCTACTGTATAATAATGTTGAAAATGATTCACCATTCTAATAATAACAACTATCTTTACTCCGTGTTTATATGACATATTCGCATATGTTTTTTTAATATTCATTACATAAACGTCTCCATTGAGTAACTGCGACTTGATATAATGCTGACGCCCAAATTATTCACCTGATATCATGCGAAAATATTCATATCATGCGCGAATTGTATTTATCATATACAGGGTGATTTTTAATTAACTCGCAACGTTTAACTCGAATAACTCTTGAGTCGTTGCAGATAGCACTACAAAATTTTTTATTGAAAAGAACGTGGAAAAGGAAAGGTTTTCAAAGTGATAATCTTTAGAGGTGATACAATAGCGCAACCTAGTCACAAAGTTGTCAGTTACACATTCAAGAGTTTCTTTTTTAATGCTTGCAAATGCATCAGTTATGGACCTATTGAGGCTTATTAGCTGTCGGTTTCTTGTTGTAAACCAAATCTTTCATATGATCCCAAAGATAGAATTAATAGAAAGACAGAAGTTATTCAAGTCGAATGTTGTAGGTTAATTAAAACTCACCCTTTACTATAAAGTGTAAATATTTTATATAAATCGGAACAAATCGGGACGGATAACCGAAAGTTGGTTCAAATATAGTGAGAACAAAGGGCGAAAAATCGGGATGTCTGGTCACTTTAAATGTAAACGTCTCTACACGTCTCGGAGCGTCAAAGGATCTGAGATTTGATTTGATCAGTTTGGCGATTAATTAGTTCATGGCGTGTTTCAAAGAAATGTAATTGCGTTAAATCTTATGGCAATATCGCAATATGGTAGATAGAGGTTATTAACGTATCTCGTATCGGTATGGCGCTACACTTGTTTCAGTAACGTAAGTAACAAATAAATGGGTTATCAAGGCCCCGTCTCATAGCCAACAAGATCACCAGATCTTAATCCGCTGGATTTCTTCTTGTGGGGACATCTGAAGTCTCTATTTCAAGGGACATATATCATGTCGATGTTCTTCTTCCACTGATTGTTGACGCCTGTAACACCATACGTATTACACACTTGGCATATTTGAACAGCTGCGACAATCAATGCTTCGGCGATGGCAGTGTTGTGTACAAGAAACGGGGCGTCTGTTCGAAGCACTTCTCTAGTACATACGTTATCAAACATCATTGTTTGTTGTTTTTCAGTGAAAGCTCAGTCTTCAGAGAGTCCAGTCACTGGCCCTTACATGAATGGTTGCCGCAACTGAAGCAACTTTAGGCTCAAACTGTCCTTCGCTATTCGCGATTCGGGGGTAGAATTTTTTGTTCTAGGTACAAAAACAATGTTTACATGGTTATGTATTCAAAGTTTCGGTAATCGCGGTTTTCTTTTGGGAAGTAACCGACGCGAATACCAAGGAATTATTGCATACAAGATGATTTAGAATTACTCCATACAAGAATATGATAGACAGAGGGCACAAAAACAAGCATTTTTATTAAGCCAAGTGTGTCGTATCTCGCACCGGTAAGGTGCTAGACTTGTTTCAGTGTTTTGACAGTTTACTATTGTCGGTTGATTTTAGGTTCATTGAAAGCTGAGTTCATTTTTCAGAGATTCAGTATAGACTGAGTAAGCTAATCGATATACATTTGAAGTATGGTGCTGCGAATCAACAGGGAAGAATAGTTGCAAGAATGTACGCAGAGTGGTTTCCTCAACTCAGACATCTCGCTCACACCATGTCCCATGATCAGCAAGATCGTGAAATCTTAATCCGCTAGAGTTCTTGTGAAGACATCTGAAGACCCTATTGTATGCCACACATGTAGATCATGTCGCTGTCCTTCTTCCATTGATTGTTTGACGCCTGTAACACCATAGGTACTAAATCTGGCATTTTTGAACGGCTGCGACAATCAATGCCTCGGCGACGGCAGTGTTGTGCACAAGAAAGGGGGCGTCAGTTCGAAGCACTTCAGTACTGCACACGTTGTCAAACATCATTGTTTGTTGATTTTCAGTGAAAGCTCAGCCATCAGAGAGTCAAGCCACTGCCCCTTACATGAATGCTTGCTGCAACTGAAGCAACTGTAGCGTCACACCACTGCATGATAGGATATACATTACATAATAAAAAAATGTTTGTTTTAGTATCCTCTATCTACCATATTCTTCTATAATATAAGTTCTGAATCACCCTGTATAATTAAGAAGCTCTTATGTAGATGTATATGGTTTGTAATCAACATTTTGGTTTCATCATATTATTTGGTGGTGAATGCGGTCGTAGGTATTAACCATCATTTTATTTGGTGGTGAACACCGTTCTCCGTAGTAGAGGCCGTGCTGTCTCCATGTTAGAGGCAGTATATGAGGGAGAAAACAGTCGTACCAGTCGTCTAAGTTTCATTGTATAGATAGTAGTAGATAGTATTAATTACTAATTTCATTGTTTTGACTATTGAATGTTGATTTTATTTTGATGAGATCCATGACTAGTATCACATTAATAACTGAAAATAAAAGAATAAACCAAAGTGATACTGAAACAGTTTTATTTATTTGCCTTACGCGTTTCGACATAACGTAATCGTCAGAGGCTAACAGTGTTGCAAAGAAATTACAGAGGAAGATGCCCTATATATATCCCCCCTGGTTCACGGACCTAATGGAACGCTCATCCGTCACATTGGTTAATTTTGGGTCACATCCGGTCTTCTGTGTGTAGGTCGCTTCCGGTCTTCTAATTGGATCAGGAAGTCCGTGAGGCCGTCTCTCTCGAAGGTCGTTTGGTTATTGAGCATGGCTTCGTTATCCCTCTTGGCTCTCCTTATCTCGGAACTCCTCGTGCATGATGATTTTGTCTTTTTCTTTTCCTCTCCATAGTATGCTTAAGCATCCGTCAATGTCAATCATTCTGTGTTTTGCCGTGATCAGGTGGTCTGCGAATGCCGATTTTCCATCCTTGTTGATCCACCCCTCAGGTATTTGCGAAATCTTTCGTAGAATGACCGGGACGTGGATCCGCTGTAGAATGCCTAGCAATCCGGACATTGTAGCCTGTAGACTCCAGCTTGTTGGTTTGGGTCTTCATTGGGGTTCCTTCTCGTTGGGTTTAGTATTCGTTTTGAATTACTGCAGGTGCGGAACGCGATTCCTACACTTTGCTCACGGAATATACTGGCTAGTCTGTAGGTTCTGTCGCCGTAGTATGTGAAAGTGGCAAAATCTTTCCGATCGGTTGTCTTTACCTTCATGGCTATTGATCGTTTTGTCTCCTTGTAAATGTTGTCTACTACCCTCTTTGGGAATTTGTTCGTGAAATGTTGATTTTATTCTTGAGTTTAGTAAAATTATTTTTCCATATATTTAAAATGGCCCCCAGGGTGCCATAATCTCTACACATGAGCTCATCTAATCTATTTGACTGACCAAAAAACATGATAATTCATAAATTTTGAGCATTTTAGCTATTTCACAACATGGTATTTCATGCCAGCAAAATACTTGACTTTAGGATAGCTTAGAATGTTTTATTACAAAAAAAAGAAAAAAAATGGGGACCACATTAGCACCTTTTCCTTTACGATAAAAATATTTAACATCGAATTAAAAAAAAAACATGGAAAATAAATGTCCTTACTTTGCTTGAAAATTGAAGCAAAATGAAGTTATGAAATCGTTGCTGGCGAATTACATATTATACACATTATTAAGTGCGCTATGCTTTAGATTTAAAAAACAAGTTATTTGGGAGAAAGAAAGCACATTTCTCTTTCTCTCTCTCTCTCTCTCTCTCTCTCTCTCTCTCTCTCTGGTTAGTTTTTGTTTTCTGCCCATCATAAAAAATCTTGAGGGAATAAAGGCTAGCCTCTTCCTTATTTCTTTGCCCTTAGTTACAAGCAAGCACAAAACATTGAAGAAGACGTAGGGAAAGAAGAAATCAGCAGTTAAAAAAAGCAAACCGCGGGATCGATAAACCTGGTTTTTCCTATCACAGAAAGAGGGAAAGAAGGGATCGGGAAGTGCTGCTCCACCATAAAATTAATGGATCCTGTCAGAGTTGCTGCTTAAAAACTGGTTGGCAACTGCGCACAACATTCTCTATTTGTGATACATAAAAAAATTCCCCACGCTTTAATACTTTTTTTTTTTTTTATTTTGTTGCGTTAAACCCGATAAAACATTTAAAGGTGCTGTTATTATTAGAGCAAATGTCAGATTCTATGTGATATCCTCAGAGCCTGTTAAAGCGTGCACGTAAAAAATCAATTTAAATGCATATGGAAAGAAATTCAAATCCTTTAATTCTCTAGAGATGAAAAAGAACAATTTTACAATTAAATAATCCATCTGAGTTTAAATAATCCTCATAATTAAAATTTGAGTTTTCTGGAATGTCACAAATGATGAAAGATCTTGTTATAACTCTCAGATGATGATAACATTATCTCACATTCTAAATGGAATTTATCAAATTTCTTTATTTGCTCCATAAAATTTCAGAAAATTTTACGATCTGGATTATCCATAATAATAAATCTGTTCTAAAATAAAGTTTAATAGATCCACCCGAATAATACACTAATGGTACATTATTCTTAGGTTGGGTAGATAAATTTGAATAGAATTTAACTATACTTTCAAATTGTACAATCACTAGTGCTGACTATGCGTGATATGCTTATAACATGTCATGAGTGATGTCAACTGTTGCTAAAAATATTACGAAGAAAAGAACAAGATAGCTTGCTCAGACGACGTGTTCGAATAACTTATCGCCAACTGTCTTGACTATACAAAAGATCGCCCTCATTGATTTGGGGGATATGGAAGTATCGTACAGGCACAGAAATGGATTTGGGTTTAATGACTGCAAAAAAGACTGTAGGAGAAATGAAATCAGGAGAACGGTATTAAAAAAAAGGCCAAAAACAGATCTTTCCAGATAAATTACAGCAATGGAAGACCGCCGTATTATGCGAATGGCGTGTTATCAAATGGACGAAAGACAATAACTGAAAGTAATATGCTGAGTATTTTCACGAATCATTGGAAAAAATGGCCTGAAGTTAGCCTACGAGCACGTGTTTTTTGGCAGTGTACCTTTGACACAACACCGCAGAGACTAAATGCTTGCCTACTATAGAGCCAGGAAAGATCAGACATTCTCTGGTGTTCTTTGACGAATTCGATTTCTGTTTGATGAAAGTCATTACCGGTATATCCGTTGAAGAATCTGTAGCTATTCTTCTAATAGTCCCATCACTAACCTTTACGAATTCAAGGAACCTTTTGTTTATAAAAAAATGCGGAGCACCAAAGTTGGATGTAGAAGGCGATTCAGTCATAAAACGTAACAATAAATATGAATACACATAGGTCTTATTAGTAAGTATATATTCCGCATTTAGTGACTATAGATTTTCGTGGAATAACGGTTAAAAACCGCTGTTTTGGATGCATATTATCATTTATACCACGCCAACTGGATGGCAGAACTGATTTGAATTATTTGTATCATATTAACCTCCATACAGTAGATTTTAAAACACCGCAGGAAATTTTACGTAACAGTGAGTTTAAAGAGTTCAGCGGGCTTTTGGCATCTTCCCGTTCGGAATACGGGAATACTTAACGATTTGGGTGTAGTGCAGTGCAATAAAATCGATTATTTTCAGCACTCGCTATTCCATTATCTTTTTCCTAAGAGGAGTGATTCCTGTAAATTTAATTTAACTTATTTGGATTTTCTTTTACAATGCCATTCCACGAGCTGAATAATGCGTCGGTGGAATTCTTCCCGAAGCGGTTGTCCGGAAGACATCATTGTATTGGGATTATTACGAACATTGACTTAATTTATTAATTTAAGCGGGAGCTCCCAGTAGCTGTACTTTCATTTAGAAGTTTATTCAATAAACATACTATTCTATTTTCACTCCCTCACTTTCTGTTATACTGTAAATGTATTTCCCTACGCTAGCACGTGACGGTTGTTACGTTTATAAAATACGTAATTAATTTTTTGGTTTCAGTCCGAGAAAAAGAGGTGATCTTACCCCACCGTCTGAACTCACGGCATCTGATTTTGTTTCCTCAATCCCTTTGAAAGACTAGTCAGGCAAAAATGTCACTGTGGTGTGGGTACTGGGGACACGCAAATAACAGAAGAACGTGATTCACTGAGAAGTGCTAGAGTAGACAGTTTCCTTTTCCTAATTTTGAGCCTATTTTGCATAATAAACTATGGAGGTTACGGTACCTCTCCTCCAAAATAAAGGGGTCGCATGACGCTATCCTAGTGCGTTATGGTTCATTGATCGGTAGGTAAGTCCGTTATTTCTTTTAGGATGGTGAACATTACGATTTCTTTCATTGGGTTAGGCCTAACCTCACTATGACTTTATGAAGAGACTTTACTCTACAATTGTGATAATTTTGAATTTTTGGCAGAATGGGTAAAACCTTTAAGAAATTCGCGACTCCCCCTCTTTTAAAAATTCGCTCCGCTATTGTACGCACTACCCCGATAATGTTTGAGGTTTTTATCCGAAAATTTAATTTATTTTGGTAAATAATATAACAGCTAATTATTTTACTTTTAAAAGAGTGTTTGGTTTCCCGATTTAAAAGATTCATTGTTGCTGCTCCGTGTCCCGTATTGTTTGGAGTTTTAAACGCTCGGCCTAAGTCGAATCGCCCGAGCAATGATGTACGTCCCTCGGGGATTTAAAGAAAGAATTAAAAAGAATTTAACTGGTAAGCAAAAGCTCGGAAAAAGGCAGTTAGATCGGTGACCGCAGCGAATTCAGATGAAAGAACTGGAAAAAGCTCGGAAAAAGCAAGTTATCTTAAGTAGTATCTCATGCGGCTATGCCCCTCAGTCGATCTTAGATGATGTTTTGGGAATTGCCCCGCGGTCTACAGGTATGCATGCTTCTACGGATCGCATAGCCAAGGGACTATGAGTAAAGTTGCTTTTGCTAAGCGGAATGAAATATACGATTTCTTCGGCGTTTAAAGCCCACATTTGAGATGATTCAACACCCGCATTGTTGCACAGTTGCCATGCCAAACGCGGCCTTTGCAGCTCGGCGACTGCTGTATCTTCTCCCTTTATCGGTGATGTGAATATTCTCGTTCGTCAATTATGGTTATTGTGTTGCGCAGGCAATGTTTGCTTTTTTTTTTTTTTAACTGCGTTACCTTTCGAGACGGATCGCTTTATCAGCGCTGCATAACATAAAAGTTACTAAGTTACTGTAATTGAATTGATATTGCCTTTATTCTGTTTGACCTAATCTAACAAAAATCTTCTATCACTCCTCGGCCTTCCGTTCGTCTCCCCGATGTTGACCCATCATCGGATTGTACACCAAGATTTAAAGACTTAGGACGCTCTTCCATTGTAATCAACAGGCCTTAACATCCTGCGATCGTTCGAATCTGGTTCATTATTCAACCCCAAGTGAAACTGACCTCACCTCCCCCCCCCCACTAACATTTTTGGTCTTACCTAACAACCCTTTTACCGATGTCCTTTTCCCATTTGCCCCTCGTTTTTCCTTGCACCGTCCCCACGCCGTTAATCTTAACTTGTTGGCTTTGCTTTTTTTTGTGATAGTATGACCTGGGAGCGGCCCTTCACTCCATCTATAATAATAGAGGCTTTCCAGTCTTATACCCCTTGGAGTCGTTCGTCGAGTGCGTCCACAGTCGGACTCGATTCGTCATCGGTTTACAGAACTCCTTCCATCAGCACGAAAGACTGTCAAGGCACGCTTAGATATTCGCTGTCGCTTGAATGCACGTGATCTAACAGGTACGGGAGCAAACTGTCGTGAACCGACCCTATGCACATAGAATATTTCTCGCGTGAAGCCACGAAGGTTCATTCCAAAACTTTGGGATTACCAGTGATGCGAGCGCACGTTGCAACTAAGCAATCGATTACAAGCACGTGCTCCAAGCCAGCGCCAACAATGTTAAACCTTTAAATGGGTCCATGTCCGTAAATAACTAATAGTTCATGGAGCCTTCCACTGGCATTTTCGTTATTTAGCGGCCTTTAGGTTAATGGACAGATTGCTAAAGAATAAGTATAAATTAAGTATAAGTGTAATTTTATTCTTAAATCAAGTATAAAACTTAATTTATTCTTTTAAATTAATTAGCTTCCGTTTTTTACAAAATATAACTAATTATATCAAGCTTGTTACCTCAATGAGGAGCGCTAATCAAATTTCTAATGCAGTTCATTGCAGGCTTGAGCAGTAGCGACATACTACTGAAAATTCAGGTATACATCGACTTTGAACCTAATGTGTATAATGCGTGACTGCCCACGTTTTTTGGCACCGCGTTTGCGGTGAAAAGAAATAAATTACGAGGGGCGTTAAAATTTGACCTGGACTTTATTTTTTATAAAATCAGGAAACTACAAAAAAATACACACACAGCGGTATTTCTCGAAGAACTCTCCTTTCTCCTCTACACATTTTTCCAGCGTTTTGGGAGCATCTGGATACCAGTTCTGTAGAAATCTTCAGGCTGATGTCGAAACCACGTCAGGACAGCCTTTTTCATTTAGACATTATATAAGATAACTTAGGCATAAGCTACTTATTCAAGAACACATCATTACTTCGCTCTAGTTGTTTTTTCTCCGCTAGAGAAGTTCGCTGCAAGCTAAATTCTCCAATATGGTGACTCTGGCCGCAGGCTATTTGAACGCTGCAATTTTTCTAAGGTACGTAGGTCTTAAAGTGTCATTACTTTAAGATAACACTTAGTTAATGATCTTTTTTTTCAACCTCTTAACCATTATAATAATGTAGTTATTGCTTCTAAAGCAAGTGCGGTACGAACACGTGTCTTAAGTAAATTTATTAAGAAGGAAGCAGCCATTTACTTGCAAAAAATTTTGTAGCCTACCTAAGTGTAGGTGAACAAGGCCATAGCTGTATGAGGGAAAGATGAGCGTAGTTTATGACAATTGTGATGCCCTACATGAGTGATAATTGCCCATGTGGTCAGCTAGGTAGATCCTATGTACGTATTGAGTCTTGTGAATTGATTAACAAGAGACGTGATGCGAATGAATTACACATTTATTTTCAATTATATTCAACAAGTATATTCAATTATTAATATATTCAACAAGTATATTTAATTTCAAATTATATTCAAACAGCTTAATAAGGGTAATGTTTCCAACATGACTAATAATGATAATTTGATTATCGAGGGAAACCATTTCTATGTTTCTCACTACGTTTATATTTGCTGCTCTGCTACTAGAATCTCGAATATATTTCTTCATCTATTACTAGAGCCATGACTATTCTAACTCGCTACTTTCACCGTATTTGAGAAGCATTCCAAGTAAATAGGATATCTTATCAGGGCGTCATTGTTACAGTCATCTAAGCATCAGTGGCACATTCAAGTACATGGTCGCTAGACGTTTTCACTTATCTGGTTAGGAGAAACTTATACCAAATAGACGGAATTTAATCAAAACAGACAAGAAAATGCAGGGGCAATATGTAATCAAATTGTAAATATGCAATATGCAATTAATGATAAGTACCTGCTCCTGGAACGAGAGAGGAACAACTTCCAATTTCTAGCGCTGGCTTCTTCATGCGACGCAGAACTCCGGAAAACGCTATGAGAATTCCAGACGGCATCATAATCTTGGAGAAGACTTCAAAAGTTCATAAATGTCCGATTATTAACGAGTATTTTCAATTTTCTCTTAGTTCCAAACTTAGTTCAATTTAATTTTCGAACACATTTAACAATGCGAATAGCTCCATTTAAACTTCTTGAGTTCCTCGAACTCCGTTCTCGTGCCTCATTTGCTCTTAATTCTTAATTCCCTTTCCTTTTTCTCTCCATCCCTTTCATTTTCCTCCTTCTACAAGACCCCCAAAATTCTCTCCTCTCCCACAAAGGGCTGTGCTCATTCTCTCGGATTGTGCTCAACAATACTCGCTCATTAAAATCAGTTTTTCCATTCGTAATAAACAGGTATCATGAAATATAATTCTAATAATAAAAATGGTTTCCTACAATAACAAAAAAATTATACAATAAACTTGTGGCTAATATCGATTACGCCACATATAAATTCCCGTCGGATTAGCAAAAATCCAGCAATAATAATAGCCTACTGATATTATTTTTAAAATCTCATTCCACATGGGAATATGTGACCATATAAGTTAACCTGTGGGCTATGAAAATATAAATAATATTTAAACTTATTGCTTATCACTGCTTATTCTATTGCTTATTATTATAGCAGTATGCTTTTATTCTACTTTTCTACTATACAGCGTGTTTACTAAACTTTGGCAAAAATGCAAGGGGTTAGTTTAAGTATCTTTTGTCCTTTGATGATTTCGGAATGCCGCTTTGTTTCGAAGATGCAAGGTGAAGATACTAAATTAACCTCACTTACGGCCTGCTCGATCACCGTAATTAAACACCTCGTATTTTTTCTATGGGGCCATCTGAAGTCTTTACTTCACACTACTCCAGTGGAAAATATATAACATTTGAGAAATCGCATAGTTGATGGGTGTAATGCAATAAGAAACAACCCTGGTGTTTTTGAAAGAGTTCAGCAGTCCTTGAGGAGAAGATCGAAATCAGGCATCCTAGCTGGTGGTAATCATTTTCAGTAGTTATTGTAATTAAGGAGCTTTACATGTAATATTAGGAAATAAAAGATTGTTTTTGTATCACGCTGAAGAAGACGACTTAGTCTATACGTAGTATTTAAATAGGTTTGTAGAACCTGTGGGTTCTCTTTCAATTATTTCTCGTCATTGCCCTGTATTTTGTTATACCATATATTATCGTTTATTAAATTCTAATGCTTAAATGCTAAATGCTAGACGTTAGACTATCATAAATAACAATTAATAAATATTTTTTCATGAAACATGCGGGATCTCTAAATGTTCAAAAAATATGCATATTGTTATAAATGTCAATCTTAATTTAAAGTAAAAAGTTAATAAAAAATGTTTGATGTACTGTATGCCCATGTTGTCAGATTATTTTTTCATTGCCCGTCTTACCTATGTATAAGGGGAAGATGAGCAAAGTTGGTTCAAAATACAAAAATTAAACTTAAATTCTTTTAATAAAGTTAGAACTAAGATTCTTTTCAGAGTTATTCTAATACACATAAAATAAACGAAAAACAAAGATGGAGAGATAGTGTGCTGGAATTGTTGATACAATTTGCATTTTTGCTTACCTTGCCCAAATTCCTCCAAGTTACTCTATGATGCCCCAAGTTTTCATTCATATCCTGATATTTGTCTAAATACGCTGTGAGAGCGTTTTAAACTCGTCTTTCCGTCTTAAAGAAAAGAAGAGTCGTGGTCGCCAATTATCAAGGCACGTTTCCCAAATATCTGTCTACATAGACTTTCGGAATTCGGATCATTAGGTAAATTTAGCCTGTGCATTAATACGGTCTAAACAAATCTTCCCAATTAATGATAAATAGCTTGATCGACGAAATTAATATATTTATCTTGAACATTTAAAGGAGTTATCCTAATAGCTGTTAAATATTTATCCGGTTCTAAGTATATAAACTACTATACATTTTCTTCATAATGCTTTAACTCAAGGTTTATCATCTTTATTTGATGAGTTCTCAAGAATAAGCGAACTAAAGCACAACTATTACGTACCAAATTTAAGCAGGTTTATCTTCTGCAATTGATTTATTTTTTCCAACACGAACAATTAGATATGGGTTAATGAAGATTATTACATGAAAATATTAAATTATATTAAATATTTCGGGATATTAATATAGAAATGAAAGTGAGAAACTTAATAAATTTAACATGCAGGCAGCTTTTGCGTTCGTTGCCAAAATGAATAAGTTAATTAAATAAGAACAAATTTTAATAACATAAGAAATGGAAATAATACAAAATGTTAATCTCCGTCAATAGAATAAACTGTTGGAATTTGCATGAGGCAATTGGAGCGAGCCGACCTAGACGATTGGTTCACTGTTCTCTGTGTGTTGGTGATGTGGAGGAGGGAGGAACCTACTCCTCTTCTGATTTATGGGACACCCGATTTCACAGAGGCACAACTTTGACCACTAAATGGACGGCATTCGGCGCCGCTCGGAACGAGAGAGGTGATTCCCACGTGCTCAATGGAGCTTGAGACCCATTTCAAAAGACCTCGCTCTTATTCTCTCTCTCTCTTTCTCTCTCGTTTTCCATTTCTATCCATTTCTCCTTAAGCCTTTTTCGTTTACTTTCCTCCCCTTTCCTTTTAACTTCCTGGTTGACGGTTCTTTCATTTCTTTTATAAAGCCACTGCAGCATTTCCTTCCCAAGTTCAAGAGCCCCAGAAATCCGACAAGGAACCTCAATCCGATCTGTCACGGGCTGATTATTCTCTTATCGCCCAGAAGAGGAGAATTTCGCACGACAAATTCAAACTAATTCCGTGATTTTATTCCATTCTGTGTGCTAATGTCGTAACAATCCTATTCCTGCCTCTTTAAAGTAACAGAGATTCGAGCAGTCTAGAAATCTAGATTCGAGCAGTTATTTGCATTTCATCAAACCGCAAACATTCTCTTTCTGTTTACGTTATTTAAAGATACAAGAATGAAATTCAGTTTCTATGTGACTGCTCGTAAATAGATTTATTTATACAGATATATATCAATATGATTAATAATAAATTAACGCTTAAAGAGAAATCATAGTCTGCAGAAATGAATAATATCGGACGAGTAATTAATGTAAAATGCGCAAAGGCGATTCTTAAATTTTTGGAGTCATCTAATGCCTATTTTGAATTGATTATAAATAAATAATTAAATAAACAATAGAGGCATAAATGATTATTTGTAAATGAATTAGAAATAACAAATAAAAATTTTCCATTTTAGTAATAAGTCTTACTGTTGATGTTGTAATAAATGAAATTTAAAATTTATGAAACGTAAATTATTAAAATATTAAACGGGATATTAAAAGAAGTAAAGAGAGGGGAACAATCATAAAGGGGAAAATAGAATTTTTCGAGATTAAGGTGACAATATTATTAAATTGTCTAGAAATCTTATGTGGATAATGCAGATGATAAACTTGAGAATAAAATAAAACTCTTTTTCCACAACGAAACAGGAAATGAACAAAAAGAAAAAGACCGAAAATAAAATGAAAAAATACAACCTGAGTCTGTAAGCGCTTTTCGAAAGCTTTGCTTTCATCATTCAGCAGCCAAGGAGCACCTCGAGAGAACTTGAGAGAACTGACTTGGAATAGAACATGCTGAGTATTTATAACGGACAGAAGCCAATCAAGACAAAAAGATCCAACTGAGTTTTATAGATTGGGTAAGTGCGTCGCCCATTTGATCAATGGTGATTCGCTAATAGGACCCCTATCTAAGTTGAGTAATAATTTTTCATCTGTTTTTTGAATGGCTAAGCTTTCGAAGGCGTCCAGAAGGTGTTTCTTGTTTATTGACTCAATAAGTTTCACATTGCTTAATAAAAATTCATGCCCGGTATCTAGCGAGTGTTTGGCTATGGATGACTGATTCCCTCTACCATATCTTGTGTGTCTCATGTGTTCTTCAAATCTTGTTTCAATATTCCGGCAGGTTTGTCCTTTATATCTCATGGGGCATTGGGAACATATGGCTTCATATATTCCTGATTTCTGTAGTGGTGGAATCGGGTCTTTTGGATTGGGTAATAGATGCCTGGTCTGGTTGGGATTGCTAAAAGATTGTTCTCGAGGTGCTCCTTGGCTGCTGAATGATGAAAGCAAAGCTTTCGAAAAGCGCTTACAGACTCAGGTTGTATTTTTTCATTTTATTTTCGGTCTTTTTCTTTTTGTTCATTTCCTGTTTCGTTGTGGAAAAAGAGTTTTATTTTATTCTCAAGTTTATCATGACAATATTATAATTCTTCTCTTCTCTAAAATTTAAAGTAATTGTTGCATATTAAGAAAACTTAAATTAAAACTCACCTATTGAGAGGTTATGTTAAAAAAGTTAATGTAGAAACAGTAGTTAAAGATTGCACATACTTAAGTGAGTTCGTCGTCTTACGGGGAACATGCAGCTAGACGTGAAAAGGAGAAATTCCACTTATCCACAAATGCATACTTTAACACACCATATTATTACCCTGGTCTCACTAACGCAAACAATTCTAATACACTGCTTTGCAATTAAATTGCCCCACCCACAAGGAGTTATCCGAATGAGCCAAAAGTAGGTATACAGCAAGAGATACATCTAAACACACCTTTATTACGTTATGGAGCCAAGACGTACAGGGTGTCCCAACGGAAAGCGGCATCAGTAGGTTATGGCACCACCTCAAGCGGCGATGCATTGTTCCAGTCGCAGGTGTATGTGATCATATAGGTGGCGAATGTCATCTTGGGATACTCTGCTCAGGCCTGATGAACCTGTTGTGTCAGTTCATGGAGATTGCGGGGTGATCGTAAACGACGTCCCACCACGTCCCGCACGTGCTCAATTGGCGAAAGGTCTGGTCTTCTGGCATGTGTGCCTTCCTCTCGCCGTTGCCTCCAACATCGGCTTACCGTCCGTGCGTCCCGCGACTCATGGATAGCAATCCGTCTGGTTGACTATCCAGCCTCGGAGAGGCCAATAATCCGACCTCGTTCAAAGTCCGTTAATTGCGTGAACGGTTGTCGTTGTCGTCGTCGCGGCATTGAGACCGTTGTGTGCATTTCAGTATTGTACGTTCACGAGGCAGTTGCTTCCTCCCTACTGCATGGAACATCTCGCAAAGGTGTCAACTGATGAGCCTATACAGGCACCCGGACACCCTGTATCAACCCAAATGGCCGTGTCCCATGAGCATGCATCTAATCGTTTACTAGACGACCCCCCCCCCCCCAAAATATCCAAAAATATCAAATAACTCTTTGTTGGTGGGGCAATTTCATTGCAAAGCAATGTATATAGCGGTTAGTGAAAACGCTTGAAGCTAATAAACTGTGAAGACTATAACTAGAGTGAATACAGACAGAAAAAGAATACATGATTCCACATAGAAAATGCACTACGCTACAATAATGGAACGGACAGTTCTCATTTATTTTATCTAATATCTTGTTGGACCTCCGTGTGCTAAAAATATGTCAGACACCATTCTGGGCATACTTTCTACAAGTTTCCGATAAACAGTTTCCACTCTTTGGGTCCATTCTTGCTGCAATCACATGAACAATAGCCATGTCAGCAGTGGATTTGGTATTTGGCTACCTGGTCCTCACTCGATGCCCCAACTCGTTCCATAAATGTCCGATTTGGTTAAAGTCAAAGCCTTGTGCGGCCGCGTAAGACGATTGACTTTTGTGTGCGCCACTGCCTGACGGAAGCCGAAGTATGAAATGATGCATTATCGTTCTGAAAGTAACAATTCTCGTTACCAAAAAATATTCACGGTCCAAAATGTGCTTGTATGGTTCAGAGTACAGTGACACCCAATAAGTAAATAGCCACCCTGCTCTTCGATCAATTAGTTATGGCACAAAAACTATTTGCTACACATATTTCTTACACATGCACACATCAAACCTTGCTGCCGCGTCTTTTGTTTTCTGCAGAGCATTAACCCGGTTGGGCATGGAATCAGTGAGTTGGCCGATCTTGGCGTGTGAAATTTTGATTCACTCAGTACGCAAACATTCGAAAAATTCTGCATCGGAAGCAGATTTTTGTGTATGTTTTCTCACGACATGGTCAAGCATACTCCAGACGTGTTCGATGAAATTCTGTTAATAAAAGCCTGATGGACCTGCTAAAAGCCTGATGGACCTGTTTAGTTAATACGAACAGTATTATGATCCATCCTTCCACCGATATAAGTAATTTAGCTATTCTAAATTACGAAATTTATTACATGTATACGATTCTTATTTTTTAATTTACATAAAAAATAATAACATTTAAATAAAATTATGAAACTGATTAACAATTCAAGTCACAGCTAGGTAACATTAGTTTTTTACATTTTATGATATTCGTTATACGAATAGTAAAAATTTTTCAGTTTAATAAATTAATAAAAAGGAAGTCATAAAATACAAAAACAAAATCCAATCGAATAAAATCAAAAGCAAATAACATTATTTTTTCTCATTTTATAATATTCATTAAATGTGTATAATTAATTTTTTTAGTATTTTAAATTATAGTGGTCGTGCAATAAGCCTCCACAACAGTCTGTCGAGGAAATTGAGCAATGAGGGAGGTAAAAAAAGAAACCGATGAGCCATTTTCACTGAAGAGCAAGGTTTACATATAACAGTTGAGATGTGTTTTTGTGTTAGGTTATAACTGTCAAATTGACAGTAGTGACTTTGTCACATTGTAACAGGGCACATTGTGTTAGTATCGCCTTCATACTTTGAGCGACTTTTTTACTATTGGCAATACTGTCAATCATCGCAGTCCTGTCAATTATCACAGTTCTGTCACAGATCAATTATTTTTAGAATAAGATCAAACTTACAGTTACGCTGTTGCAGTAACAGTCGTACGCCAGGCTTTGGAATAAAATAAAAAGCAAGCTGTGTCTGACGCGAACTGTGGTGATCCGTTGTAACAAACTTGAGCTAGGAAAGAAAGCCAAGCCATCTTTTTTCAAATCCATCTTTGTCCCCATTCTCATCTATGGTGATGAGTCTTGGGCAATGATCGATAGAGTGCCGACATGAGATCCTGGGAAGTTTGGCAGGTGTTCCCTACTTGACAGAGTGTTCAGCATCACTATACGACAGTCTTTAGGTGTTGAACTGCTACTTCTTCGCATTGAGAGGGCTCAATTCCTTCGGGATGGCCACATGTATGGATGTCGCAACTGTCTTCCTAGATATTTGCTATTTTCCAAGTCGGTGGTCACATAAAAGATCAAGAAGTTGGCCTAGAACTAGGTGGGTAGATTACATAGAGCATCTGGGTTCGATTCGCTTGGGTATTACCATTGGGTATTACGGAAAATCTCGAGTTCTGCCCCCTGAGACCTTAACGGACAAGCAGGTTTGTATACTGAAAGTAAGAAAACATTTTCAGCTTCGCTTTCTTACTGACAGCGACTTATTTACTATTGGCAGTCCTGTCAATTATCACAGTTTTATCACAGACAAAATTTTATAATTAAAATCGAATTTACAGATTCACCTGTTGTGGCACCGTCGTATGACGGGTTTTATTACTAGTACATTAATAAAATCTTGTAAACATTCCAAAGAGGAGCTTTAACTGTGAAGCAGAAATACATTTATACATTCATTAATAAGAAATCCACCCCCCGAGTAGGGTAAGGTAAGTAACGGACCCTGCGGTCATCTATTTTTTACCCCTTTATCTGCATTTTTACCCTCCCTCCCCCTCCATCCAAGTTTTATTTTCTCGAACGCAGCCTGCGATCTGTGGTTGCACTGTGATATACACACGGCGTATAGAAAGGGTAAAAGAACTCTATCTTCTTTCCTTTCTCATCACATGCCTATATGTTGCCTTAATTCTAATGACCAAGTCACTGCCACCCTCGCAACTTCGACATCGCTAGAACAATTGTACCTAAACTTCATAGTAATGTAGATCTTGCCTAGAGGAATCTGGATACTGAATTTCCCTCCTCTACGTATCTGAACAGCACATAGATCTTTTGTCACCTCTGACTACCATCCCCGTAATTCCGATCTCAGTGCACCAATCAAAACCAAACTAATTAAGGTGACATCCCCATCGTAAGCTACATTCCGAATTTCAACCTTCTACCTCAAAAACTGTAGAAATTATGAAGGGGACGGAAGGACATTGTAAAACCAATAAGTAGCTCCGTTCTTCCGCTAATATAGATTATGAGCAATTGAGTAATTGTGCGTCGACAGAGCGATCGCCACGTGCACAAGCTTACGTCAACAATAAGTAAAAGATAAACAGAAAGTAAGAGTGTATTCATTCTTGACGAATCGATTGTTATAAGACGTGCCTTTATCTTGGTATTCTTTACGGTCACTGTTTTAGCATGTGAATACGACTTGAAGAGACCCACGAAAAATCCTGAAAAGTTGATATTAGCCGAGCTAAGACTTTGATGGCCATAGTACTGAAAAAAGATTTTGAAAAAGTTAATTATTTTTAAAGTTATCGTACAAACGGCGGACGGATAAACGTACAGACCAAGCGTGCATTCTGATAAGTAGCTTTTTGCTAAAGCTCCTAATAATGTTGATCATGCATGAACATTTTAAATTAGTATTTTCTATAGTATTTTCTATGGTATTTTCTTGTTATCAGTACCAAAGAATAGCTATTCGTTTTTTCGAAAAAATTATAGTTATATTTTAAAATATATTAAATTTGACCCCGTCATCATAGTTCTGAGTAAAAGACAACTAGAAAGATAGATCCTGAAACTCAAAAGTCACCTGACCATCTTAGTCCGAGTAACAATGTAATCTTTATTGTTTCCAACAAACGAAAAATACTGATTATTAAAATCCAAGATGGAAACAATGAAGGATACATTGTTGCTTAGACTAAGATGGTCAGGTGATTTTGGAGTTTCAGGGCCTGTCTCTCTCGTAGGCCTCGGTTCTGAGTATTATGATGTCACTTTCCTGTTCACGAGGCCAATGAGAGACAGGCCAGGCAATACCGCCTAGAGAGAAAGCCTGCTCACGGAAAAATACATTGTTACATCACCTATGGTAGGGACAATGTATGACGTTTTCGCGCTCAGAGTTTTAGTAGATGTGGTGCAAAGCCACCTAAAAAACAAGGCCTGCTCACTGCTTGCTGACTGCGTCATCAAACTAGGGCTGACAATTCAAACTTCATTATTTCAACAAAAGTAAAAACACTGATTACATCAAGTGTTTTTTCGTTTGTTGTAAACAGTGAAGACTGGATTGTCAGCCCTTGTTTGTTGATGCAGTTAGCAGGTTTTGTTTTTTAGGTGGCGTTGGTTGGTGTTGGGCCAGGGCACTCAAAAGTCATCTGGTCATCGGGGTCCGGACAACAATCCATGCTCCATTGTTTCCAACAAACGAAAATACTGATCGTTAAAATCCAAGATGGAGACAATGAAGGATTAATTGTTGCCCGGACCCCGATGATCAGGTGACTTTGGTGTGCCCTGACTTGTCTCTCGTTGGCCTCGCCTGTTCATCATTATCACCAACAATGCTTAAAGCTTACAGCCAACAATGCTTAATCATCAGCTTAAGCATAAAATCATTGTGTTTGCGTCAGACATCGTTTTCGTTGAGAGGCGTGGTTGCAACTGTATGAAACAACACTTTAATTTGTAAAGAAAATTTCATGCAATATGCCTATTGAGAAGGAGGAGACGATGGATTCCACTATTTCCCTCCTTCTCATCAAGATATTCACAGATCGGCAAGGTCAGTCTTGTTCTTATTTATAATTTTTATAAATAATTATATAAGTACTCTGTTAACATCACTATTATATTTCTGCTTCACAGCTAAATCTCCTTCTTGGAATGTTTATAAGATTTTATTAAATATATTATGCTGTCACAAAACAAACTTTAGATATGCATAGAAGTAATAGATATAAACAATGCTTACACGATATGGATAGCTCTAATCGCTTTGCCCTTAATGCTTCGCTCTGAAAACCTTCCCGTAGGGGATTTAAGTCATGTCCAATTAACTTCAGGATTTGTATAATTCCCGGCTGCCTATCATTTGTTATCCCGGTTATCACTTAAAACCCTAATCAATTATTTGGACTCGCAATTTCATAATCAAACTCTAATACAATTTTTCGTTAAAATGTAAAATAAAGAAATTAGTAGAAGAGCATCATTCACGATCTTCTATGGTCATACATATGTGAACTGGGTTAACATTCGTTAAGAATTGTCGCTATCACTATACACTTGCATAATTCTGATTGACAATGCAATTAAGCAGAATGTTTTATAATTCTGAAGAAAAAGCGCTGCTTGTAAATTAATCGAAAAACGGTAACAAAAAACAATTAACTAAACTTAAACAATCATAATTGCGTTGCCATCACACGACTAAAACGCAGAAGAGAAGAAAGCAAATACCTTATCTACTATAGATACTTATTTAAGATTTTTACGAAAGAATATCGTCTTTGAAGTCTTTGAATCCCAATATCCGTAGTATAAAATATAAACTTAGAAAAAACTAAAATTTGAACATTTGGCTTAATGCATAAAAGTTAATGCTTATGGTCTACATCTCAAAATCATTATCTGCAATTCTGTTTAAGATGTCATTTATTGAGTCGTCGTAAGTCTTTTGGTAAGGCAAATTTACGATATTTATATACATGTTAAATAATAATTTTTATTCCAATATAACTTTAGGACTATGATATGTCTACCGGGTGCTGTTTTTTTTTCTTTTCAATTTTTAGTTTCTACTTTTGTAATTGAGGCTTGTATATTTATGAATATTTCCTAATAAAATGACTTGCTTAAAAAAACATTCAACCCAAAAATATCACTGAATAAGTTAAATGCGTATAATAAAGGAAAAAATATAACGAAAAAATATTATTCCCCTCTCCATGTCTATTATATTTACTAGCTATAATTCGAAATCCGAATAAATGAAATTAATGCCGATAAATAAAATTCTATTTATCGACAGAATTCGATACATCAACAAAAATATTCGAGCCAGTATCCGCATTGCCGTCCTTTATTTTCACAAGCAAAATATAGTCACCGTACTTATGGTATTTACATATCAATAAACATTATCACATTATCTGGTAAAAATTTAAATTTCTAAGAACGCAGTGCTTTTGCAAATCTGTCAGAGGGGGGTATATCTCAGTGGTAGAGCATTCGACTGCAGATCGAGAGGTCCCCGTTCAACTAAGAGTGCCCCCTTAATTTTCATTTTTTTCAAAACGTGTTCAATTTTTTAGTCTGTCAAGTTTTAATATATGAGGTTTAAATGCGTTCTCGATAGTTATTATAACGTTAATATTTTATTTAGGGTTAAAGAAAACTATTTTAAGTTAATGAAAACTATTAAACATAATTTCCACAACAAATAATTATAATTTTATCAAAAACAATTTCAAAATTTATAATTCCATCAAAGTAGTTAAAATTATAATTATCATTTTCGGGATTTCATTTAATAAAAGAATCCATTCAACTTCAGTCATTTCTTGAAAAGCATTATTCCAGTAATTTAAATAATCAATAAATGTTTATTAAAATGATATTGATTCTGTATCCTGATAGTATTTTTTTCCAATTGTGATATACTTTGTTTAATTTAATAGTTTGGTTAAGGGGGCTTAATGGTCAAAATTACAGATGAAATTTTAGTTCTTTTAACCAACAAAATTTCCACTTTGAAATATTCTGAGACTTGATTTTCAGAATGTCTATGAAAAGTTGAAGCTTAATTATGTACAAAAAATCATCAACTCACCATGGTTGTGAAAATAAGGACAAAATTGATCTTTTCAAAAGAAAATAAATCTGAAGGACAGCACTTCGAAATAAAGGACGAATGGTCACGGTATCCATAAGTTAATTAATATATGTTTGTTCTACTTTAAGATATACATGAAAAAAATTATTGCTTTTAATAAATCCATGCTGGATAAATCTTTTAATTTCAGAGAGGTGTTCCTTTCTTAGTTTATAAAGGGTATCCCAAAACGAGCTGACACTTTAATTTTTTAATACATCACATTTTTCATTGGAAAATTTATAATATTTTTGCTTTATTAGAAAGTAAAAATATGGAGATTATGTGTGACACAAAACATCTGACAAATGACCGACCCGGCCTTGGTAGCACAAATTCATTCTTTTGAGGATATTTTCCATAACATGTTAACATAAAATGTTGCTAGGAAATTTCGGCAACGTTGTGTCGAATTTCATCTTTGAGGTCCCCAATAGTTTGCGGTTTATTGACGTACACTTTATCCATAGGATAACCCCAGAGAAAGAAGTCTAACCACGTCAAGGCACATGATTTTGGCGGCCAATTTCTATCGCCTTGCTGTGAACAGTTTTCATTAAATTTTCACCATTTTTGAAGTGAATTTTTACAATTTCTACGCGTTTTTCGGTTGTATAGTTTTGCATAATTTAACCTCAATATTTAATAATGAGAGCATATAAATATCTCTACTCTGGTTGTACCAAGAAAAAAATGGCGGCAAATTCAAAATAAATCAGCTCATTTTGGGACACCCTTTATACAGGGTGTTTCTAAATGGAAGGACAATAAGTACATCGTGTTATTGCATGCATCAATAGAAGCAAAAAGTTCCTTATCGAAAATGTCGAAAACTCAAAATTTAAATTGCGTCGTTACGTCATTTATGAACTTTTGTGCACCAGCAGTTCATTAATTGAACTGCCCTATACCACGTGAAATTGTTGAGATTAAATGACGTTTCTGCCAGCTTTTTAGCAAATTTCGCGCGAGGTTTAGACCCTTAAATTTGAGTTTTGAACATTTTGCGTATGGAACTTTAAGTTTGTTATCATGCAAAGGATTATGCTAGGTACTTATTGTCCTTCCATTTAGAAATACCCTGTATATTACCTGGTGATCCAAAAATGTAACACATATTAGGATCATCCGGTATATATCGTTTTCGAACTACCTGTAAAAGTAAATACGAGTATGGATTGAAATTTCATACACTTTATAACATAAAAATTTCATTGGATTCAGCGTTGTCCATTCTTGTTCTGGAGTTCTTGCTATCAGATGATACGTCTAAATCTCAGAAAAGACCGATCAAGGGGTTTTTGCTTCTCCGCTGGTCTTTCGTTTTGCGTTACTTCCATTTTTTTAATATTCATATTATTATTATAGAGCAAACTTTTATTTCATGGAAAAGTAAGTAAATAAATAACATGTACTGTTTTCAATTATTAAAAAACTATTTCTTTTGTTGCCTTTTTTTTTATCTTAGCGAAAATTTTATTTTGGAAATAAAGAGACCCCAAGGGTGTGAAGTTCAGGTGAGAGTAAGGAACGTGATAAATGGAGCTTGTAATGGGTATTAATGAAGGAAAGAAGGAAATGTCAAAATTCCCTGAAGGGTTAACAAAGGGTTATGGGGGGAGCGAGGTACTCCGTTCATGAGAACAAGAGTCATCAATTAGGAAACGAGTGGCGGTAAATGATTGGCCTCCCTACTGCGCGCGTGCCAACCCATGACGACCACGTTTTAAATGGCCATTCCCCTTCTCAAACTGGTTCTCTCTTTCAGAAGAAGCGATAGATGAATCACATTTTGTTCTTCGTTTATTTCATGCTAAACAAAAACATAATGCGGTAGCTATATATTTCGGGCCTGTTTAAAATTTTCTATTTTTAAGTAATCTGTAACACGAATTAAAGTGAATATCAGTCTAAATTAGTGCTTTCTTTTAACTTTTGACAAATAAACACGAATTATGTTTAAATTATTTTATTCTTTTATATTTTGCTTAATAATTCTATTCCGTTCAGAAATCAAAGGTCGAATGCTCGTCGGAAATTTCGAACAGAGAAATAAAGGGAGATTCGAACATGCATACCCAAAACGGGATTGGAAAGTAGTAAGTCCTGCATCCATCCCCTTTGACTATGGGAATACTTTGATTCTGTTTTTACGATTGCATTAATTCCTAAAGATTGCATTAAATTTTCTTAAAGACTGCATTAATTCCTAATCGCAACCTTCATTTGAAACCATCCATTCAAGTTTGAGATCCAGTCATCAAGATTTCATTTTAGATCTAAGTATCATATTTTTTTCAAGTACGAAAAAATTAAACAACCCACTTCTACAGAAGTTTGTTTACTATGGAACGTGTGTTTTCCTTTGCAAAAAGACAAAACATTTTTTGGGATGATTTTTCTTAGGAAATGATGTAGTCGAATCAATTGTGGATATCACAGTATGCAGCTGAAGCAAAGATTTGGTGTTCTGGTGTAACGAAGATGTCTATAAAACTAGAAGAAATTTCATTGTAAATGGGAATTGAGAAGATTCCCGAGGTATAGAGGAACTCAGAAGAAGTATTGAATTTTTAATAAAGTATGTTTTATTATCAAACAGTTATTGCTGAGACATTCTAGAATAAACATACACTACATTATACACCGATAATAATTTAGGCTTTAATCATCCTCCAGGGCTTATTTAGAATGATAACATAAGAATCCAATTCCAATGGAACATTACAATTGAATCTTCGTTGTATGTTTCCAGTATTCTTTCTGGACTCGTAAGCTTACTTGCAGGACCTGAGAGCCAACTAACCACGCCAAGAATAATTTTTAGACCGATAGGTACTTATGTTTTCACAAAGTGCGTCCGTCCGTCCGTCCGTCCGTCTGTCTGTCTGTCTGTCTGTTGGTGCTCTAGCGTTTGAACGCTTCCGAATTTTCGACTTCCGTTTTCGCCATTCGACAACTTAGGGAAAACGAAAGACTGAGTTCGTTGGTGAAAAAAATCGGTGAACTACTTCCGGTTGAAAAGGTCACAAAAAATATAGGGGACCACGTTTTTTACTATGCAATTCCATGTATAAATGGCCTGTGCACTGCCAAATGCTGTTCTCTCTTTGGCATTCCATACCTAAAGCAGAGAAAGGGCTTGTGAATTAAGTAAAGACACGTGATGGTCTTCCTTGATGGTCAATATCAGTCAAAACTGGTTCAAGGGTATGTGGTTTAGTGGTACCATTATGGTCCATTGGAAACTTTCAATGCTAAGATATTGCAATATCCGTTGTATGTGGACATTGTGTGTTTGATCTTGTCCACGTAATCAAGCCTTTGCCTCTGCCTGTTCTTAGACATGAGGGTTTCGATGATTTTCTGTTTCCCATCACTGTCGTCAGTCCTTTGTGCTCTTAATAAATCCTTTTGGAATAACATGTCATGGTTGAAAATTAACGCAAAATTAATGATTGTCTAAATAGGTTCAATGGTATGTGGTTTCATGGAACCATTATGGTTCAGTGAAAACTTTAAAAGCTACGATTTGGCATGTAATATATCAAACAACTTGGAATGACGTGTCAGGAATGAATATAACATAAAATTAATTATATTCGAAATTGGCTCAAACGCACCTGGTTTAGTGGAACCATTATGGTTCATTGTAAACTTTCAATGCTAATATACAGCATGTAAATTACCAAACGACTTGGAATGATGTGTCATGAATGAATATAAGGTAAAATTGATGATAGTCGAAATTGGTTTCAATGAACCTGGTTTTAGTGGGACCATTATGGTTCATTGGAACTTTCAATGTTCAAATATGGCATATAATATACCAAACGACTTGGAATGATGTGTCATGAATAATATAACATAAAATTAATGATATTCGAAATTGGTTTCAAGGAACCTGGTTTAGTGGAACCATTATGGATCATTGGAACTTTCAATGCTAAAATATGGCATGTAATATATCAAACAACATGGAATGACCTGTCATGAATGTAAATAACGTAAAATTATTGATAATCGAAATTGGTTCAATGATTCGCGTTTTAATGAGACCATTATGAAACCATTGGAAACTTTCAATGCTAAGGTATGGCATGTAATTACTTACGCCTTATATTATTAATAGTTAGTGTTATGCAAATTTTAACAATAAACCCCCTGACAAAAGTATTAGACCACTACTAATATTAATGGAGGGTTAGGAAGAAAACATTTAATTTGCACAACGCATTGGAAATGGAAAATAAAACAAAAATATTGCAAGAATGTACATTTGTTCTAGTACATGTACTGCAACTTGTAGCTTACAAAACAAATATGAATGTGTATAATAAATTGATGAAAAACAACATTCATGGACAAAAGTATTAAACCACCTCATTTTGAGGACAAAATTATTAGACCATTTCACAATTTAGAAGTATTTCCCCTCTCTTATAACGAGTCGGACCCGATAGGTCAATCAGATTGTACTGATATGTAATATAGCTTTGTTTTTTTTTTCTAAGAAAAAATTTCTGTTAATCACTTTTCGTAATAATTTTCTCACGAAACATGGGTCGTGGCAAAGAACTGTCGAGGGACATAAAAAAAGACTTTTTGAACTGGGAAAGGAAAACTATTGCAGGCCTTCTTGGTTTCAGTAAAACTGCTGTACTGTACACTTTGAATAAGTATAAAGCAACAGGGAATATTAAAAACATCAAACGTTGTGGACGTCCACGTGCAACCACCAAGGCTGAAGATAGAAAACTGAGAAATATCTGCAAAACAATGCACAGTGCTTCATCATCAGAGATTGCAAATGAATGGCAAATCTATGGAGTGCACGTTTCAAGCAAAACAACAATTCGTTGTCTAAATGAGATGGGATACGTATCACGGAAAGCCAAGACCAAACCTCTCATCACATCGCGGCAAGCCAAAATTGACTTCATTGGGCTAAGCAACATCAAACTTAGCCTGTTCAAGACTGGAAATCAGTGATTTTTTCGGATGAAAGTAGATGTTGTATTGGCTATGGTGACAATATTGGTGATAAAGTTCGGAGATTACCTAATGAAAAGTTTCACCCAGTGCTGGAATCATGATCTGGGGATGGATGACAGCAAGTGGCCCAGGAAATATGTGCATGGTGAAAGGATCTGTTAAAGCAAAAGCTAACCAAGAAATTTTGGAGTATCATTTATTATCAACAATGGAGGAAAGGTTTGGTGACAATGCATGCATATTTCAGGATTACAACGCTTCTTCTTACCGGTCCATGTCAGTGAAAGCTTGGAAACTGAAGAGTGGCATCACAAACTTTGACTGGCCTCCCAAAAGTCCGGATCTCAATCCAATTGAGAATCTGTGGGGTTTACTTAAGAAAAATGTTGCAAAAGAACGAGCAACCACAATTGAACAGTTGAAGTGTGCAATTATGAAATGCTGGTAGGAAATTCCTGCAGAAATGTGCTCAAAATTGGCACATCAAACGCCTAATAGAATAAATGCAGTAATTAAAGCAAAAGGCTGTCCTATCAAGTATTAAAGTGTTTGTTTTTTCACCTGGTCTAATAGTTTTGTCCTCAAAATGAGGTGGTTTAATACTTTTGCCTTTGAGTGTTGTTTTTCATCAATTTATTATACAGATTCATATTTGTTTTGTAAGCTGCAAGTTGCACCACCCTGTATTAGAACAAATGTACATTCTTGCAATATTTTTGTTTTATTTTCCATTTCCAATGCGTTGTGCAAATAAAATGTTTTCTTCCGAACCCTCCATTAATATTAGCAGTGGTCTAATATTTTTGTCAGGGGGTGGTAGCTAGTAGCTAATCATTCCTTCAATGGTACATGCGTACGTAGAAAAGCGTTGGCAATATTTTAAGAAGAAAGACTTGACCCTTATTCAGACTTCATTAAATAGGAATGCTTACAAATTAAAGGATTCGTATATGTTCTAATCTATAAAGAATTGCTACTTTCTCCATTTAACTTTTGAGGTAGTTTTATTCAGTTTGAACTAAACATTTCCCTTAGAAGTACGCCTTGCTTAGCAACCAGAGGCTTCCTAAGCAATCTCATCTAATTCTTAACAACGAAAGGCTTCTTTAGAAATCAAATGCTTTCCTCGAATGCTTTAAAATCCTATCGGTCCTGGGCATTTCGGTTGCCTGACTTGTTATTAATTCTTTTTAATACTGGAATACTTAATTTTCGCGACGCGAATTTTATATTTGGGTCTCCGAGATCCGGCAGTTCTTTTTGTTACTATTTCTGCAATTAATAAAATAATAGAATTTTTTTATGATTTGAATGAATATCAAATCACAACAAATTTTTAAAATGAATCTTCTTTTTTTATGCTATTCATAAGAGTTAAAACGATAAAAAAGTACAAAATACACATAATAATCTGAACAGAGTCGAAGAACCCAACCAATTGTGATATAAATAATTGCAAAGAAGAGGAAAAAAACCCCGACAAGAATAAACATTACGCGGTTAAAATGCACATTTGATTTAAATAAAGAGTTTTTGTGGACAAGAATTTGTTTTTTCTTCTTTGTAATAATCTGAACAGGTAATTTAACTAAATAACCTGAGCCGTCTAATAAGAGAACATGAGCCATGACCTTCTTTAGTAGCGTATTGCATAGCCACGCGTTGTATAAGTAAGATATAGGTATAATACCAAAACGCATCTTAACGCAATGAAGTTGCCTTTAGAACCCAAGGCAAATAATTAGAATCCATTAAATAATGTTCCTGTTAATCAAAAAATATCGTGATTCGGTAATCAACATATAGTTATTCTTAACCAGTTATTTTAGTTATATGTTGGTCTTAACCATGTTCACCATATTCATCTAAACAATAATGGCTTGCAGAATAACCAAAGATTGTTTTACTGTCTTTAATCTTTACGCATAGCTACCTTTAATCTAAGCTTTTTAGTTAAATTGACGTAAGCTTTCACTTTCTGAGGTAATTCACTTCTAAGAAATTCTATAAATTTTTACCGCAGTGTTTGTAAATTGCTTGCATTCATGCTCGTATAAGTGATTCAAATATGCCCATTCCTAAAATTTTCAAAAAATATTTTCAATTATTGCTTTTACTTTCCTTTCACTTTAATTTGTGAGACCAAAAGTAGCGCATTTATTTATGCCACTCGCATCAATCAGATAAGTTACAATAAAATTCACACCTGAATCTGACGTACACGTACACATTAGTATATTATAGTTCTCCTACAGGCGGCAGCATTTTTGGTCTACTGCATTGAAAAAAGATTGTGTTTTTCCATAGGAATTGTGGATATTGTCCAGTTTTTTAAGAAAGTTTGGTGTATCATTTTATTAAATAAATAGAGAAACAAAGTAAAGAAAATTCCACGGCCTGGAATCGAACCAGAGACCTTCGGGTTACTATTTTTTTATTACTATTTTTCTCTATTTATTTATCAATATCGGAGGTAATGGCGTGAAAAAATCCTCCTAATTAAATACCATATTCCAGTTATTATTATTATTATTATTATTATTATTATTATTATTATTACCCATTATTATTATTGCATGGTGGCCGCGGCTGACGGTCGCACACGTTTGGAGCTCCTTCTGTAATGGGTAAAAAAAATGGTTTGCAGGGCACTATATTGGTTTTTGTAATTTCTGCAAAGAGTCGATTCATGGACGGCAGCCTTACATCTCTTGTAACGGTACCTGTAAATTATTATTTCATGCAAAATGTGTCAATATCTCGAAGAAGGAAATACAAGGAGCGAAATCTTCATGGCGATGTTTCAAATGCGCAGTTATGACAACACATAAGGACTCCGCCGAATCTGAGGAAGAATTTAATTTCAATTCGACTCATCGTTCTGATTCTGAAGAAAAGTCGGGTAATATGAATGAAACGTTGGTAGCTATTAGAGAGCTTATCGTAGTGGTTAAAGATTTTATTAGTACTGCTAATAAGATTCACGAGGAGAACACAGCAATAAAAAATAAGCTCGACACGGTAATTGCTTTGCTCAGTGAGCGCGGCAGACCTCCCCCCACGAATAGAATCGACTCGCTGGGAGAAGCAGTCAATCAGCTTAAAATGAAACGGATTTCATCTCAAGGCTCCTTAACTGCTGCGGGTGATTCGTTGGGCAATATTTTGTCAATTAGAGCGCCCGTAGTGCAGCCGCCTAAAGGTAATAAGAAGTATGGGCCTAAGCTTATTCGCTTGGGTTCAAACAAAGACTGCACAGGTCTTTTAAGCTCGAGCGTTAAAAGTGTATCGAATAAAAAGTTATTTGTATCCCGATTGGATCCAAGAGTCACCTGTGAACAGGTGGGAGCATTTATAGCTGCAAAGTTTCCCACCCTAGTGATTCACAGATGTGTCAAGCTGAAACCTAAAATTCCTAGTTACGCTTCTGTGGTAATTAGTGTAAGAAACAATGATTTTGATGTATTATTTGACTCCGCTATTTGGCCTCAAGGAACTTTACTCGCCCCATTTTACGGAAAAATTTATGAAAAACAAATCGATTCTGTGCTACATGAGGATAGCGATGTAAGACCCGAAGATGAATAAGATTTATTATCAGAATGTGCGTGGTCTTAGAACCAAGATAACTCAGACCTTTGACTTTGTTAATGAAAACAATCATTTGATCTATTGCTTGGCCGAGACTTGGCTAAATAATTCTATCTCAGATTACATGTTATTTGGTGCTTTGTTTAATGTTTTCAGAAGCGATAGAGTTGGTTTGAGGCGCGGCGGAGGCGTCTTGATTGCTGTACCCATTTCGGTAAAATCAAATGAATGTCAATTTGAAACTTCTATCTCTGATATTGATGTTGTTGGAGTGGTTATCCACAAAAGAAGTCACGCCTCTAAAAAAAATAAATTGTGCATTATGAATGTTTATATTCCTCCGTTATTAGTCATGTCCAACTATGAGATTTTTTTTAGAGGAGCTTGCCAACTTTATTATTGTGCAGGAAACTGATTTTATTATAATGGGAGACTTCAACTACTCGGACCTTAAAGATTACGCGAATAAGAATTCATATGCAAATAAACGGAAGTTAGCCACTGAGTGTTAGTCTAGCGAGGTTAATGTTATAAATTATAACTGTATTTGTAACACGTTGGAGATAATCTGGATAAAGTCTTTGCGAATTTTGGATCCCGAGTCTTAAAAGCAGAAAAATTTTTGGTTCAACCGGACGCTTGTCATCCCCCGTTGTTTATCTTATCGGAACCAATGGTTTCTAGGGAATCAAGGATGACGCGCTCGAAGTTTATTCTTAGTCGAGGCGACTATGGTGGTCTCTTTAACTTTCTGAACAATTTTGATTGGCATGACATTCTGGAGTGTGATAATGTCGATAATATTTGGAATCTGCTTTGTGAGACAATACGCGTCGCTGTTACTAACTTTATTCCGATGTCCGATTCTAAGAGACACGGTCAGACGCGTGGGCTTACCTCCAATTCTTATAATAATTTTCCGAGTTGGATCTCATCCTCCACCAAAGAGTTATGGAGGCTGAAGCAAAAGCTCCATAAAAGTTATAAACGGGTCAAGTCTACAGAGGCTTTTAAGGATTTTGTGAAGATTAGAGGAAAATTCAAAGCCAGTTGGCGCCTTGATAAACGTAATTATTTTTATTTCTTGGGTGCTCAACTTCGGTGTAACCCCAGAGCTTTTTGGAATATTGGCAAAAAATTACTGAATTCCCAAGTGGACGTGACCTGCTGCTATTGAAGAAGATGAACTGGACGAGGTCGCGCGTTTTTTTGCCTCGATTATGAATAATGATGCCTCATTACTTGCAAATTCTTTGCTACTTTCTGATTGTTGGAGTAAGGTTGGCACACTCTTTAATTGGCAACCTATTTCAGCTCAGTTATTGTGCGACAAGGCTAAGAACATGTCTGCTTCCAGAGCCTGCATCATCCCTGGCATCCCAGATTTTATCTTTAAGGGTTGCCTTGCTGCTTTGTCTGTTCCTCTATTGCATTTATTCAATGCGTCGATTGCATGCAGTACGTATCCGTCTGAATGGAAGCGGGTTATTATTCATCCAATTCCGAAACAAGGAGGCTCAACTTGCTCAAAAGTTTTTAGACCAATCACGTTGATCTCTTTCCCCGCTAAGTTGTTAGAAACCCTGATGGCAGAAAGACTTTCTGCCCATATTGAACCATTTTTGCCTCAAGCGCAACACGGTTTTCGGCCCAAGCGGTCCACGCAGACTAACTTGGCCATTTTCTCACACTTTATTGCTCGCAACGTTGATTGCAGAGCGCAAGTAGATGTATTATTCCTGGACTTGGCCAAGGCGTTTGACAGCGTAAATGTTGCCCTTTTGCTCGCTAAGCTAGAATACCTGAAGCTGCCTGATTTCATAGTGCAATGGTTTCGCTCAGTGTTATCGGACCGACGTTTTATGCTTACCAATCAAGACCCGGGGGGTTTAGGGTATCCGATAAGAAGCGGTGTTCCGCAGGGTTCCCCCTTGGGCCCTCTTTTATTCATTATCTTTATAGCTGATCTTCCATGCGCGTTGGCTTTGTTACCGGTTAAAGTGCTGATGTACGCTGACGACATCAAGCTTTTTTGTGCGATTGAGTCACTGCAGGATTGTGCGATTTTGCAACGGGGTCTTGTGGCCGTTTCTTACTAGGCCAAATCCAATGGTTTATTGTTAAATGTCCAGAAATCATTCGTCGTCTCATTTAATCGTAAAACTGCTCCTTTTTTCTTCGATTATGGCACGACGGAAGGCTGTCTTGTGAGGAAGAATGTAATGAAGGACCTGGGGATCTTTTTTGCGGACAATTGTTCGTTTTTGAGTCACTGGGATTCACTCGATCGAGATATTTCTCGTCGGGTGGGACTAATAAAGCACCTTACTCACTTCTTTTCTGATCTGAGTATTTTTGTAACTCTGTTTAAAGCTTTTGTGATTCCGAAATTGCTTTACTGCACCTGGATTTGGGTTGGCGGTAACACACAAAAGATGGCTTAAGTACAACGAAAAGTGTCCGGTTTAATGAAATTCATACGTAGTAGACTTAAAACGAGGGATCCACCGTTTACTCACAATAATGTGTTCAATATTCATTTAGTTTTCAAGCGCCACTTGCTAAACATCTTACTTAGCATATATCATGGGAGAATGTCTGTTCCCGATATTTTGGAGGATTTTCATTTTAATGATATTAAACGAACCCGTAAAGGGTATGCGTTTCAACAACTGCATAAGCGGAGAACAAATTTGCGCGTAATCGATCCAATAGACAAGCTTATTAAAAATTATATGGAGAATTTTGCTCATTTTAACCTGGACGAATTAAATGATAAACATTTTAATTTATTTGACTGAGGCTGTTTGTTGTTCCAACAAATAAACAACTGTCCATTAGTTTCTTTTCTTTTTCTTTTTTGAGTTTTCCGCTTGTTGTGACAACTTCGGGTTTGGCCTCCCGGTTTATCCGGTGGTTTCCCCCGATGTTGTTATATCACTTTTATTATTTTTTATTTATTTATTTATTTTTTTTCTTTTTTTTTACTAACTCATTATTACTGTTATCACATGGTTAATTTATAATTTGCTTTTATTATTATTGTTGTTTTTTGTCTCATTGTATGCTCTTCTTTATTTGTTTTTATTTGTAATTTCATTAACCCCGTTTTGGGCTTTTGGCCTGTTGGGGGACAACTTCGGGTCTGGCCCTTCAGTTATCTGTTCGGTTTTCCTCGTTGTTGTTACATTATTATTATTAAAATTATTATTTTGTTACTCGATCGGGGGAGGACGGGCGCCCTGAACGGCCTAACCTACGCCATTGTCCAGGGTTCACTTTCTACAATTGAGCAAGTAAGGTCATAATAAAATCTTGCAAATATTCCGAGAAGGAACTTTAGCTGTGACGCAGAAGTAATTTTAAAGTTGAGAATTTATATCTGTTTTATTGCTCAACGTTCACGTTAGAATACAAAGCAATACCAATTTATCAAATAGTACAGTTGCTGTATGGCAACCATAGTACGTCTCGTGCGATCATACAGAAAATTATTAATATAACGTGAGCAATGGGGTAATTGGGCTTCGAAAAAGCGTTCATCGCGTGTTCACGTCAACAATGCTAAAAGGATAAACAGTAAGTAACATTTTATTCATTGTTGACTCCTCACTACTCGGTATGTCACACGTAATATCTTGATATTCTTAACGGTCACTCTTAGAAGACGTGCAATTGACTTGAAGGGTCCACGTAAAGCTTAAAAATTTGATACAGCCGAGCTAAGATCTTGAGGATCATATTTCCAAAAACAGACTTTACGGACGGCCGGACGGATAAACGTACAGACCAACCGTACATTCTTATAAGATGCTTTTAGCTAAAGCTCTTAATAAAGCTATTTAGGCTGCAATTAACAAATTTAGATTTGCATTATTAAAAAAAGAAGGAAGAGAACTGCCTAAACACGAAAACTGAGGTCTTCCAATATATCCATGTTTACAAGAATTTTCATATATTCTGCATTGCTGCCGATTATACTGGTCGGCAAAATACAAATAAAAAAAAAAGTTCTTCTCCCTGCAAAAAAAAAACGAAAACAAATATGTGAACTATAAACCTTTGACATTCCTAAATCTAAATATGACATCCAAATTGCAACATCACGTACCATTTTTAACAGACAGGTGTATATTAATAGAAAATATTTTATCAACTAAAAGACTAATATATTCATTTACAATTCTACATAAAAATGAAAACTTGAATAAAGGTATCATTTTGCATCATCTTATTAACTAATCAATGAAGTGTGTCATGAAACCTCATTTTGTTGTCTTTTGTCTCTTGTATTGCGCTTTTGGCGTCTCCCGTAGAAGTGTCCTGCAGTAATCAACTATTTTCAGAATAGGGTGGACAGCTTTTTAAATGTAACGCGCAAGATGATAATAGTGATAATAATAATAAACAAAACCTAATACCACGCTTTCAGAACTAATGTTTTAAAAAGCAATGTACTATTTTTATTTTAACGGCAACCACTCCCCTCTCCCTCCCTTCCCCACAAAAAAAAAATGGGTACGTGATACAGCAATTTAATTGACATACTTAGAACTAGCTGTTGCCCGCGACTTCATCCGAGTCGAAATAGATAAAATCGCCTGCAAGTATAAATTTCTTATTTCCCGAGATTTCGCGATTAGTCAGTGACGGGCATTTTCCCTTTTATATTCGGACACTGCCCCAAATAAATCGAGATCAGGAAGGAAAAATTAAATTACGATTATATTTTATGGTTGAATAGAATTAATGTGAAGGCCAAAAAATTATGAAAAGTTTCAGTATTGGCCTGCCACTCTCTAAGAGTGAAGGCCTATGTGTTCGTTTCAAAAACTAAAAAAAAAAATTATCTTTTTGAAATCGACTTAAAGACTCACGATTCCAAAAGATAAGTTCAAATTTTGAAAAAAAAAATTCCGCCTTTACATATGTTTGTGTCCAAAATTGTACAGCTAACTCCTCTGAAACGGCAAATAGCAAAACCAAACAAGAATTATACATAGTTAGGAGGGTACCCTAAATTATGCCTTAGCGTATATTTTATGTCAATTGGGTAAGCCTTTTTCGAGATATTAAATTTTTTGGCTGTAGCGTTGAAATCAGCGAACCAATCTCAATAAACTCGACATGTACGCACTCTTCTCATTAAGGCGAATTTTTTTTTAAACATGACTTGTTTGGCTGTGATGAGCCGTTTTGGAGATGACTATCTCCTCCCCCAAGACCCGCCCCCCCCCCCCTCGTCAATTTTTTTTCTTTATTTTTTTAAAAGTAATTCCCACTTAGAGGGATCCTAAAACTATGTATTGACGCATTTTTTATGGAAATGGGCTACTAAGCCTTTTTAGAGAAATTAAATTTAGAGAAAGAAGCATTCATTTCGTCGCTCCAAACACAATGTAGCAAGAGCTACAGCTCTTAATGACATGAACAGCTTCCTCTTATTGAAAAATAAAATTTTCTTTTTTGAATCCGTATCATTATCTCGTGGTAGGCCTGTGCGAATGTATCATTTCGCCATACCAATTTATTTATTTTTACGTTCGTTGTTTTACCTTCGGGAGCCAAAATAAATCGAGAGTCAGGTTTGGTGACGCAAGAGCAAGGGACATACAGTTGTCAATTAATATATACAAACTTTGTTGTACTCGAAGAACTCGAAACATGCCGCTCGCATATTTTTTTTTTCCTAATAGAGAAGAGCCAAGAGCCTATCCTGCTCGTTTGCAATTGGTCAACGTTAGGCTGACGTCACGAGCAACGAGAGTGAAAACTGAAACAGGAAGGAGTGTGGAAGGAATGCAAAAAATGGCTTAAATGAATGTTTCCTAGGTCGCAATGCCAAAAAAATTGCCTACAACAACCTTTTCTTGTTGTAGGCTATGACCAACGAGATTAATATAATTAGAGTGGAAATAAACGTATCATCAGCGCCACCACTATGAAGTCGAAGTAACTAGCGTCAGCCATGACAGTTGAGGCATCGCCTACAATCTCTTATCATTGTAGGCTATGGTTGAGGTATAAGACGTATGCAAGCTGTAGCATTTTCTTTTTTTGGATTTTATTCTAGCTTCTTCTTATTATTATTCAGCGATATAGTGACATTTACGAGGATGCTTTACACTTGCTTGGCGTTCAGTTGTTCGAATAAGAGAGAAAAACAATCGGATATCACCTTTCACAAGTAATTAGGCCTAGCCTTCTGGCTGCCTATCTTGTTCATTATAGCCTGTATTCTGATTTCCTGATTAGATTAGCCGTTAATACTTAGGAAAAATAAAGATAAAACTTAACACATGTTAACGTGCTAGCACCATATATTTTCTGTATAATTTCTTGTGCACACTCCGATTTATCCGTCACTAAAAAGTCGGTTATACGGACACGGTAAATTGACATCTTCAGCCAGGTTCTTTAGCGTAGCGGGCCGGATAACCAACGTTTAAGCGACGGATAAATCGGAATTTCCATAAGAATTTATATTGAAAGTATATAGTGCTAGTGCGTTAACATTTCTTTGTTTTATCTTTATTTTCCCTAAGTATTAACGAATCCTCAATCAGTATGAGCCTTGGTATACTAAAATACACATATACTTACGATTGTACATTTGTTCAAAAAGTGAATACTGTATATACTTACGTTGCCACTATATCATAACAAGAAATTAATCCTCCCGAGGAAGGTATAGGAAAGTAGCGAAACCCCTGAGATCATCTATTTTTATCCTTTTATTTCACGTTTTAACCCCCTCCCTCCTCACTTTTTAAATAGAAAACTGGTTTTCTCTTTCGTTTCTGATCATTTCCGATCGAATGATATATAACATGCCATATGTTGTCATAGTTCTAAAGACCAAGTAACTGCCATCCCTACAACTCCGACCCCATTGGAACAATTTGGCCCAAACTTCATAGTAATGGAGATCCTAGAGGAATCTGCATACCAAATTTCACTCCTTTATATACATAAATACACGTAGACAAATAATTAAATATAAACTGGAGATGACCTCCAAACATGATGTAAGACACGTAGACCTTTTGCTCCCCTCTAATTTCCAACCTCGAAACTCCGACCCCAGTGGGCCAATCAAAACCAAACTAAAGAGTGAAGATGCACATGCCCATAGTAAGCTACATTCCGAATTTCAACCTTCTACCTCAAAAAATGTGGAAATAATGAAGGGGACGGACATTGTGAAACCAATAAGTAGCTCCATTCTTACGCAACTTAATAATGTAAAATAAATAATTCCGAAGTTTATTCAGGTTATTCGATTTCCTCCATAACACTTTAAAGCAAATCATCGTCACTGCTACTTTCGTCTTCATCATTTACAATATCCTTATTTACAACCGTTTGCATGGTATTAAGATTGACATGGCATCGAAACTTTTCTATCACGGTTTGCAATTTGCAAAAATTGCGGGTTTATCGTTAACGCTCTGTTCTTCTTGGGGCTGCCTAAACTCCACGAATTGCACTGCACGATTCGCACTGATCACGTGGCTGACTCTCACGATTGTGCGTTTCGTGCGCGATGGAGAATGCGCCTAAAATAATGTATAAAGGGGAGTTAAAAGAATATCGCAGGCCCAAATTTAAATGATGTCCCTGCGATTTCGATTTCGATTTGTCAAAATCGAAAGTGGAAAGAATATGGTCATCGTGAATCAAAATTAATTATTTGCTTTATTGATTTATCTAATGATCACCCTTAGGCTAACGACTTCATAACTAATTTGAAGATTTATCTTTTGATAATATAGAAATACAGAAATACAGCAGAAGTAAAGTTTTTAAATTATTACTAAGCAGATTTATTTATTTCAATAAAGTAAAAGCTATAATAAAGAATGATTATATTTTTATCTAGTCATCTTTATATGTTCACTCTCCAGCTGAATACAATGCAATGTTAAAATGTGGACTTCTTTTCTTCCCTCGTTCTCGGAATTCACAGAAAAACAAGTTTTTGAATTTCAATTGCGGACTAAAATAATATTCAGTACAAAATAATATATGTATGCAATAAAGTATTTAAAAACCCCGAGTTATTTTTTTAATTTGCTAATGGAAGAGATCTACAGGCCCAGTTTTCATTCAAAGGAGGCCAGATTTATTGTTCAAGTGCTTCAAATCCAACCAATGCAGCCAAAACAGTTATGATTTCTTCTGAATTTTTAAAATACAGGGTGTCGTGGCTACTGTGCCTGTGTCAATTCTTCAGGGATCAATCAAAGTGTATGTCATCTTTGATAGTAGTTTTAAAAAATGTTGGGTATAAGGTTTTTGCATTGCTATCTGACAATAACGCAAAATTATGTTGTATTCATGTGAAAACCAATGATTTTGGTATTTGGCAGCATTTTACTCAAGTGTTGTAAAATTGTCATTAAAAATTAAATATTGACGTGACAATCACATTAAACATCACATATTAATAATATTTAAATTATAACGTTACACAATATTTATCTTCATTATTTTATGCTGATTTTAAAATCATTTTTCAGTGAGCAAAGATGCTCACTTTCCTGATATTCTTTTATTAAGTATTTTAAAACAGTGACTTGAATATCATTTTGTTTTGTTTTTTTCCCAATCGTTTCAGAAGCGCTTAAGCACTGCGTATCCATTTCGGCGGTGATCTTCATCCTTCGATAATGTTCGTTTTCGCCATCGTAAATTGTTTAAGAGCCATAAACACTCCAACAACGAGGCATTATGCTATTTGTTTAATAGTAAATAGTATGCTAGGAAGGGTAACTTAAGTACGATGCTTTCGTTGTTTTACCTAGGAAAGATTCGTTTTAGCCATTTTTTACATTCCTTCCACACGCCTTCCTGTTTCAGTAGTTTCACTCTCGTTGCTCGTGACCTTGACCAATCACAAACGAGCAGGAGAAGCCCTTGGCTCTTCTGTATTAGGAAAAAAAATATGCGCTCCGCTCACGAAGTATGGACAATTGAAGCCATTTTTGGCCTTTTCTTAGGCTCAACTGCTTATTAAAACCCTCGAAAACCACTCGTTTTTTTATGCAATTTAACGAGTGATTTTCGAATTTTAATAAGTAGTCTTTAGTGAGTAAACGTACGAAAAGGCCAAAAATGGCGCCAGTTGTCCATACTTGTATATATAGGGCTTTATCGACATTAGAGATCCTGTATGTATCAGAGATACGACAACTGAGAAGTCGAAAACGATTGGTTAGAACCGACACGTGACTTATGGACGCCATTAAGTGCTGACCAGGCTAGCAGATGCCTTGCAATGCCGATACTTGTATCATGCTATACAACAGTATTTAGACATCGCCAGCTGTAATTTTTTTCCGAATTAAAAAACATTTATAAAACTAAAGGCATAATGCCTAATTGTGCTGCAGTAGGTTGTTCGAACAGCGGGAAAAACGGCTTTCAAGTCCACATTTCCTAGAGACGATGAGCGACGCCAAATTTGGGCAGCGAAAATTAAATGTGAACTTAATGGTATATTTTGATTCCAGCACGTGAATCCAATGATGTTTTATGCGAGATAAATATATTCGTTTATTATTATCGGTTCAGTATTTAATTCAATAAATTTTAATTTTTTATTATATTTATACGGTATGAGCAATTGTTGAAAATATACTCATCCCGTATTCATAATGAGCGCTCATGCTCTTGCTTGAGACCATTGTTGAATACAAATTCCACATTATTAGGACCGATAGGTACTTCCACTTATGTTTTCACAATGTGCGTCCGTCCGTCCGTCTGTCTGTCTGTCTGTTGGTGCTCTAGCGTTCGAGCGCTTCCGAATTTTCGACTTCCGTTTTCGCCATTCCACAATTTAGGGAAAACGAAAGAGTTCGTCGGTGGAAGAAATCGATGAACTTCCGGTTCTAAAGGTCACAAATAATATAGGGGACCACGTTTTTCACTATACAATTCCATGCATAAATGGCCTATGCACTGATCAATGCTGTTCTCTCTTTGGCATTCCATAGCTAAACCAGAGAAGAGGCTTGTGAATTAAGTGAAGACACGTGATGTTCTTCCTTGATGATCAATATCACTCAAGACTGGCTCAAGGGTATGTGGTTTAGTGGTACCATTATGGTCCACTGGAAACTGTCAATGCTAAGATACGCATGTATTATATTAAACAGCTTGGAATAACATGTTATGGTTGAATATTAACCTAAAATTATGATAGTCGAAATAGGTTCAATAGTACGTGGTTTCATGGAACCATTATGATTCAGTGGAAATTTTCAAAGCTCAGATTTGGCATGTGATATATCAAACAACTTGGAATGGCATGTCATGAATGAATATAACATAAAATTAATTATTATTATTATTATTTAGAACATTTGCATCCCAACAGGAGATATGTAAAGCAGACAAGCTAAGGTTGTTAAGGCAAATCCAAAGCATGCAATAAAATATTATAGGCATGTTCCTTATGGTTGAAATAGCGGTCTAAAGTACAATTAATCACCTGCAATAATAATTAAATTCAATCCAAACAGAAATAACATTATATGGGAAAAAGGCTTCACGGAACTTAGAAACTACAATGGTAGGCGTGATTTTATATTTCTGCGTCTTCCTCGTTTTCGCAGCATCATCTAACCAAGCTCTAACAAAATGCATGGGATGATCGTTTTTAGTTAGAGCAAGATATAATTCTTTAATATTGGCACAAGCAATTATTTTACTCAATGTTGGAATCCCGTAAACATGACAGGTCTCTGTAATAGAAGAAACTTTAGAGAGACCCAGCGCCGCTCTTAAGACATCGTTATACGCAGTCTGAACTCGAGTTATTTGCCGTTTAGGGGCTGATGAGCAAACAACAATACCATATTCGACTTTGGGAATTAGTATTGTCTTAAATGTTTTGATGATTTCATCCTTCGTTAAAATTTTGCGTAATCTGCCAAATAAAAACTTTAACCTATTTAGATCAATCAATAAAGAATCAATATTTTCAGAAAAGGATAATCTACTATCAAATACAAGGCCCATGACCTTACAACTATGGAGCATGGTGTGCCTTTGTTTATCTATTATCAGGATGTTTGTTTTTGCATGATTGAAGAGCAGACCCTGGGACGTGTACCATACACTTAAAGTGTCAAGGTCATCTTCAATCTACTGCTGGGCATTATATTCGAAATTGGCTCAAACACACCTGTTTAATGGAACCGTTATGGTTCATTGTAAATTTTCAATGATAAGATACAGCATTTAATATATTAAACAACATGGAATGACGTGTCATGAATGAATATAACGTAAAATTAATGATAGTAGAAATTGGTTCAATGGTATGTGGTTTAATGGAACTATTATGGTCCATTGAATACTTTCGATGCTAAGATATGGCATGTAATATATCAAACAACTTGGAATGATGTGTCATGAACGAATATAACGTAAAATTAATGGTAGTTGAAATTGGTTCCAAGGCAGCTGGTTTAGTGGACCCATAATGGTTCATTGGAACTTTTAATGCTAGGATATGGCATGTAATTACTTACGCCTTATATTATAAATAGCTAATTTGTGTTAGGTAAATTTAACAATAGCTAATAGCTAATCTTTCGCTTCATTAGTACATGGGTACGTAGAAAAGCGTTAGCTATTATTTATGAAGAAAGAATTGGCAACATTCCCTTCCCGGATTATTGGAAGATGGGATACCACCCCCTCCCCCTCTCCCACTCTTCTGACAATCGTCAATCTTATTATTTTTTTTTATAATATGAAAGACTTCTTTTGGTTATTTCAGTGTATTTCATGTGGTGTTTATTCCGTAAGGGTGAGACTCGTGTAAGCACTGCTTATGTCTCACCTGAACAAATGTACAATTCACTGCTCGATTGTCGATTGTCCACTTGCTATATAACGCCCCCTCCAACGACCCTGCCGCCGTTTAGGGGGCGATATCGAGAAACACTGGGTTAGACCTTCGAACATAAAAAACCCTTCTATTTTTGTGCTCGAAGGGTTAGACAACACATTCTAGCTGTCATTGTGGTAATCTTTCATTGATGATAGTCCTGAATTACCGCCATATCGAATGCAATACTATTAAGTAATACCGTATAGCTACATCACAGAGAAGAATTCTCTTACGTTCACTCTGTTCGACTCTCTCATTCCTTTGTGTTTTTTTTTTTCTTTTTCCCCCCCCCCCCCCCACTTTGGTTTTCACAGGATGCTCGATCCATGAAAGTACTACAGTGGCTAGAAGAAAGTGTAAAATTGCACTGTAAAATCTTGTCCAAATCATCGTTTACATGTTCATAAGCTGATTTGTAGCAATATATCTACTATTTTATAGTAAATTTTACATTGTACTTGTCCTGTTCAGATATCAGATTTAAGCTCTCTTAAGAAATAAAGGGAAAAATTATTTAACGAAATGAAATCTCCTCCCGTCCCCTTTTCTCTCAATTTCTTACTTTAAATGAAAAGTTTTTTTTTTTTTTTTTTTTTTTTTTTTTTACTTTTGGCGCTTATAACAACTGAAGAAAAAACAAAGGACAGACACTTACGAGGATAGATTCGAACCCGCAAGTGCCTTAATCAATTCCAGAGAAGTTAGTGCAAATTTTTTGGGTATAGAAGCAGGGAAGAGTGAGGAGCTGAATCCTTGACGTCGCTGTTTTTTAGGTTTTCTTTTGATGTCGCTTTTTTAAAAAAGGAAGGCGTGTTAACCTAAAACCTTTTACACGAGTTACTTTTAGATGGCCCCCAACCTTTATGTTTAATCCCATCGAAATCTGTGGAAGGTGCTTGTGTCCTCCCCATGTAAGTTGCCTTAGGGCCACAATATATTTAAAAAAAAAACTACATTATTTCAAGGAAATAACTATTTGAAGAAAGTGTTATTGAAATTTTAGAATTGATGAAAAGCAGAAAAAAAAATTGTCTCAATTGACCAAACGCCCAATATGAAGAAGTTAATATATGAAGTTAATATGAAGTCAATATTTTTTTCATGTCAGCGTAAGGAGAAGAAGTTGATACTGGTGTCAGATCCAAAAATAAAAGTTTGGAGAAAGCCCCTTATCGTTTTGTTTATTTTTGAGAGCAACTGAAATTCAACTCATTCTGTCGGCGATATCTTTCTCAATTTTCATGATATTTGCTTGGGCTTTTTAAAAGAGTAGCTCTATACATTTGGCTAATAAATTATGCAAAAGACAATTTGGTAACGCATGCGCATGCGCAGTTAAACATTATTTAGTAAAAATGCTCATATTTCATCAAATATGTGATATTTTTCTATTCAGATTGCAGGGTGTTGTCTGTAATGTAGTTTTTCAAGTTTCCTGCAAATGGCATTGCATTGGGTTGAAAATCCTGCGTGTTATAAACAAAACACTTACGAAAACATTTCGACCTTTTTAAAGAAACCTTTATATCTCCATGAATATACGTGTTAATCTTATACAAATGAACACAGAAAAGTATAACAAGCCTCAGCTGCAATGCATTTCAAGCATTATTTTTTACAGGGTGATTCCAAACATTTTTTTTTTGGTTCACTTCTTTGCTAGTCCCCTATTTGCCTTCGGGAGAAAATCTTCGCTGAAATTTATGAGGTGTAACATCCTTTTTACACCCCTGAAATTTCAGGATAATTCGTCAAGTATTTTTCTAGATATTCGAAAAAACGTCTAAAATCGAAAGTGTCCGGTCATTAATGGAAATAAATATAGATTAGTAGTGTGAAATCTATAAGAATAAACCATTAATTTTACAGGGAGGACTTTGATGCCGACCAGTGTTATAATTATATGTCAATTAATAAGTTAATTAAACGATATGGTTCTCATCTTCAGAATAAAAATTTAATAATTGCTCAAATAGATTACTTGAAAGTCTCTATTTTTGATAAGATAGTGATATCTATAAAAAATGAATACATGTGCTTAAATAAACAACATCATTTTGAACTTCAAAATACTCATTTTCTTTTTTATATATCACTAGAAGACGTACTCGGCGTTGCCCAGAATAATTACACTTGCACAAACTTTTCCTTTAATTGTTGGTTATGAGATATACGTATATTGTTGGTCCGTGCAGAGTGTTTGTGAATTGCGTGTTGATACCATTGTTGATACTTATTGTTGCAAAAACTTTGTCTTGCCTTGTTGGTCATAAGATATTTCTCATTAATATGCCCTGCCATAACCATGAATATCGATTTTTTATCGATAATTATTATTTTTTCGAAATCTGAGGTAGACAGTGATCTTCCTCATGCTTTGAAGGTCAAGTATGTAAAATTTCATCAAGATCGGAATAAAACTGTAGATTTATATAAGAAACAAACAAACAAACCCACAAACATCCTTCTTTTTATAGATACACTAGCAGAGGACCCGGCGTAGCCCGGGATAATTACGCTTGTTGGTAAACAGAACAACCTCAAAAAGCTAAATTAAACCTTCAAATTGGTTAAATAATAACTAAATCACTTCAATATAGAGCGAAGGGACTATCCATTCTAAGAAAAATCCGAACGACAGGAATTTACCTCTTCACTGAAAAAACCCATTCTAGATGATATACCGGGACTTGATTTACCGAAAAAAAATTTTTTAAAGGCTCACAATGGATGGACCCCTCCAAGGATGTCTTCTAGTCTAAATAATTTTTTACTCATGTAATCCTACTTTAGATGTACACTTGATGTTGCAATTTCCTTTCTTCCTTCGATGTCTTGAAGCAAAAATTGGCCATTCATCACTTTGTGTAGTCTACCGGTCACCGATTCTTCTATTTACTTGCTTACCATTTGCTCAATACAGCACGGAGCTAAAGGAGTGCTTCCTCTATCGTCTTTCACTCTTTCTCAATAGTCTGCTAACTCATTATCTCCAGTTACTGATCATTTTTAAAGATTTTCAAAAAATTGTTAAGTAATAAGAATTCTCTTTTCTAAGAAAAACCTGAATATCATGAATTCTATGCATTGAATTCTATATTCCACAAACTTTGCCTTCCATTGTTGGTCATGAGACATATATTGTTGATCCTTGCATAGTGCTGGTGCATTGCGTGCTGACACCATTGTTGATACCTATTGTTGCACAAACTTTTATTTGCATTGTTGGTCATGAGATATATATTGTTGGTCCGTGCAGAGTGTTTGTGAATTGCGTGTGGATACCATTGTTGATACTTATTATTGCAAATACTTTGTCTTGCATTGTTGGTCATGAGATATTTCTCATTAATATGCCCTGCCATAACCATGAATATCGATTTTTTATCAATAATTATTATTTTTTTCGAAATCTGAGGTAGACAGTAACTTTCCTCATGCTTTGAAGGTCATGTATGCGAAATTTTGTCAAGATCGGAATAAAACTATAGATTTGTATAAAAAACAAACAAACAAACCCACAAACAAACAAACATCCTTCTTTATATATATAGAAAGAAGATGTTGCTAGCTTTATCTTAAATTTAAACTTACATGTTATAAAATTTAGACAGTGAACTCATTCATCAAAATTTCCCTTTTGCTATTACTCAGGTTTCAATATTTAAAAGAGACGCGTTTCGTTTATCTTCAATTAAATTTAAACAAATCGCTATTACTGGTCTCTTTATTTTAATTTTACCTAAACTTTATGGCCTGTAATTGCCGTCTCGCTCAATTCACCTCAATTAGCTCTATTCAGTCCGAAGGCCGCAAGTTTAAAAAAACGAATATGGACAAACCGGTTTCATCCACTAATCCTCTTTTCCACTCGATTATTCCATTTTTCTTCTCACCACCTCCCCGCTTTGGCTTGAATTTTATGATTGAATCCTTGATCTCCTGTTTCTTTATCATTCAATTAACTACCTAATGTTTAAACAGGGCTTGTTTTTCTACTATGCCTTATAAATTAATGCATTTGTATTATTATTATTATTATTATTATTATTATTATTATTATTATTATTA
>JAHWFO010004648.1:1656742-1745668 GCA_023313115.1 Rhysida immarginata
TTATTATTATTATTATTATTATTATTATTATTATTATTATTATTATTCTCCCCCTACAAGCCAATTAGGCTTCAGGGAATTCTTAGAATTTTGATCATGTTTTTAGTTTATTATTGAATCTTCTAACTATATCTTCTTTCGATCTATATAAAGAAAGATGTTTGTTTGTTTGTTTCTTATGCAAATCTACAGTTTCATTCCGATCTTGATGAAATTTTGCTTTCTTGACCTTCAAATCATGAGGAAGGTCGCAGTCTACCTCAGATTTCGAAAAAATAATTATTGGTAAAAATTCGATATTCATAGTTATAGCAAGGCATATTAATGAGAAACTAGCAGAGGATCCGGCGTTGCCCGGGATAATTACGCTTGTAGGTAAACAGAACAACTTTAAAAAGCTAAATTAAACCTCCAAATTGGTTAAATAATAACTCAATCACTACAATATAGAGCGAAGGGACTATCCATTCTAAGAAAAACCCGAAAGACAGGAATTTACCTCTTCACTGAAAAAAATCCATTCTAGGTGATATACCGGGACTTGATTTACCGAAAAAAAATTTTTTAAAGGCTCACAATGGATGGACCTCACCAAGAATGCCTTCTAGTCTAATTAATTTTTTACTCACGTAAGCTTACTTTAGATGTACACTTGATGTTGTTGCAATTTCCTTTCTTCTTTCGATGGCTTAAAGCAAAAACTGGCCATTCATCACTTTGCGTAGTCTAGCGGTCGCCGATTCTTCTATTTACTTGCTTACCATTTGCTCAATACAGCACGGAGCTAAAGGAGTGCTTCCTCTATCGTCTTTCACTCTTTCTCAATAGTCTGCTAACTCATTATCTCCAGTTACTGATCATTTTTAAAGATTTTCAAAAAATTGTTAAGTACTAAGAATTCTCTTTTCTAAGAAAAACCTGAATATCATGAATTCTATGCATTGAATTCTATATTCCACAAACTTTGCCTTGCATTGTTGATCATGAGACATATATTGTTGATCCTTGCATAGTGCTGGTGCATTGCGTGTTGACACCATTGTTGATACTTATTGTTGCAAAACCTTTGTCTTGCATTGTTGGTCATGAGATATTTCTCATTAATATACCCTGCCATAACCACTAATATTGATTTTTTATCAATAATTATTATTTTTTCGAAATCTGAGGTAGACAGTGAGCTTCCTCATGCTTTGAAGGTCATGTATGCGAAATTTTATCAAGATTGGAATAAAACTGTAGATTTGTATAAAAAACAAACAAACAAACCCACAAACAAACATCCTTCTTTATATATATAGAAGAGAAGATATCTTATGACTAACAATGCAAGGCAAAGTTTGTGCAACAATAGTATCAACAAGCATTCACAAACACTCTGTACAGACCAACAATATGTATCTCATGACCAACAATGCAAGGAAAAGTTTTTGCAACAATAGGTATCAACAATGGTGTCAACACGCAATTCACAAAAACTCTGTACGGACCAACAATATATATCTCATGGCCAACAATGCAAGTAAAAGTTTGTGCAACAATATGTATCAACAATGGTATCAACACGCAATGCACCAACACTATGCAGGGATCAACAATATATATATCTCATGACCAACAATGTAATGCAAAGTTTGTTCAATATAGATAAGGTTGAATTTGGAACAATGCATAGAATTCCTGTTATTCAGGGTTTTCTTAGAAAAGAGATTTCTTAGTACTTAACAATTTCTTGAAAATCTTTAAAAATGATCAGTAACTGGAGATAATGGAAAGTTATCAGACAATTGAGAAAGAGAGGAGAGAAAGCAGAGGAAGCACTCCTTTAGCTCCGTGCTATATGAGCAAATGGTACGCAGGTAAATAGAAGAATCGGCGACCACTAGACTACATAAATAGATGAACGGCCAAGTATTGCTTCAAGACATCGAGAGTGGGAATTCCAACAACATCAAGGGGACCATCTAAAGTAAGATTACGTGACTAAGAAATTATTTAGGCTAGCAGCAGCGTACATGGAGAGGTCCATTCATTGTGAGCATTTAAATATTTTTTCTGAGTTTTCATTATGAATTTTTACTGTATTAATTCTAAGCGTTTTCATGTGTTTATTTTTAAGATATTGCAAAATTTAATCATAAAAACAGTCCGAGGCAGCCCGGGGTTATCACCTAGCTTAATTGGTAGCACATCAGATCCAAACATTTCATAAAAATACATTTTAACTATATTTTGTGGGATTATGTATATTTTGGAAACTGAGATGTTGATAATGCGATGATTGAACGTTCGTTACCAAGAAGCTTCTATATATATAAAGAAGGATGTTTGTTTTTGTGGGTTTGTGGGTTTGTTTGTGTGTTTGTTTGTTTGTTTTTTATACAAATCTACAGTTTTATTCCGATCTTGATAAAATTTCGCATACATAAGGAAGGTAACTGTCTACTTCAGATTACGAAAAATTAATAATTATTTATAAAAAATCGATATTCATGGTTATGGCAGGGCATATTGACGAGAAATATCTCATTACCAACAATGCAAGACAAAGTTTGTGCAACAATGGTATCAACAGGCAATTCACAAATGCTCTGCACGGACCAACAGTATATATCTCATGACCAACAATGTGCAAGAATAGGTATCAACAATGGTGTCAACACACAATGCACCAACACTATGCAAAGATGAACAATATATGTCTCATGACCAACAATGCAAGGCAAAGTTTGTGCAATATAGAATTCAATGCATAAAATTCCTGTTATTCAGGCTTTTCTTAGAGAAGAGAATTCTTAGTACTTAACAATTTCTTGAAAATCTTTAAAAATGATCAGTAACTGGAGATAATGAGTTAGCAGACTATTGAGAAAGAGTGAAAGACGATAGAGGAAGCACTCCTTTAGCTCCGTGCTGTATTGAGCAAATGGTAAGCAAGTAAATAGAACAATCGGCGGCTGCTATACTACACAAAGTGATGAATGGCCAATTTTTGCTTCAAGACATCGAAAGAAGAAAGGATATTGCAACATCAAGTGTACATCTAAAGTAAGATTACGTGAGTAAAAAATTATTTAGACTAGAAGGCATCCTTGGAGAGGTCCATCCATTGTGAACCTTTAAAAAATATTTTTTTGGTAAATCAAATCCCAGTATATCACCTAGAATAGATTTTTTCAGTGAAGAGGTAAATTCCTGTCTTTCGGATTTTTCTTAGAATAGATAGTCCCTTCGCTCTATATTGTAGTGATTGAATTATTATTTAACCAATTTGGAGGTTTAATTTAGCTTTTTGAAGTTGTTCTGTTTACCTACAAGCGTAATTATCCCGGGCAACGCCGGGTCCTCTGCTAGTCTTCTATATATATAAAGAAGGATTCTATATATATAAAGAAGGATGTTTGTGGGTCTGTCTGTGGGTCTGTCTGTGGGTCTGTCTGTGGGTCTGTTTTTTATACAAATCTACAGTTTTATTCCGATCTTGATGAAATTTCGCATACATGACCTTCAAAGCAGGAGGAAGGTCACTGTCTACTTCAGATTTCGGAAAAATAATAAATATCGATAAAAAATCGATATTCATGGTTATGGCAAGGCATATGAATGAGAAATATCTCATGACCAACAATGCAAGGCAAAGTTTGTACAACAATAGGTATCAACAATGGTATCAGCACGCAATTCACAAACACACTGCATGAACCAACAATATATAACTCATGACCAACAATGCAAGGCAAAGTTTGTGCAACAATAGGCCCATTGTGTTCGCATCAACAATGGTATCAACGCGCAATTCACCAATAACAATGAGCACAGAATGATGATGTAATGTTAAAGCAATCTTTTCAAGAATTATAACAATGAACATAAAATGATGATGTATTATGGATAAGTTTCAATTTGTAACAATGCATAGAAATCCTGTCATTCAGGCTTTTCTTAGAAAAGAGAGTTCTTAGTACTTAACAATTTCTTGAAAATCTTTAAAAATGATCAGTAACTGGAGATAATGGAGAGTTAGCAGACTATTGAGAAAGAGTGGAAAGGCGACAGAGGAAGCACTCCTTTAGCTCCGTGATGTATTGAGCAAATGGGAAGCAAGTAAATAGAAGAATCGGCGACCGCTAGCCCTTTTAGGACGGGAAAATTTTGATCAAAAACGGGAAAATTGCGCTAATTTATTCAAAAATTTTTTCTAGCCAAAGTATATCTATTTATGGCGAATTTTTTTTTGCATAGTTTTTATTGATGTTTAGGCCACTATATGAAACAGTGTATTTTATATTATGTGCATAATTTATTTTTAAAAATAACTCTGAAAAATACAAATATGAGTAAAGAAAAATTAATCTTGTTTTAATGAATTTTTAGAAAAAAAACGAAAATTATTTCCAATTAGTAAGTTAGGCTGAAAATGTGAAGTATTTCATTGTCTGTATGAGAATTAAAAAATAATTAAGAAATTTTATTTATTATCAATGTTATGAATTTTTTTTCATAACTATGTGGAGATTTCAAGGGTTTGAAGTTGGCGCCATGACGTAATTTAATGCTAGTTGACGTAATCGCGTAGATCTAACTACAACCAATCAAAATCCAGGCCCCGCCTCGATCCACCAGAGAGCTCTTGAGAATGTGATTTTATGTGCATTTTATACAAAAAAATAGCGCTTGTAAATTGCATATATGCTAAAATAAAATGAAATATTCATTGTTTATAAAGTAAACAATAAACCAATAAAAACAAAATTACATTCCAACCTTTCTAAGCATTAGTGCTGCGCGATGTCGATGATTTTATAGTATCGATGTTGGCATCGATGTTTTTCCTGCTACTGCATTATCGATGTTATTAGTTGTTATATGTCTCTTATGCTTCTCAGATGGCAGCACCGTTTTTTCTAGTTTCAGCGCTCATAGCAGTGAATTTATAAGTTCTTTTAAGTGGCAAAGTTTTTTTTAACATATCTTATATCGATTCCAAGATCGATTTAACATCGAATGGTTTTGGAAACATCGATGTGTTTGAACATTGAAGCGGCCCTGGGGTGGGGGGGTGGGGGATTTCGGAATGCATTCTGAAATGACGTCATCATGGCGGCAGTTACACCTTATTGTTGTGAATCCGCCAACATTTTACTTTATTTCTATTTTCTAAATTCATTTTATGAATTATCATTATACGTAAAATAAAGAATAGACTCTGAGAATTAAAATAAAAAAAAGTTCCCTATACCCACGTGCAATAGCAATCTCGCAATTTGGCGCGAAAGTTGAAACTTACGAAATCGAAGACAAAGAGGTCACTAAAATTACAAGGATGAAGCAAAGGTAAGATAAAAAAATTTTTATATATACTTATGCAGAAAAACGTGTATGGAACAATTAAGGAGGCTACGAAATTTTATAAAAAGCAGGTCTTTGCTAAGTAGAGAGTAAATATATTTTAAAATGAAGAAGTTTATAATGGGTATTTGAGATCGACGTTTAGTTTGTAACATCCACGCCAGTTCATTTTAAATTAATTATAATAAATACAATAATTCATTCTCCAAGCTAATTATAATGTATTATTATAGAGAAAGGTTTACTGTATAGAATACAGTAATTTTCGTTTTCTTAGACTGAATGAATAAAAAGATAAAAATTTTTATTTCTGACTATATTATAAAAACGAGTAAAAATGCCAAAAGGCACTCTGTCGTCCCTAAAATGCCAAAAGGCACTCTGTCGTAACAATGCATAGAAATCCTGTCATTCAGGCTTTTCTTAGAAAAGAGAGTTCTTAGTACTTAACAATTTCTTGAAAATCTTTAAAAATGATCAGTAACTGGAGATAATGGACAGTTAGCAGACTATTGAGAAAGAGTGGAAAGGCGACAGAGGAAGCACTCCTTTAGCTCCGTGATGTATTGAGCAAATGGGAAGCAAGTAAATAGAAGAATCGGCGACCGCTAGACTGCACAAAGTGAGGAATGGCCAAGTTTTGCTTCAACACATCGAGAGAAGAGTGGAAATTGCAACAGCACTAAGTATACATCTGAGGTAAGATTACGTGAGTAAGAAATTATTTAGACTAGCAGTGGCATCCTTGGAGAGGTCCAGCCATTGCGAGCCTTTAAAAAGATTTTTTTCGAATTTTCATTAAGAATTTTTACTGTATTAATTCTAAGCATTTTCATGTGTTTATTTTTATGATATTGCAAAATTTAATTTAATTTTTTGAGATTGTTCTGTTTACATCCAAGTATAATTATCCCGGACAACGCCGGGTACCTTTGCTAGTATATATATAAAGAAGAATGTTTGTGGGTTTGTTTGTTTGTTTCTTATACAAATTTACAGTTTTATTCCGATCTTGATGAAATTTTGCATACTTGACCTTCAAACCATGAGGAAGGTCACAGTCTACCTCAGATTTCGGAAAAATAATTATTATTGATAAAATATCGATATTCATAGTTATGGCAGGGCATATTAATGAGAAATATCTCATGACCAACAATGCAAGGCAAAGTTTGTGCAACAATAGGTATCAACAATGGTGTCAACACGCAATGCATCAACTCTAGGCAGGGATCAACAATATATATATCATGACCAACAATGCAAGACAAAGTTTTTGCAATATAGATAAGGCTAAATGTGTAAGAATGCATAGAATTCCTGTTTTTCAGGCTTTTCTTAGAATTGAGAGCGCTTAGTACTGAACAATTTTTTTGAAAATCTTTAAAAATGATCAGCAACTGGAGATAATGGAGAGTTAGTAGGCTATTGAGAAAGAGTGGAAAGACGACAGGGGAAGTAGTCCTTTAGCTCCGTGCTGTATTGAGCAAGTGGTAAGCAAGTAAATAGAAGAATCGGCGACGGCTAGACTACACAAAGTGATGAATGGCCAACTTTTGCTTCAAGACATCGAGAGAAGAGTGGAATTGCAACAGCATCAAGTATACGTGAGTAAGAAATTCTAAGAAATTCATCAAGAGTGGCATCCTTGGAGAGGTCCATCCATTGTGAGTTTAAAAAAAAATTTTTTTCGAATTTTCATTAAGAATTTTTACTATTTTAATTCTAAAGCGTTTTCATGTGTTTATTTTTAAGATATTGCAAAATTTAATCCAAAAAAACTCTGAGCCACACCGGGGTTATCACCTAGTTAATTTTGTAGCAAATTAGATCCAAACATTTCCTAAAAATACATTCTGGCTATATTCTGTGAGAATGTGTATATTTTGGAAGCTGAAATGCTGATAATGCGATGACTGAACGTTCGTTTCCAAGAATTTTTGATAATGAGCATAAAGTGAAGATGCAGAGATAGAACATTAATAAGGCAACATCTATTGATTAGGTGGAGGAGTCACGTATGTCTGCCTTGAGCTCCCTATCAAACCTCCAGACGACTGAAAAAGTTTATGGGTCTGGAAAGGAAAGAAAAAGAACGAGTATTGGTCAGAGAAACTCTGCAACTAAAAGAGAAAAAGCTATTCGTACATTTGAAACATCTGAACAAAGGGAATTTCGAAAAGAGCAAGAAGGTATAAGAACTTCTACGTCTAAAGTATCTGGTGATGCTCTGCAGTGGTGAGGCAAGTCAAGAAGAGTTTAAATAAGGTCTCGGTATATCACCAAGAATTACTGTTTTTCGTATTTTTCGTAGAATGGATAGACCCTTTGCCCTGTGTTGTATTGATTGAGTTATTATTTAAACAATTGGGAGTTATTATTTAATTTTTTGAGATTGTTCTGTTTACTTACAAGTGTAATTATCCCGGGCAACGCCGTGTATCTCTGCTGGTATATATAAAGAAGGATGTTTGTTTGTTTTTTTTTTGTGGGTTTGTTTGTTTCTTATACAAATCTACAGTTTTATTCCGATCTTGATAAAATTTTGTATACTTGACCTGTAAACATTAGACACAGTAATCCGGTGTAACCCGCTTTCAGTAAATGGTGGAGGCTACATTCAACATATAACTAATTTTAGTAACGATTAAAGACTTGTTAATCTGTGTCTTCGTGTTTAATTTCGTATATGAATATTGCATAGAGCGCCATTTCATGCTGGTGGTGACCTTTTTAACTATTTTTTATGGGGTATGAACTTCCCATGCCCTCTTGTATAATATTACCAAGTATTATAGCTTTGGTTCAGTAGTTTTTTTTTATGGCCATGTCAAAATGGAACTTTAATTATAAAGACCCTGTATATCTCATGACCAGCAATGCAAGGCAGATATTGTGCAATGTAGATAAGTTTCAATTTGTAACAATGCATAGAATTCCTGTTATTCAGGCTTTTCTTAGAAAAGAGAGTTCTTCGTACTTAACAATTTCTTGAAAATCTTTAAAAATGATCTGTAACTGGAGATAATGGAGAGTAAGCTGACTAATGAGAAAGAGTGGAAAGACGACGCAGGAAGCACTCCTTAAGCTCAGTGCTGTATTGAGCAAATGTTAAGCAAGAAAATAGAAGAATCGTCGACCGCTAGACTACACAAAGTAATGAATGGCCAGGTTTTGCTTCAAGACATTGAGAGAAGAGTGGGAATTGCACCAACATCATGTGTACATCTAATGTAAGATTACGTGAGTAAGAAATTATTTAGACTAGCATTGGCTTCCTTGGAGAGGTCCATCCATTGTGAGCCTTTAAAAAATTTTTTTTTCGAATTTTCATTAAGAATTTTACTTTATTAACTCTAAGAATTTTCATATGTTTTTTTTAAGTCCGAGCCACGCCGCGGTTATCACCTAGCTAATTTGATCCAAACATTTATAAAAATACATTTTGACTATATTCTGTGGGAATGTGTATAGTTTGGAAACTGAGAGGCTGATAATGCGATGATTGAACGTTCGTTTCCAAGAATTATTAATAACTAGAAGAGGTACCCGGCGTTGCCCGGGATAATTACACTTGCACAAACTTTTCCTTTCATTGTTAGTCATGAGATATTGATTGTTGGTCCATGCAGAGCGTTTGTGAATTGCGTGTTGATACCATTGTTGATACCTATTGTTGTACAAACTTTGCCTTGCATTGTTGGTCATGAGATATTTCTCATTAATATGCCTTGCCATAACCATGAATATCGATTTTTTATCGATATTTATTATTTTTCCGAAATCTGAGGTAGACAGTGACCTTCCTCATGCTTTGAAGGTCATGTATGCGAAATTTTATCAAGATTGGAATAAAACTGTAGATTTGTATAAAAAACATACACACAGACCCACAGACCCACAGACGCACAGACCCACAAACATCCTTCTTTATATATATAGAATAGATGAGCATAAAAGGATGATGCAGTAATAGAACATTAATAAGGCAGCGTCTATAGAAGAGGCAAAGGAGTCACGCGTGTCTCCCTTGAGCTCCCTATCAAACGTCCAGACAACTGGAAAAAATTTGTGTCTGAAAAAGGTAAGAGAAAGAATGAGTATTGGTCAAAGCAACTAAAACATAAAAAGCTATACGGGCATTTGAAACATCTTAACAACGGGAGTTTCGAATAGAGCAAGAGGGTATAAGATCAAGAGAAAACCTGGGCAAGAAAATCTTGAGTCAAGGGCAAGAAAATCTGGAGTCTAAAGTATCTGGTAATACTCCGCAATGGTGAGGCAGGTCAAGAAGAGTTTAGATAAGGTCTCGGTATATCACCTAGAATTCCTGTTTTTCGTATTTTTCATAGGATGGATAGGCCCTTTGCTCTGTGTTGTATTGATTGAGTTATTATTTACCAATTGGGAGTTATAATTTAATTTTTTGAGATTGTTCTGTTCACCTACAAGTGTAATTGTCCCGGGCAACGCCGGGTACCTCTGCTAGTATATGTATATATACACTGGCTGAGATGTCCGTCTTCGCCGAGCTTTTCAAGGCAAAACAAAGACGGGGTATCAGTACCTATCTACTCTAGGTATATACCAACTTTGTTTAAAGTTTCATCCTGGGACTTGTTAACTGTCATTGCATAAGGTGAGCGAACGGGAAATTGTCGACGTTCGTCACCTACAAAATGATCAGTCGCCTGCATTATCCCCGCTGAGTATTGTAGCTAGTATTGAATCTGATTAATCGGAATTGTCTATTTTATTTTTTATTTGCCAAAACGTTCAACCTAATAACCGTCGACCCTACAATTTACTGACAACTTCTGACGTTGCTGTGGTTTTTTACCCGGCAGGAAGTCAGTGCATATGGTGATATTATTTTGTGCCAGCGCACCGAAAGTAGAGTACGTCGGGTTTTAGAAAATCATCCATAGTATGATCCACTGCACCATGTGCTTATATTTCCGTACAGAACGCAAGGGTGGCATATTTCTGTGCAGTCGAAGAACAATACCCATATCATACGTGTTACGCTTGGTTCCCACATGCGTAAAAACAACGGCAGAAACCACAAGGCAGAAAACTTTCTTCGTCACTTCCTGCTTTCGTCTTTCTGCCCGACAGAAAATTCCTGTTTTTTCGAGTTGGGTTGAGTCATAGCCTACAAAGATAAGAGGTTTTTTACGACCTTCAAATTTGTCACGTAACTGTTTAAGCTCGGCGAAGATGGACATATGTAATAAAAATCGTACCTTCTCGTTTTCGTCGAGCTTGTCAATGCAAAACGAAGATGGGAAACAAAGTTGTTTCTGTTTAAAAAGTGTATTCTGCAGGATTCGAACCCACACTATCAAGGTTGTCGAACAAGCCATGTAACCAACGCGTTAAAGTCCACTGCAAAAATATAAGTAATTTTTTTTTATTACAAAGGCTTTGTGCCAGGCGCAACCGAACAGAGACAATAAGCAACAGTTCGCCCGACCAAAGTGCTGCAATTTCACTTGTTGCCGCTGCCAGGGCAATTTTGCCTTCCAATCGAACAGTCGCCAGCACTTTTTCCAGCAAAAATGATTTACCGGTTTCGACAGGACTGTCCAACAACAGAGTCTCCCTTTCTGGCGTCTCATTGCATACCGCATTTAATATGTGATTGTACACAATCAGCTGTTATTCATTTAAGAGCGATATTTGATCCACCAACTCTTGGAATCCTGCCCGAAGATATGCAGTCTCCAGCGACACCAGTGGATTTGAATCCTGGAATGCTTCAACTTCTTGATCAGCGAACTGATGCAATTGAGGGATCACTGGATAATCCTTGAGTCGGCGTTCATTGTTCGTCAGATATTGGTTCAAATCTCTTAATGTGAGATATAGCATTCGAAGATTGGTTGCTTCCGAGTTGAATTGATGCTGATGGTCTTCTGGCAACGTGTCTGCACAATTATTCCACATTCGCTTAGGTTCCTGGGGACTTACAGTATGCCAGAATGACTGCAAATAGATGTCGGAATTGTCAAATCTGGAAAGCAATTGCTTCACGCATCACATGGAACGATGCCATTCTTCATCGCCCTTTAGCAGCTTTATAGCTTCTGAAGCCTCCTGGAAAGTATCTTGCAATACACCAACAACTCTTCAAAGATCTTCAAATGATTTTGGAACACGATCGATGCTGTCGACTTCTAGACTCCGTTTGATTCGCATAGGTTTCTTTGACTTCCAGGATTGTCTGAAATTTTCGCTTCTTCGGCGTTATTACCCTATTCATTAGGAAAAGTTAATCATGCTATTTACTAATTTTTATTACACGCATCAAACAATTATCGACCTATTTTTCGAATCGCCCACACGTAGAACTGAAGTAGATAATTGTTGTTATTTTGTTAAAATGAAAGGAGATTTTTAATTGTTTTCTTTTCTCGGGTCATTTAACTTTTGTTAGCATTCAAGCCCGTCGTACGACGAGTACCACAACAGTCGAATCTGTAAATTTGATTTTAATTTAACTCAAGTAATTTTTTATTATGGTCTATTGTGGCAGAAAGTTTGCTTTGCATGAGATATACATTGTTGGTCCGCGCATATTGTTGCGCAAGAAATCTATATATATAAAAATGACTTGGTGTTTGTTTGTTTGACAATGCTCTGTCACGAACAATATGCCATGCGCCAGCAATAAGCCACAGACCAAACATATGCCACGCGTCAGCAATAAGCCACAGACAAGGCCTCCTATAGACAAGGCCTGCTCACTCAGACAAAATGGCGGCAATAGAAGGCTGGCAAATGATATAGCTGAGATGGATTTTTTTTTTTAAATGGTGAGCAAACAGAATGTAAAACTGCATAATATGATTTTTTATTCACAATATTCATCACATTAAAATATTATATAATAATGTATTTTAGATTTATTAAGCTAAACTGATCTTTTGAAGGAGACTTATTTTGTATTACTAGAATTTAAATAATTAGACGAATGGGAATATTTTAATGTGAAGATTATTGTGAATAAAAAATCATATTGTGCATTTTTACATTCTGTTTGCTCAGCATTTAAAAAATATCCATCTCAGCTTTATCATCTGCCAGCCTTCTATTGCCGCCATTTTGTCTGAGTGAGCAGGCCATGTCTATAGGAGGCCTTGCCACAGATCAACATATGCCACGCGCCAACAATAAGCTACAGACCAACAATATGCCTCGGACCAAAAATATGCCACGCGCTGACAATATGCCGACGGATAAACAAAAGCAGTCTGTTCTCTATATAAAAAGGATTCGTTTTTTTTTTTTTTTGTTTTTTTTGTGCCACCAATCGGCCGAGGTGCTTGCGTCAACAATGGTTGATGCACGCGGAAATCTCCATCACTCAATCAAAACGCAATCGTTTCATCTATATCCATACCAATTTAATTAAAACAAATTAAAAAATAAGAACAGATTATTTAAACGATAAACAAATAAAATAAATAAAATAAAATAAAATAAAATAAAATAAAATGAAATAAAATAAAGCTAATAATTAATTAATTAAATAAGCTTGATTATACGAATAAATAAAATAAAATAATTAAATACACAAATTAATAAAAAAAATCAGTAAAATAATTAAATTTAATCATTACTTTCAAGATATTGTTGTTGTGAAATAGAATCTATTTAATTCTATTTAAAATTAAATAGATTAATTTTTATTTTATTAAAAATTAAAAATAGACAAAGGTGTAACAGCGCGCTATATTTAAGTACACTAAACGTTGTTATGCTTAAAAAAAACAAACACCAGCAAATATTTCTATGCGAAATGCCTTATTAACCAGCGTCGTCTGCTAATCTTCTTACGAATCGAAGCGCCGCCCTGGCGACCACTTGAACCCAAGTCCCAGCTATCTTTATGGCTGTGACGGGTCCACATGTGTAGCGGCACCAATGATGTCAAATACAATAAAGACTGGATCGACCCATCTATGAGCGCTTCCATATTCAAACGTGTCTAAGAAAATGATAAGCACCAGGCATAGTTCCCGATGAATAGCGTGGACGCACGTTCAAACTAATGACATCATTGCATTAAATATACATTTAAGATATTGATTTCAAAGGAAGTCAATATAATTCCATGAGAGTTAAAAAATTATTTTCAGTTTTTTTAATGTTCAAAATTACTTTCCTATGCTTTACTGAATGGCTACCGGACATATGATTTTCCAGGCAATTAATTCTTTAGACATTTGCCTGTGGTAACGCGCTCATAGAAGGCTCGATCCAGTCTTTATTGTAATTGACATCATTGAGCAGCACCAGGCAGCGCTAATTTCTACTTCTGATAATAATATTAATATTACTAATTACTCTGCAAGACCTTCTCTTCACCTGTGTTTTTTGTCCACATCAGTCTCCATAAGACTCTCACCTCATTATCTGTTTTTCTCCACATTGGGTGACTTTTATTAAGATTTTATTTTTATTTTTTTTTCTATTTTCCATTGAAAGGAGCATATATTTTTAATTAATTTTATATTACTATAAATCTTACTCTTATATAATTATTACTAATTACTAATCTATCTCTATATATAAAGAAGGATGTTTGTTTGTGGGTTTGTGGGTTTGTTTGTATTTTATACAAATATACAGTTTTATTGCGATCTTGATGAAATTTTGCATATTTGACCTTCAATGTATGAGGAAGATCACTGTCTACCTTAGATTTCGAAAAAATAGTAATTATCGATAAGAACTAGATATTCATAATGACGGCAGGGCATATTAATAAGAAATATCTCACGACCAACAAAGCAAGGTAAAGTTTGTGCAAAATAACCAAGGTTCAATTTGTAACAATGCATAGAATTCCTGTTATTCAGGTTTTTCTTAGAATTCAGACAATGAGACACAGGGAAACAACTTATCCACATAGAAATTTTAATTCGATGAATACGTATTTCGGCAGCCACCCTGCCTTCTCAGGTTCTAAGGGGAAGCTACATAGGGGAAGAGGAAGACTCTGATCGTAGCTTCCCCTTAGATGCTGAAGAAGGCAGCGTGACTGCCGATATGCGTAATCATCGTATTAAAATTTCTATGTGGATATGTGGTTTTCCTGTGTCTCATTGTTTGAAGTCCATCCACAGTATCTGGCTCATAGTACATCTGTCTATTAGAATTGAGAGTTCTTAGTACTTAACAATTTCTTGAAAATCTTTAAAAATGATCATTAACTGCAGATAATGAAGAGTTAGCAGACTATTGAGAAAGAGTGGAAAGACGACAGACGAAAGAGTCCTTTAGCTCCGTGCTGTATTGAGCAAATGATAATCATGTCAGTATTAGAATCGGCGACCGCCGGAGTACACAAAGTGATGAAGGGCCAAGTTTTGCTTCAAGACATCGAGAGCAGTGTGGGAATTGCAACAAATCAAGGGGAACATCTAACTGCTTGACTAAGAAATTATTTAGACTAGCAGTGGCATACATGGTGAGGTCCATCCATTATGAGCATTTATACATTTTTTTTTTCGAATTTTCATTATGAATTTTTACTGTATTAATTCTAAGCGTTTGCATGTGTTTATTTTTAAGATATTGCAAGATTTAATCAAAAAAACAAAAAAACAAAGAATAATCTTCATTTTATGCTCATTATTAATAATTCTTGGAAACGAACGTTCAATCATCGCATTTTCAGCATCTCAGTTTCCAAAATCTTCACATTCACACATTACCGTTCCAAATTTTTTTTTATGAAATGTTTGGATCTGCTATGCTACCCAATAAGTTAGGTGATAACCCCGGCGTGGCTCGGACTCTTTGTTTAGTTTTTGCAAATGATTTAATCCAAAAAAAAAAAAAAAGAGTCCGAGCCACGCCGGGGTTATCACCTAACTTATTAGATAGCATAGCAGATACAAACATTTCATACAAATACATTTTAAACTATAATGTATAAATGTGAATATTTTGGAAACTGAGATGCTGAAAATGCGATGATTGAACGTTCGTTTCCAAGAATTGTTAATAACGAGCATAAAATGAAGATGCAGTGACAGGGTATAAATAAGAAAGCGTCTATTGAGGAGGAAAAGGAGTTAAACGTGTCTCCCTTGAGTTCCCTATCAAACGTCCAGACGACTGGCTAAAATTTGTGTGTCTGGAAAGGAAAGAGAAAGAACGAGTATTGGTAAGAGAAACTCTGGAGCTAAAACCGAAAAGGCTAAATTGGCATTGGAAACATCTGAACTACGAGAGTTTCGAATAGAGCAAGAGGATATAAGAGCTTCTACGTCAAGGGCAAGAAAACCTGGATCTAAAATATCCAGTGATGTTCCCCGATGGTGAAGATGGATATCATTTTAATCTGAGGCAAGTCAAGAAGAGGTTAAATAAAGTCCCGGTATATAATTCCGGGGGGAGACGCAGAGATAGGGAGGCACAATTTAGCGTAAATATAAATATTATATTTAGATAATAATTCGACAGACATATTAAAAGATACCTTTAGATGTGCTTTAAATATTATTCCGAGAAACTTTCAAAGTTATTCAAAGAAATGAATCGGTAGTGTCAGAAATGTCATGCAAAGCATTTTGGATATTTATTGTGTTATCTATTTTTCATTCTTCAAAGTTTATTAATAAGCAAGATTGAGGCTAGAACAATAACACATATTTTTTTTCTCAGAAGTGTGATCGAATTTCGATCATTGGGGGATGCTAGTATATATAGATAGATTGTAATTTAGAAAATAAATAAATAAAATAAAAATAAATAAAAAATTATTATTATTATTATTATTATTATTATAAGATTTTCTTTCTGCTTCTGAGCTTCTGTTGATGAATGTATATGCGAAATTATCATTTTTAGCTAAAATGATTCATCACTAAGCCTGAATCAAGTTCAGTTTCCTAATCTGCTTACTTACAAGGGAAATACATGAACATATACCTCACAGATTCACACCAAATTGAAGTATGTTACTCATCTAAAGCTAAAGCTACTATTGATGCTTGCAAAATAAGAAATCACTAAATTTTGATTCTTTCAGAATAAACCACGAAAACGAAGAAATTTATTCCACCTAGCCATACAAAGACTCCATTGTTAAAGCCGTAGTTAAAGCGGTGTGTGTGCGCATTAATGCACTTGAGGGAATTTCTTTCTTCCACTACTGAGCAATAAGCACGAATCCACTTCACATGAAAGCAATGAAAGTAGCAGCAGACGACAATTGAATGGATTCTCAAGTTTCTAAACAAACTTAGTTTTTAAAAATAGATTATTAAAATTAGCTAATTGCCTTCCAGTCAAAAATGTGTATAGTAATTAACTAGCTTAGATGCCAGTTTTCGTCGAGCTTTACAAGGCAAAACGAAGATGGGCGTATCAGTATCTATCTATCCTAGGTATATAACAGTGTTGTTTAAGGACTTGTTAATTGTCATTCCATAAGCTGGGACTTGTTAATTGACATTGGATAAGTTGGGCGAACAGGAAATTGTCGAAGTCGAACTCCACAAAATGATCAGTCGCCTGTAGCGGTATTCTTAGTATTAAAACGAATTGTCCTACATTATCCCCGCTGACTATTGTAGCTTGTAATGAACCTGATTATTCGGAATTGGTTGTTGTATTGCATAATACCCCAAACTAATGACCGTCTACCTTACAATTTACCGACAACTTCGAACGTTGCTGGGGTTTTGTGCAAATGGAATTTTTTGTGTATCTCTTACGGTTTTCCAGATAGAATTTGGATGTGTCCTAATTTGCACATTTGAGATAATGAAAAGTGCTCAAGTAGATAGAGCACCCTCAAATTCCTATTCATTCCCTGTATTGGAATTTGCGTAACTGCATTGGTATCCAAAAGTTTCCAATGTCTAAATTGGGCATTGGTTGGCATTTATATTGATCATTTAAAACAGACATCAACATACATGGAATTAGGGATTTTCTTCAATATATATTGAAGTACCAAAAGTCATGGGAGTGTCATACACCTGGCAGTGGAGTCAGTGTACACCGTGATATTATTTTGCGCCAGCTCACAGATGGTAGGATTCGTAGGATTTTATAAAATCACCCATCTTATGATCCTCTCCACTAAGTGCTTATGTTTCCATATGGAACACAAGGTGGCATAGTACCGTGCAGTTGAAGAACAATGCTCATATCAAACGTTTTACGATACGCCCGTTTATGCTTACCATCTTCAAATTCGTCACGTACAAATACTCGGCGAAGACGGCCATATAAAGGGTGTCCCAAATGATTTTTTAAGACATTTTAATTTTTTAATAAAACATATTTTTCTTTGGAAAATTTATTATATTTTTGCTTTATTAGAAAGTAAAAACGTGCAGATTATGAGTGATACAATACATCTGATCATCTGACAAATGACCGCCCCGGGCTTGGTACCACAAGTTCACTCTTTTGAAGAAATTTTCGATAACAAGTTGATATAATTGCTGGAAAATTTCAGCAATGTTGTGTCGAATTTCATCTTTGAGGTTCTCAATTGTCTTGTGGTTTACTGATGTACACTTTATCCTTAAGATAACCCCAGAGAAAGAAGTCTGACGGTTTATTGATGTACAAAGAACACATGATTTTGGCGGCCAATTCACATCACCTTGCTGCGAGATAACACGGCCTTTAGATTTTTAAAGTGAATTTTTCGTATTTCTACGCATTGTTCGATTGTGTAGTTACTCATAATTATAACCTCATTGTTTAATAATGACAGCATATAAAAATCTCTAAAAAATGGCGACAAAATCGTACATCAGTTCATTTTGGGACACCCTTTATAATAAAAATTGTACCTTCCATTGTGTAATTTTTGACACAAACATCACTGGCCTATTGTTGCACAAACTTTGCCTTGCACTGCTAGACATGAGCTATATATTGTTGGTCTGCGCTCATTGTTGGTCCGATAAAAACTCTAAACAATAAGCGTTACGGATTCTTCGCATATTATAGTAGGATAACCATTTTCTTAATTTATTATTTCATTTTATTAATTAATTTGGTAATCTTCGTAAATTTTCTTCGTTGGCTCCCCATCCAGTGCCACAAATTAATGATTACGGCGTGCTAAGAAAACATATACGTTGAATTTAAATATAGTAGGTATAATTATTGTAAATACGGTACTGTTTGGTTTAAATACGAAATTATTAATTAAATGAATTGTAAATTTTTTTTTCATGTTCACCTTGTTCACGAAGCTTGAATAAAATCATTGAAGAGCATATTTTTTGCTAATTAAGTGCAATCAGAGCTAACCACAAACGGAACCTGCTAATAAAAAAGCTGACCCAGCACCGATTGGTCTATGCTGATTAGATCAACAGGAAAATCGAAGAATACTAAATCTTTTTTTTAAATCTCTAATATTGAATGAAAAACTTATAAAACATGTTAAAGTTATGTTTTCAAATTTTTGCTGAATCTTTTAAACTTATACAGATAGTTTCTGATCTTGTTACATGGCCGTACCCAGAAGGGGGGAAGTTGCAACCCCCGAAATTGACCACCTTGCCAACCAATGCTGTTAAGAATTGAGCCAACCCCCTTCAGTCTCCCTCCCTCCCCCGAAATAATAATCAAATATTCTGGGTACGGTCATGATCTGTTATTTAATCTAAATTTATGTGTAGTTCAAGAATGCAAGTGCTAATAATTTTTTTTTTTAATTTTTAACACTTATAAATTTAAAATTATAACAATTGTATCAAACTGTATTTAGAAAATTACTGCTCCGGAAGCTTAAAAGTTTATTTTTATAATCTTGCATTCGTAAAAGGAAAGAAGCTAAACCTAATTGTGTTCCCCTCCAATCAGAGAGCGGAGTCAATTTATAGTTGCACATTTCAAGTTTTACTCTTTAATAATGTCGAAAAAAAAACCAATACAGCAACTTGCCGTCCGCATGATTGATTCATTCTTCAGCTATTCACAAATAAGAACGCATGACAATCGCCTAAAAAAAAGTTAATTGTGAACTACCTCCGATTTTCTCGCGTCTCGACTTTCAGGCGAGGCGATTTTGGTACGTTTTTAAGAGACGTCGCGTTTTCGTACACGGCGGATGTGAACCTGCCTTTAGTGTCGAGCTTATCGTATCATCAGTGACACTTTGCAGATATCTGGCAACTATGAGCAAGGCAGTGGCGGCTCATAACTAAAATTTCTGGGGGTCCTACGTCAGAAAATTGTAATTTTTTCACGAACTATGAAATAGCTATAAATAGTAAGCTTAAGGGTTATATAATATACATGTATAAAGACAGTATTAAAAGAAATAAAGATACATTATATTGAATATTACGATATCGAAAGTGAAACTGGGGGTGCTGCAGTTCCGCAGTGCCTATGCACGAGCCGCCACTAGAGCAAGGTTAATGAAAACTGGATATCTGGGTTCCATACGAATTCACCGAACAGAAGCAGATATCGCTCTCCAAGAGTGCGGCTGACGCTTCCATTCTGCATCGGAACCTTTTGATTGATGAAAAATAAGCTGTTTATGATAGCAGTCAGCGATCTGCGTAGTGGCTCAATAAAGAGGAACCACTGGGACAAATTTTCAAATTTCAATAACGGAGGACGACCATATGAATGCATCAGAAGCATGCAGAAAATAAATATCTTGGAGTACCAGGTCCTTCCTAACTTTATCTTGGAATACCAGGTCCTCCTCCTAAAATTTATTCACCAGACTTGGCCCTATTAGAATTTCCTTGTTTCGCCATTGACGGACAAAGGGTTCATTTACTAGGATGCCGTGATTCAGGTCGTCCACGATAATTAGATCACTGTGATGCCAGCTTCTGCTACCGCACCAGTTTCACACCGAAAATACGTTGGACACATTGCGTTTTTTCGTATTGCTGCTGAGGGCAGAAGTTTTTCTGAATTAAATGGATTTCTTCGTCTGTTAATGTTGTTTTTTGTTTTTCTCAGAATCCGCAAACAGTTATGAAACAATCCATATGTAGAAAAAGGATTCTATCGTTTGACTATGCTGATTTAAGTTTCTTTCTAAGTGCGTCGGCCTCGGTGGCTCAGTGGTTGCGTGATCGCCTCTGATACTTGAGGACGCGGGTTCGACCCCGGCCGAGGACGACGAGGATTTTTTTCAGGGGGAAAATCCTGAGATCACGCACTTCCTTCGGAAGGAAAGTAAAGCCGTTGGTCCCGTGTAGTCGTTTGCCGGCTGCACGTTAAAGAACCCTTGCGAGGCAAAATTTGCGGCCCCTATAGCGCCGTCCTGAAATGACCATAGCAGTTGAAAAGAACATTAATACTAAACAAACCAAACCAACCAAACCTTTCTAAGTGCTGCCTACTCCCTTAGGAGGCTGAAAGCTTGATATTCTTTTTTGTTGTTGAAATTAAAGGGGAAATTCAGGCATATGAATTGCCTCAAAAGGTTATCTGAAAAGTATAATCTGTTTCGATAATAGATCGAAGGCGCGTGTTTTTCCTATTGCAGCTGTTCTGATAAAAATGTTGAAAAAATGCTTAATACAGCCCACATACTTGAACCCGAGTCCGATATCTCTCCAAATGATGAAGAAAACGTCAGCAGCGACGAAAATATAGATGAAATTTAATCGTACATTTATACACACACTGGCCAATGAATTAGAAACCCGTGATGAATATGTAAAGCGGGGTCACAGGTCAGAAACGTTTGTGATATGCAAATGAATGCAATTATGTGAGGTACATGCTCATTCCAAGCTGTAAGTACAGGGTAGGAACAAGCTGCAGCTGCTCATGTTGAGCAAAATGGGGGAAACAGCATTCTTGTCTGAGTTCAACATAGGAGTTATTGTGGGAGATCAAGTCCATCCTGCAATGGTGCATTTGCACCCAAATGGTGACGGGTTCTTCATGGACGACAATGCTGCTGTCCATCGAGCAAAAATTGTTCAGGAGTGGTTTTCTGAACATGGCACCGAGTTGCAACATCCGCCGTGGCCAGCGCAAAGTCCGGATTTGAATCCGATCGTGAATGTTTGGGACATATCGGAAAGAGACATTCGTCGAAGGCATCCGCTTCCGTCTACTCTGCAGGACCTGAATGTCTCTCTGACGAATGCATGGTCTGCGATTACCTTACCTGCATTGCAACACCTTGTAGAGTTCATGCCAAACCGCGTATGTTCTGTAATTACAGCCAAAGGAGGGTCAATATCATATTGAACGAAGGTTTCTAATTCATTGGCTGGTGTTTGTAGTATGACTAGCTGTTGCCCGCGACTTCATCTGCGTGAATGCTTAAAAATTCTAAATCGGAACATAGTTAAAAAAAGTTCCGTAAGGTCATATGGGCGGGCAATCAATGTTTCGCTTAAGTACGTTGTGACGTTTAACTACGAATAACGCCTGAGGTGGGGCGGAAGACAAGACGACTTTGAAATCAGGCACCCCCATTTTTATTGCATATTCCGATAGTACGTCAAAAACATGTAACTTTTATTGAACAAATTTTTTTCAAATTATGATAGATGGTGCAGTAATCGCAAAAAGGGAGTGTTTGTTACGATTTAATACAATTCGATAGATTGGGAAGGACGGACCAACACCGCGGTTTCCACATTCGTCGGATATTAATTCTCCGATTTTTATTCTCTTTCCTATGGACAGAGTATAAGGAAAGAAAATGTGATGGGATGTATCACGGCAGCAAGTTTTTTTTAAAGTGAATACGTCATATGAATTCAAAAGAATTAAAAGAATGTAATTTTGAAGTGTGTGTAATTCAATGCTTAATTTTAAATAATTAACAACAATTATTTAATCATTAATTTATTATTTCCGTAAATAATTCATATATAAGTTTATTTTTAACTGACTTCAAAAAAAGGAGGTGATCAATTCGGTTCGTATGTATGTAATATTGTTGGAATTGCACAATATTCATATATGTTAGTCTATGTAGGCTTCTAAACAAGTATGCCAAATTTCATATGTATGGATGTATGGATGCATGTATATATGTATGTTAGTATGTTTGACCACGTATTTCTTAGAAACTAAAAAGCGAATTGCAATAATTCTTTTCTTATTGAATTAAGTGTCTTTCAACTTAAGGAACAGTCCAAGTTTTATCTAAATCGGTTCAGTAGTTTTCAAGATATGGACTGATTATAGTCAGACGATAGTAAAAGTTTCATCAAAGTCGGTTATTTTATACTCTGTTTAATCTTGTTTTATTAAAAAATTAAATATAATAATTTAAACAAAACACACAGTTCCAATCAACTGTTTATTTCAATATCAATGTAATTTCTATTTCAGTTTCAATATATATTTATAACAATAAATGAAAGAGCTACGGTAATTTTAATTTTATTATTGTAGTATTGTACTAGCGAAGATGCCCGTCTTCGCCGAGCTTTTCAAGGCAAAATGAAAGCGGGGTATCAGTATCTATCTACTTTAGGTATATACCAAAGTTGTTTAAGGTTTGACCCTGGGACTTGTTAATTGTCATTGCATAAGCAGGGCGAACGTGAAATTGTCGACGTTTGAACTCCACAAAATCATCAGTCGCCTGTAACAGTATTCTTGGTATTAAAACGAATTGCCCTGGGTTATCCCCGCTGAGTATTGTAGCTTATAATGAACCTGATTAATCGGAATTAGATGTTATATTACTTAATACCCAAAACGTTCAACCTATTGATCGTCGGCCCTACAATTTACCGACAAACTTCAGACGTTGCTGTGATTTTTCCTGGCATTGGGGTCAGTGCACATCGTGATATCATTTTGCGCCAGCGCAAGATGGTAGGGTTCGTCGGATTTTAGAAAAATCATCAATGGTATGATCCTCTCCACTATGTGCTTATGTTTCCGTAACAGTGGCATATTTCTGTGCATTCGAAGAACAATGCTCATACCAAACGTGTTACGATACGCCAGTTTTATGCTTACCGTGTTCAAATTGTCACGTACATGTTTAAGCTCGGCGAAGACGGGTATATACAGGGTGATTCTGAAAAAGTGTGTATAACTGTAAGCAATGACAGAGGTGAGCAGAATGAACATTTTCTTTTAATTGGAGCGTAACTCCTTTAACAGTCACCATTGTAACGTCATCACGTTAAAGCCGCTAAACTGATAGTAGCCAAATCTCGCACACACTTAGTGTGGTACCTGAAGGTGGTTTGTATTAAAAAAAAAACTGACATATGTGATGTCGTTGAAGAGTAATAAACGTTCTGGTTGAGCTCCGTGATGAGGTCCGTCATGTCCGTGCTATGTGGTGAAGCCGAATGCGAATTTCAATTGTCAATGAGGTCAGTAAAGCTAATTGTTGTTGACGAATTCTCAATGCTTGGACTGAATTTGCTGGGCAAAATAGACAACCGACTTCGTCAAGGAAACCTAGAAAAACAACATGAAATTCTTGGCGGATATGCATTGCTGGTTTTGGGGGACTTTAATCAGTTGCTTCCTGTTGGTGATACACCTATGCATAAGCAATCGAATCTATCGTCTACTTTTGCTGTTCAAGGCAAATAGGTCTACCAACAACTGAAAAAAGTATTTCATTTAACAACAATTATGCGTCAAGTACGTGAAAACCAGGCACCTTTTCGTGAACTACTCAATTGTCTCGCAATTGGTGAAGTGTGTGAAGGTGACTTTTTTCTGTCAAAATCTAGATTTGTAAGTTATAATCTTAACGAGAAAGCCCATTTTTCTAACGCCATTACATTGATGTCTCGCAATAAGGAAATTTTGGAACACAACGAATCATGCCTTCGTAACTTAGGTGTACATTCATTGCTGCTGAACACAACAACAACACTGCTCGAGAGGCATCATCTGACGAAGCACACGGTCTCACTTCTTATCTGCAGTTGGCAAAAGGTTGCAAGGTAATGCTCCGTCTAAACTTATGGACGTTAAAAGGATTGTCTAACGGAACTTTTGGTGAAGTGATGGACATCGTCTGTACACCGAGTGTCGACAACGCGATACCAAACTGTTTGTTTTTGTACGTGTTGGTAAAGTTTGAAAAATACACCGGACCAATACTTTATGATGGGTCAATTCCCATTTCCCCCGTTCTCGTTAACTACAAAAATTCAAATGTGGCATGCACTCGAAAACAAATTCCACTTCATGTTGCATATGCCATGTCAATTCACAAATCACAAAGCATGTCGCTTCAAAAAGCGTGTATTGATATCGGCAAGTCAGACTTTGCTGCTGGAATGTCATATATGGTTTTTTCACGGGACAAGTCATTGGTAGGCATATTGATTGTCAAAGAATTTGATTCGAATCGCTTGAAGTCGATAAACACCAACAAACAACTAGAAAACATACATCAAGTGACTTGGAAAGCTTGATAAATGCCTTGATAAACGCCTATTCCGTTTGAAATAAACATCTTCAACCCAATATAGGCGGCGTGGAAGTGGTCTAAGGTTTTGTTAGTTTGCCCTTACTTCATTTACCTGAATTTAAGCTGATAGTTACATTTTATGCTTCAATAAGTAAGTCAATTAAAATGAACATACAACTTCATTTCAATTTAATGAAAGATTACAAACGATGTTGATTTTCCAAGTTTCAAGTTCATCGGCCTCGGTGGCTCAGTGGTTGCGTGACCGCCTCTGATGCCCGAGGACACGGGTTCGACCCCGGCCGAGGACGACGAGGACCTTTTTCAAAGGGAAAATCTTGAGATCACGCACTTCCTTCGGAAGGGAAGTAAAGCCGTTGGTCCCGTGTAGTCGTTTGCCGGCTGCACGTTAAAGAACCCTTGCGAGGCAAAATTTGCGGCCCCTATAACGCCGTCCTGAAATGACCATGGCAGTTGAAAAGAACGTTAATACCAACCAAACCAAACCAAGTTTCAGGTTAAAATCTCACCAAAACTTTGGAGTTTTATAATTTGCGGCATAAATCAATTTATTGTCCCTTATTTCAGCTTTATCGTCAAGAAATATGAATAAGGTAACTTTTTTTCTGCCTGTCACCCCTTTTTGAATGCAAAGTGGTCGTTTCAAATTAATGGAATACTGCGAGCGCCGTTTCATAATAATGGAATAGTCTGAATATTCCATTTCCATACCTCTTGAAAACTTCTAAAACGTTGTTGCACGTATTCTGCTGTCCGTTTTCAGTACGTACACACATTACTTCATTCTCAGAGAAAGAGAAAGAGCGTATTTTTGGAATGCATTGGCTGGGAATAGCCAGGTCCAAAAAGTATTTTAGATTGGATTTATTCAAAGTGCTGTTTCAAAAATTGTTAAAAATTTAAAAAACTATAAGCCAACGCAATGCTAACGGAAGAAATGTGGCCGAAAACGGAAGAAAACACGGCGAGACAACCAGACATTGAAGAATCTGGCAATGAACAACAGATTCAAAAGTGTCGGGGATCTGAGGAAGTTGTGGGACTCAAATATCCGGTACCACAACATGGAGAAGATTGAGAGAACTCGGATTTCGGTCGCGTGTGCCAAAAATCAAGCCTCATCTAATTGCTGCATAAAAGAAGAGATATGAATGGGCGAAAGAGCGACGGCATTGGACTTATGATGGCTGGAGTAAAGTGATTTTTTTTCGGATAAATCGAAGTTCTCCATGATGTTTGGTTATCAAAGGCCACGTGTTTGGCGCAAAAAGTATGAAAGTACCCATGCATCTTGCCTGAAACGATCAGTGAAATATTCGGCAAGTATAATTGTGTGGGGCTGCGTGAGTGCTAATGGTGTTTATCAACTCAGAAATGAATTCCGTGTTCTATAAAGCAATCTTGGAGACATTGCTTATTCCAGCAGGAGAAGCTGTTTTCTGATGACGATAACATCTTCCAACAGAATTTGGCCCCCGCCCACGCATCCAGATCAACCAAGGAATGGTTGGAAAGCCATCAGATGACTGTGTTGAAGTGGCCAGGCAACTCGCCTGACCTCAACGCCATTGAAAAACTTTGGGCAATAGTAATTAAGAACATTGCTGCTGGCCGAGCAGGCATAAAGACGCATATAAAGCATGCTGATGAAAATCTGGGACGCGATTTCTCCTGCGCAGTGTGAGTCACTAATTCAATCAATGCCTAGAAAAGTGAAGGCTCTATATGAAGCCAAAAGTGGTTCATCAGCCTATTAATAAATGCTAAATGTTTCAAGGGAGGTAAAATTCTTGTTTCTTTTCATGTTGAGTGTTCAATGTAAGTTTACAAACACTTTCAATAAAACTATTCCATTAATTTGTGAAATGATTTTTGCAGCATTCCATTAATTTGAAACGACCACTTTGCATTCAAAAAAGGGTGACAGGCAATAAAAGTGAGTTCTTTTGATCATTTTTATTGAGGATAATGCTGAAATAAGGGAAAATAAATTGATTTTTGCCGCAAATTATAAAACTTCAAGCTTTTGTTGAGATTTGAACCTGACACTTGGAAAACCAACTTCGTTTGGAATATTCCATTAAATTGAAATGAAGTTGTACTTGTAATTATAAAGGTTGAATATATTAAATGATTAATCCATGTTAAATAGTTTAAAGCATAAAATCCGCTCCAACTTGCCAGCAAATGAAATTGATCGCTTCCTAGTACATTGTGGGTCCGAATTTGAACGCGAACTGATATACGAACAGAAATAAGAATGCCGCCACCAAGATCAACAAGTTAATAACTCAAGTTATGCAACGCCTAGAATAATGAATTTTGGAGGAATAATAGAGTACATAAAACTCTGCATACCGTTAAAGTTTGATAGAATTCAAAAGAGTAGTTTCCGAGTTACGCATTCAAAATCGTAACAGTGCTCACATGCGAGTACTAACAAGCACGTGTTACGATATTGAGTGCGTAACTCGGAAACTACTCTTTGGAATTCGATAAAATTTTAACGGTATACACAGTCCTATGTACCTTATTATTCCCCTAAATTTCATTATTCTAGGCTTTACAGAACCTGAGTTATTAATTTGTTGATCTTGGTGGCGGCATTTTTATTTCTGTTCATATCTCAGTTATCGTTCAAAATTGGACCCATGTTCATAGGACGTTTTGTGTTTATCTTAACCTCTATAATACCCCCTTTAAGTATTTTACATTCGATGTAAATCACCCTGTATACACGAAACAATTGCAGGTGTTTAAGTGAAACAAATCAACATTCTTCTTGAGGTTGTTCTGCTTACCTATAACTATAATTAACGCCGAGTAGATCAGCTAGTATTAAATACAAGAATACTTCTTTTGGAATAATGAATATAAACCTCAATGAATTGTTAAGCAACAAAATGTTATGAAATTAAATGCTTCATGTGATATTATTGTTGTGATTTCGTTTTTAACACAGACACAGAAATAAGACACTTCAGCAAATAAGGCAATTAAACAATAAATATCGAATCAAATTTAATATTTGCTTGGATACCCTTTATCAGGAGCTTTAGCAAAAAGCTACTTATAATAGTGCGCCCTTGGTCTGTACGTTTATCCGGCCGTCCGCCGTTTGCACGATAACTTGAAAACGGATTAACTTTTTCAAATTCTGTTTTCAGAAATATGACCATTAAAGTCTTAGCTCGACCGTATCAACTTTTCAGAATTTTTCGTGGACTCCTTCAAGTCGAATTCACATGCTAAAACAGTGAGTGTAAACAATACCAAGATAATGGCATGTCATATAACAATCGATTTGTCAAGAAGGAATACATTGTTACTTTCTGTTCATCTTTTAAGCATTAGCGACATCGGCACGCGCACGTGAAATCTATATTATTAAGTAGCGGAAGAATGGAGCTACTTATTGGTTTTATAATGTAAGTCCGTCCTCTTCATAATTTCTACATTTTTTGAGGTAGAAGGTTGAAATTCGGAATGTAGCTTACTATGGGCATGCCCATCTGCACTATTTAGTTGGGTTTTGATTGGTACACTGGAGTCGGAATTACGGGGGTGGGATTCAGAGAGGACAACATATATATCTACGTGCTATTTAGGTATGTAAAGGCGTGAAATTCAGTATCCAGATTCCTCTAGGCAAGATCTACATTACTATGAAGTTTAGGCCCAGTTGTTTCATTGGGGTCGGATTTGCGGGGGTAGCAGTCACTTGGTCTTTAGAACTATGGCAACATATAGCATGTGATATATCATAAGTTCGGAAATGATGAGAAAGGAAAGAAAATACGAGCCTCTTTACATTTTCTGCATATTAGGCTCGAGAAATTTAATTTTTTGATTAAAAAAATTTGGGGAGAGGTAAAGAGTGCAGATAAAGGGGTAAAAATAGATGACTGCAGGATCTTCTACTTGCCTTACCCTACTCGGGGGAGGGGATCAATTTCTTTTTAATAAATGTAAAATGTATCTTTGTTTCACTGCTAAAGCTCCTCCTTGGAATGTTTAGATTTTATTCATACTTTCAATTAAACGGTGGCATTGTTCCACTGGAACATTCTGCCAAGCTGGTTCAATTGTTGCCCACAATTGGGTTAAATTTGAAGGTGTTTCTTTACTTATTTTTGTTTTCACATGTTACCATAGGTTCTCTATTGGATTGAGGTCCGGGCTCTGTGGCGGCCAATCCAAAACTTTTATTCTATTTTCTTCTAGCCATTTTGTTATAGATTTGGCTTTGTGTTTCGGATGGTTTTCATGCATCAATATCTATGTAATTGTCATGTGCGAACGGCTCCATTACATTTTCTAAGATATTTTTATAAGAATGTTGATTCATTATTCCGATTATTTTATGCAGTGGGCCTGTACCGTGCCAGGACATTGCTCCCCAGATCATGATTTTACCTCCGCTATGCTTTACTGTGTTCACTTGTATCGTGGATCATTTGAACAATTTTGTGGACCTCGTACATACACTTTTCCATCCGATCCAAACAAATTAAACTTTGATTCATCAATTCACAATTTTTTTTTCTAAAATTCCACCGGTTATTTAAGTGTTTCTTAGCAAACTACAAACGCTTCTTTCGATTGATGGATGAGACAAATGGCTTCTTCTTGGCCATATGGCCACGTAAAGAAAATTCATTCAGTCGTTGCCTGACGGTTTTTGAAGGGACATTTAAATTATAATCAGTTACCAATGTGTGCTGAAGTTGCGTAGATGTCTTAAATAGGTTGCTTTTACTCATCCTGGTAATAATTCGGTCTTCTTTAACAGTAGTTTTACGTGGTCGAGGTTTTTTAATTTTATTTTCCACTGATTTTTCTCTTTGAACATGATTAATGGCATTAAAAACCATGCACCTGGAACATTTGAGCATTTGTGCAATTTTGGAAATGGTGTAATTTTTACTCGTCAGTGTCAATATCAGTTGCCTTTGTTCAGGCCCACAATGTTTATTTTTGCCCATGATTTGAAACTAAAAAATATTGCAATAATATTAGGGATAAAATAATTGCACAGTGATAAACTAAATACCGGTAGACGAAAATATTGATTACCTACACGTAAAACGCAAAATGATGGCACTGTCTTATTTCCTTGTCCTTCACAATAACTTTAGAGTGTCCTTCTAATATCATGTCATTCGTCCATATATAAAATCAGATTACTCTCAAATAGCTTAAAATTTATGGTTATGCAAATCATGTGTTAACTTCAAAGATTATTCCATGTTGTTAAGATAGGAAGGTGTCTTATTTCTGTGACCACCACTGTATGCACAAATCAACTATACTATGCTCGGTTTATATTTTATAAAGTTTCAAAATCTATCCTATTTTCGTTACACTCCACTTTTCAAACTGGTATCCCTATTTATAAGACGTATTCACATCACTGGCGATCCACGTTTTTTTGTAATTCTCGAATAAAACACATCGAATTGAAGGTTCAATATTCGTGATAAAGTTATCCAATAATATCAAACTGGACTTTCACCTCAGTTGGAGTGGGGCTAACCCCTGCCCACCCAGTCCAATGGGCCATATGGCAAATAGAAAGGAGGATAGGAAATCACAGCCAAAGGAACATCCCGCCCACCTGGGGCAGAACCAGCAGGTTCCTAGAGCAAGACCTGTGGTCAACCATGGAATCAGAAGAAACAAAAACAAATATGTATCGCAGAACCAAATAAACAGTAAAACCCAAACATACGTCAGTAGACATCTCCAGAAAACATCACGGTAACGACAATAAGGTAGACAGTGAAGCCGAAATGAATACTTCATTTAAAACAAGGTAAATTGAGACGACAGTTTAGTTTAGGTTAGGTTAGGTTAGTATCTATAAGTACAGATTTTCATCCAGGTTCGCTCTTTAAGGCTTCATAGTGACATTTGTCTGAAAACACCTGTTTGAGGGATTCTGAAGTTTTACAGCTATTCAGTTGTAAGGATTTTGGTTGCGGTTATTTTTGTCTGAGTCCGAGGGTGTTTGTCAGTTATTTTTAACTATTCTTGCATCCGTAATGCTAAGGATTTTCTCAAACAAAGTTTCTTTACGCGTGAATGGAGCAGTAATAAAACAGCCGACATATTGGCCTAACAAGATTTGCGAGAGCTGTTGAGTTCTCGCAAGTTTCCAGCGTCTGATTTGCCAGGAATTCTAAGCCCCTTTTTTGCTTGCTTGCAATCGTAAATTCTTTTCCTTGTGAATTACACGAAAAGAACGAAAATTTTCGATTCTGCAGCCTTCATTATAAAAGGGAGGCGATTCTCAAGAAGGAAGCAAAGAATGGTTTGTGTCATATTTGCGGACTGTCAAGTGGGTGGGGAGTACTTCGAAATAGTTTACCGTTAAAAAATTTACTCTCGGTTCATTTTTGTACAGCCCTTTAAGTTTACAAGGAATCTCTTTTGCCCATTATTCATGTAGCATTTTATAAAATAATATCATAATGCATACAATATCGGAATAAAAGGAAAACACAAATCCACAAAAAAATTTTTTTTTAATGACTCATTAAAAAATTTTTTTTTTTTTGTGGATTTGTGTTTTCCTTTTAATCCGATATTGTATATTGGTGTCCACAGTTTCTGGCTATTTGTTTTATCATATTGCATATTATGATCTTGTTATGCTTTTTCAATGATGACTTACGGCATTCAGTTCTTGTTTTTGTAGAAGTTAATAAATCACAATCCACATATCCATATCCCTACTTACAATCGCTAAAAACCACTCCGTCCGTTTAATTCAAGCTTCTAAAATTTCAACTTCTTTTATTTCCATTGCTTTTTCTTTCTTTATTGGAGAGAGCACGGCCCCTTGAACCCCCTTCTGGGTAGCCACTGGCCAAGCCGCATATTTCACAATTCTACTGCAATTCACTCAGTTTATTTAAACTACTGAAAATCGAAGCATTGATATTGTTGAATTACTCAGCAAAAGAATTACTTACTATTGATTGCAATTATTGCATTTAAAACTTACAATGCAGTTTTCATTTAAGAATTACAAATATGCATGCGTATATTCATAAAAAAAAAAGAAAAATATGCCTTAAGCCATTATTTAGAGTAAACAAAAATCTTAAAATTTCACTTTCATGTTATAAAGTTTATTAACTTTTAAAGGCAGCCTTTTCTGCCTACGTGTTCCTAATCTAGTGCTTTACATGGTTACACATACAGACACCCTCTGCTGAGAATGCAATTTGCTTTTAAATCCCTTCGCCGCCCTCTTCTTTTCTTTCTCCCCCCACCCCCTTATGGGCTTGCACGCAGAGGACTATGGGGATGGTGTCTCGTAGCGATCGATTTAATCCAACATTGCACGTGCGTGGGTAGCTAACCCTCTGCAAGCGGGGAAGAAAAGAATGAAATCTAGTTGCCGCTGAAAGAAGGGATGTTCATATCGATGCCTCCACCTTGTTGGCGAAGACGCGGAGGGAAGCAGACCTGTCCGGGCGCCTCTGATCTCTTAAATCAACACTGAATATCGGTTGAAAAGAACGGCGAGACAACTCGCCCCGACTGTAGAAGGAGAAAAAAAATTGCTTTATGTTTATTTTGAAATTCTTCGCTTCTCGTTTTGATAGAATATCAAAGAATGCTGAAGAGTGTTTAATGCTTAAACACCTTTTAAGAGAAAAATAATAAAAAATCTTCCCTTTCGTCTTAAATAGATTATCTCAAAACATCGTGTTAAATTTATAATTGAAACGGCTTCCGTTTTAAAGTGCATTTACTGGATAAGGAGGAGCGCAAAATAAAATTATTACAGGAAAAGCAAATGTATTTATTAAAGCATCCATTTTGGTCTTTTTATAACAGTAGTATATTTACAAAGCATCCAAAAATTTCTTAGGAAGAAATGATAAACTTTGATTACAAAAACACCCTTGTAAGATTATCGTAAAAGTTGTGCTTAATAAATAAAGATATAATGAATAAATTTTTTTAAAAAATGCTTTGCAAAATATAAGGTGTGCCCAAATGAAAAGGAGATTACGGTTACATCTAAAGAATATTTTAAGTACAGAATATTTGACGTACAGTTAATGTGTAGCATGACGCCTACACATAATTGCCTTTGAAATGATGTACTGATCTCAGAGCATAAGAAGCGAATGATGGTTTAAGTGTTGAAACTCCTGGGTTGTATACGGATCCTTTTTCCGCGGATGATCTGCCAATGATTTTTTTAAGGGGCTGAAAATATGGAAGTCACATGGGGAGATAACGGGGCTGTACGGAGGGTGTTTGAGGACTTCCCATCGAAATGTTTCCAGCAGGTGGGTGGGGCGGGGGTCTTCTTGGCCACAAGTGGCTTAGCTTTTTCCTGGAGCAGCACTATCTATTTCGATAGCTTCTCTCTGCGCTTCTCTCGCTTGTTTTCGATGGCCCGTTTCGGCTTCAGCAACGTGTTGCAGTACCGTTTAGCGTTAACTGTTTGACCCCGTTCTAGCCAGTCGAGGAGTCTGGGTCCTTCTTGTCGAAAAAGAAACTGAGCATCACTTTTCCGGCCTTCATGGGAGAGTGAGCTGTTTTGGGACGTAGGGAACCGGGATGACGCTACATCTATCGACCAACTTAGATTAGATACAACGGCGCTACAGTAAAAGTGTGGGGTCCGGGGTTTTAAACAAAATATGTAATGAGTTATGAGGAGCTTACATCACTACCCGGCCAACCCAACACATCCTTCTGTCCCTATAAAAGTAATGAATTTCAGTCGTGGTCTGCTTAGGGATCAGGATAAACTTCTCCGCAGTGCCGTGCTTAGAGAGTAAATGGAAGGGAGCGTAGATTATCCGTATTTTAATAAATTTAACGATCTCCATATATTTAAAATGTTTACTCGTTCCCATTTATTAATATAAATCCCCTTGTTAAATGAATTTGACTAGAGGAGAAGCAGTTTAAACATTTAAATAAAATTTACTATAAATCTTTCTAACTTAAAGTATACAATCATATATGTGTTGACTTTAAATATTAATTTATTAAATATAATGGATTGCTGGTTCAAGTTTTTGGAAATTGGTTGTCTTCGGTGTCAATGGCGTAGGCGTCGATTAGGTGGTTCTTCTTTTCGAGCTACACCCAAACTCTTCACACAAAAATGATTAATAATAACATTTTATTCAATATTCATGTGAAACTGAACATATACATGGACTCAGAATAATCTAGGGAAAAAGTGATTGCCTCCACCTCTACTAAAATAACTTCATTAATTCATCAGTTGTTTAGGCAGGAACTGGTTAACTCTTTTCCGTGCCTCAGCTTTGAATTTGGCTCGCTGCATATAGAAAATCTTCTCCTCCGTTCATTTGGCTCTTGCAAACCTCTACGATCATCTGCTTCACACCAGCATCTACGTCTATCTGCTTCGTACCTGCATCTACGTCCATCTACTTTTAATTGAACATACTTCTTTTCAAAATTTGGTGATCTAATCGTTTCTCATTGGTTAGAAGTGCTCTAAACTCTTCCAAGCGCATAATTATCACGTGTTCGGCTTATTTTTCAATAGGTACCCTTCAATTCCTGAGCAAGAGAAGATATTGTATCAACTCTACACCTGCATGGCTCTTCTTCCACATAGTTTGATCTTGTAATTAATGCCGATTTCCTGTGTTAACGATATTCAAACTCAAGGCATTCTACATGATTCTAATTTCAAAGCGTCTTCTATTAAAATTTATAATAATTTCTTAGAAAACTGTATTGTATTTTTAAGTCCTAATAGTGTGTAAATTCTTGTCTCAAGATTACCCAAAACATTGAAAAACGACTGGTAATATCATACTTCTTCTGAAGTTCGACATTAATTATGTTAAGTCGGAAAAACTAATCTATAAAAGTGTGGCAGCTCCCATAAAAGTTTCCTTTTCATTTGGGCACACCGTATATTTTTCTGTTAGCAAAGTATGTCCAAATTTTTTAAATTTCTATAAAGTAGCGGGAATTATCGTATTACCCCTTTCATCTTTAATCATATGCAACAACAATGCGACAAGCCTAAAATCGTACAATGGATTCCACTAACATTCATAATTACTGTCAACTACAGGATGACTCAGAAAGAATGGTGTATTAGTCTTCACGATCGCCATTTTCACACCTTGTGGCTTCTTTTTCGTGTAGGTACAATTTACACTTGGTCCACAATCTGATTCAACGCATCCATTGGATCAGGGTTGGATATGGAATTATTTTTTTGTAGCCACTGTTTAGCCACTTTCATATTTTTTAGCCACCAGTGTTGTCAACTCAAAAAAGTTTTTCCCTCTAAATCCGAGCAAAATAATCCACTGAATTCAATTGTACAAATGAAATTAAATCAACTAAATTCAGAGGATTTTTGCATAATTTTTATGTAAATCCACAAAATTTATCGGAATATATACTAATTGGCAACAATGATCCCAATAATGCAGGTGTCAATGCCCAAACGTTGAATACGGACAACTTAAATGATCCGAATAATTTTAAACTTCAAGTTAGAAGTAATTCAAGAATAGCCCCGGGTGAGAATGACAATTAAGGAAAATTATTGTATAAACATGATTTTTTTTTTCGCCACCGACTTTCGCCACTTCTAAATAAAATTTGCAACTTAGATTTTTTTGGGGCCATTGGCGAAAGTGTCGATCAACAGCGCGACCCCTGCATTGAGTAATGGAGTCGGTATCCCAGGATAGGGAAGAGAAAAGGTTGGACTACCGTCTTCAGATCTATCGTGTCGTCAAAACCGCATATATCAAACATTTGTGATATACGAGTAAAATTTAGTTCACGGAATTTATGATGCGGAATAACCATTAAAAATGTTGAAAAATTCCCGGTACGGACTTTCAATCGCCGCGAATTATCAACCGCTTTATTTATTTATTTTTATCGGAACTGATTCATTTTTATATACAATACTAGCAGAGGCACCCGGCGTTACCCGGGATGTTTATAGTTGTAGGTAAACAGAACTTAATCACTCATAATTTTTCAGTAACTCTACAATCTCCTGCAATAAATTTTCCCGTTCAGATGTTTCCGACTCCCGGATAACTTTTTGTCTTCTCTAACCAATACTCTTTTTTTACTTCGACGGCATTTCGTTAGATATGAATTAACATATATTATTCGAACGATTATTAAAGAGCATAATATTGTGTGCTTGCTGGTATAAAGTGTTCACTTGATGTATGCTTTGGTTATTGTGTAAGTCGTAAAATGTCGCGAGAGACCGATAGCGTCCTTTTATACCAACCCACTGGAAGAGATAGGGGAAGCTGCTGTAGTGTCTAGAAAGTTCTACACGGTTCAAGTATGCAAACAGACAAATCGCCTGAACATTTGTTAGGAAGCTCAAGGAAGACGCGTGTATTTCACTGCCTTCTCGAGAGAGACTGCCCTATCTATATCGTGCTGTTATGCTCATTTCCTGCTCATTGTTAATAATTCTTGGAAACGAATATTCTATTTCCGAGGCAACAACACATTCCATCATTACATCATCACCACATCGGTTTTCATTATAACAATATTTCCCCGGCATAAATGTGGAGATATGTCAATAATAAATTCGATGAAACAATTCTCTTCATAGCTGGCAGTGGATGTACATGATCGCTTGTGTCTGTGGACTCTCCAGTTCCAACAATCTGAATGGGGTTATTCACTACTTGGTTATCTGTTGGTGTAGGTAATTGCACTCTGCTCTCGAAGTCCGGAAGCAAAACGTGGCCATTCATCATTTTGTGTTGTGTAGCAGTCGTCGTTTCTTCTGTTCACCATTTGGTCAGTAGAGCAGTGTGCTGGCGAAACCAATATAGCACTGAACGAAGGACTGATTCCCCACTCTTTCTCAATAATCTGCTAACTTTGCATTATCTTCAGTTAGTGCTCATAATTTATCCCGGCATCGCCTGGGACTTTATTTAACCTTTTGTTGTCAATTCGCTCAAAGCCTTTTCAACGAAAAGAAATAAGGTAAAGAAAAAAAAGCTTAAAAAAATCAAATTTTTAATTTGTGTATTTGAGTTGTAGGCATTACGTCCATGCTGCAACGGCGGGAAACATGTGACTTAAATTATCCAATCATACGCGTTACAGAGGTTCATTACGATCTTTGGTAACGATTTATTGCGTGAATGCTGCGGGTTACGTGCACGTGCGCGTAACAGAAAGCACATGAAAAAATGCTATTACAGTGAGCAAAAAAATTATTGGCACAATGTAAAACTACAACTTAAACCATTTATTACACAGAGTACAAGCGACAGCCAGCCTGCATAAATTAGAGAAAAAGATTGTTGGGCCGATACCATTTCTACCTTCACAACACCTAAATATAATGAGATCGCTTGCCTATTTGCATTAAATTTATTAAATAAAGAGGAAAATCATCTAAATTTTGAGAAAAGCTATATTTTATTTGCTATGTCTCCGAAAAGACGCGAGTGGTCTTCCGATATCCGAGAATGTGTCATAAAACATCACGAAAATGGCTTATCATTGGGAAAAATTGGAGAAGCAGTGGGAATTTCAAAATCCATTGTACGGAACATTGTTAATAAATACTAAAATACAGGGCAAGTAAAAAATTTGCCAGGAAGAGGTCAGAAAAGGAAGACCCCATTATCAGAATAAAGTTATCGTCAAGAAGGTGAAACAAGATGCGTTTATCAGCGCAGCAAAAGTAGCGGGAGAACTTCAAAATAGACGTCCAAAGAACAAGGATGAACTGAAACGGATGCCGCAAGATGCGTGGGATGCTATTGAGCCTAAAATGTGCGAAAAACTAGTTGCAAGCATGCAAAATCGTTGTAAAGAAGTCATTAAACAAAAAGGAGGACCTACAAAATACTAAGCTGGTGCATTGAAAATTATTTTGTTTCGTTTTGTTAAAACGTTCTCCTCAAAGTGTTAAGTGTGCCAACAATTGTTTTGTGCAAAATTGGATGGTGTTCTCCTTTTAATCTTTTTCTCTAATTGTAATTTATATTAAACAAAAGTTATTAGTTATTATTAGAATGCACATCCTAAAGTACGTGATGTTAATTTAAGCAGGCTGGTTGTCGCTTGTACTTTGTGTAATAAATGGTTTAGGTTGTAGTTTTACATCGTGCCAATAATTTTTTTGCTCACTGTACATCCGCATTGTTGTTTCATTCGAAAGCAGTAAATGTCATGAAAAAATGTCTCCGAAAATAGTAATGTATCCTTCCCAAAGCTAATTACAGCTATTCTGCTATAATTAGCGCATGTAAAACACGTAATTTGTCAGTTTCGAAGAAAGGCATATCGGTAGTCATGAATGGAAAAGTAACCTGGGAAGGGTTAATTCCAACTGGGCAGAAACAGCAAAATCCTCGAATTCCCATAAGCCGAACACCACAGGTCATTCGAAAGGTCAAGCAACTTTTCTAGTATGAAAATCCAGCAACCCAAAGAGGGATGGCAAACACTGTAGGAACTTCACAGGCTACCGTAAATAAAATAAAATCTTGCAACATTCCAAGGAGCTTTAGCTGTTACGCACAAGTAATTTTAAAGTTTAGAATTTAAATTGTAGCTAAAAATATTAATAAACAACGGGAATTCATTTAATTCTTTCCAAATTATGTCTTTTTTATTGCTCAACGCAGTACAATAGGGAGTTAGTTGTTTTTTTTCGCTACGAGAAATCAGTTACGAAATATTTAAGCAATGTTCTCGTGTAAAAATTCTCGTTAACGACAAATCTGCAATCCTGTGGGGTTTTTTCCTTATCAAATGCGACACACAAATAATCACCCAGATATAATACTAATGTACAAGTAGCGTCAGAAATGGGCGCATTTTTACGCTACGAAATACAAGTAGGCCAACGCTAAATTAAACTGTATTACTCTTGGCGGAGTAAAAAGTACTCGCAGGGATTCCATTTCCCATAAGTAGATCAATGAGGGTGCTAACAGGCTCATATTGGCGGATAACAAAGCACAAACAGGCACTGGACTAAGCGAGAGGACTAAGAATGGCGCATTTTTGGCCGGATGTTCTCGCTATACACAAACTGCGCATGAACATGGATCTCGTTACGCAGTCGACATTTGCCAACGAGAAGCGTTTAACTTTAACGGAAGTGACGTCGATTTTTTTCGTTTTCGTACGAAAAATTTCTTGCAATGAAAAAATTCTAACGCTTGTATTCAGAATGAGCGCTCTTACTCTTGCTCTTATTCAAACCATTATTGAGAATAAATTCAATAACATAAAATTTATATTCAACAATGGTCATCTACAAAGCAATTGTCAGGTGTGCGTGTCCATGTCAACAATGCTTAAAAGATGAACAGAAAGTAACAGTGTATTCATTCTTGACGAATCGATTGTTATATGACATACCATTACCTTGGTATTCTTTACAGTCACGTTTTAGACGTGAATTCGACTTGAAGGGGTTCACGAAAAAGCCTGAAAAGTTGACACAGCCGAGCAAAGACCTTGATGGTCATATTTCTGAAAACAGAATTTGAAAAAGTTAAACTGTTTACAGGTTATCGTGCAAACGGCGGACGGCCGGATAAAGAGTAGCTTTTTGCTAAAGCTTCTAATTATAAATAAAGATTTGCAACTGGAAAAGCGTCACAAAAGTCATGCTCATGAGGTGCTGCCAAGACTTGTCGCAGAAAAGAAGAGGAACTCTCGGAGACTTTATGAGGATTACCTCGTAGCAGAACGATGGCAGTACGTTGTCACTTTGGATGATGCCTACGTTTACTTCAACGATTGCAACAAATCCCGCATGGTTTTCTACCGTCCACGTGATGAGAAGTCATAAAATGTGGTCCAAGGAATGTAAGGAAAGTTTTACAAAAGGATTTATGGTGATTGCGGGACATTCGTACAACGGCAAACTCATAATCAGAGAAGAGTGGACAGGAAGGCTAAGATTAATTCCCTTTACTATCAGCAGCAAGTTCTCGGTCCAATTTTCCACGAGGAAACTCCCGCATTGTATGGAGCAGTGTTGCCAACTCACTCCCACTCTCCCCCTCCCCCAAACGCAATGAGAAAAACCCCCAAAATCCCCCAGGTTGCGAAAAGGCATAATACGACAATTCTATGAAGCATTTTTATTTTATTTCATGAAAAATATCAAGCATATCCAGTACATTTTTGTCTACATTATTTTGTTCCTACATACTCTGAACCAGAAAGTCTTTGATTGAAATTTTGAAGCATTTCTTTGGTAGGCAGAAGTTTAGAACAATCTATTTCTTTTCTTCTTAAATAATACCTAATGATTAAAGAAACGCCAATTTAAAGTATACCATCTCTCATCTGGAGAACATATAATGTGATTGGTAAAGATGATATAAATGGTTCTGCTGCAACGGTGATGTTTATTTGTCTTAAAAGCGTTCCACTCATGCACCATCTTTAGTTAGAATACCATCTTGATTATTAATGCAACTTGAATAAGTACAACCTAAGTGAGTTTAAAAAATTTGCAAATATTACAAAGAAAAAGAAATGTCTCTTTTTGTCTAATTGCGAAGTGTGTCAATAAAAGAAACTGAGAAGAAAAGCAGGTTGGTTTCCAAGTCCATTCTGCACTCGGTTTTGGTTTGGTTTATATTAACGTCCCTTTCAACTGTTATGGTCATATCAGGATGGCGTTATAGGGTCCGCAAATTTTGCCTCGCAAGGGTCCTTTTACGTGCAACCGGCAAACGACTACACGGGACCAACGGCTTTACTTCCTTTCCGAAGGAAGTACGTGACCTCAGGATTTATCCCTGAAATATCCTCGTCGTCCTGGGCTGGGATCGAACGCACGTCCTCGGGCATCAGAGGCGATCACGCAACCACTAAGCCACCCAGGCCGATTTCTGCACTCGGAGATGAATAGAAGATTTCAAGATGACTTATCAAGATCATCTAACAAAAATTGTTTTAAATGGCAACCAAAAGATCAGCTGCAATTTAAAAACAAATCAAAATCCTCATGCATCGGACAATAGATGAGAATTTCGTCAATCAAGTGACTTCTGAACTCACGTGTCTGTGGCCTGTCCTCAAAATTGTGCACGAAAACCTCGGTAGAGCCAATCTCTTATTGAAAGAGCCAATCAGGATGTTCAGAAAATAATCCGTTCTTCGTTGAAAGACAATAATATCGTTAAAAGACCGGAGGATAGTTATGTACAATTTATGAAGAACCCAGAATTCCATTTGAGGATTAAGCAGTCACTTTACAAGGCCAAGAATGCATAGAACCAAGAGTAGTTTCTCAACTTCAACACTGTCTTCGGGATTAATGCAGAATATTCAGGATGAAAATGACCTTTGAAAGCTTTTTAAAGATTAAAATAAAGAAAAGAAAAACACCTATGATGAAAAAGCGGACGATATAAATTCTTCAGTCGCGAATGACATTCAACCAGTTTAGACTAGATCAAACCGGTTGATTCTGTCGCGATTCGGAAAATTTAATTTGGTCTAGGAATAACTAGTTTGTCCTAAATTATACATGTATTTATAATGAAAGGAAAGCGAAACAACTAAACAGGATGTAAAAGAAAATCACAAATATTCGAAAGAGGACATCCTTAGACAGAGAAAACAGATACAATATAAATGAACAGCAGATATCTTGTAAAAAAAAAAAAAAAAACTTGTTACCATGATCCATCTTCTGCCTGAAGAGTTTGAAGATACCAGAAGAGCACTCTTTTTGGTTTCTAGAAAAAGCCATTTAAAAAGATCAAAACAATATCATTTTACGTAAAAAAAAATTTTCAGACGAATATGCTTTATTAATACTGTATTCGAGTTGAATTATTTTTTTGTAGAAAGATGCGAAAAGAATTGTCTGGCCTGAATATGAGAGCAGTTACAGTGGATTATTAATCGAGTAATAGCGGGCAGCGTCTTATTTAGTGAATTCATGCACGTTTAAAAATCGTTCCTGCTTTTCAATATCGTTTCTATAGAAATTCAGTTCCTAGAATTCAATGCATGCCTCTGCTTGTATCTTTTAGTGTTCGATTACTTGGGAATATAAAACAAAGCAATCATCCTAATACATGTATTCGGCTTAATCTTAACAAATATACAGTTTTAAGTTCAGAAAAAAAGCAAAATTATAATTAGCATAAGATGTAATAGGCCGCATTAAGGCATCGGATTCAAAATACTATCAGAATTTCAGGAACGTTCAAATTCTTTTGCCCGGAATTAGCTGCTAAACTCAAACAGTTTGGAATTTTTCATGTACGTTTCTCTGGATAATCAAAGAAGATCATTAATAATTAATTAAAGCCCTGTTGAGTTTAGAAACGTGTTTTAAAAAATTCGTTAAAATTATGGGACATTTGTATTTGTATATAATAATTTGGGTAATACTATATACTAGTTAACGTCCCAAGAAGTTACACGAGAGTCCCAGAGAGTTAAGGTTATGTTCTTTGAGATGAAGAACATAAGTTTCGTTATTATCAGGGAGATACTTTCTGATCACCCAGTATATCTTATCAGCCGGGGATCAGCTAGCGGAACTTGAAACTTGGGGTTATGAAAATGTTAGGGGAAAAAGATACTCTCGTGAAATTGTTAAAAAGACGGCCATATAATCGATTTTGAAATGAAAAAAAAAAAAAAAAAAAAAAAAAAACAGACATCAATTGGTTTGGTTGCCTTGGAAATGAATATTGCCTATTTGTCAGTAAACTGTGCTCGAGTTTCTTTAATTATTCCTAGTGACTACATAGTAGCTTTTACTATAAAATAAATTTCTAATTAAAATAATAGACGTGTGTATTGTTTAAAAATTTAGAAGATTGTTAATAAAGTTTTCCAGGGCCTTAATTATAGGTCTTTGTTTTACAGATAATTTTGAAATATTAGATTTATCAGTTTTTGCCCCGCTATCTATTGATCTCAATAGTTATTCGCTAACCTCTGCTATGTATTAGATATTTAATAAAAACATTTAGAGTCGTAACTCTGCTTAAAATAGAAGTAAACAAGTTAAATGAGATGCTTGCGTAGATAAGTCAGCACAATGAAAACTAGTAAAATGCAATTTTATTGTTAAATATATCATCTTTTGAAAACAATCAAATGGGAAGAGTGGGAGGAAGTAGAAGGAACAAGACGTTTGGTTTCAAGCAGCGCATCGTAAATCGCCCGCCCTACTTTACAACCTGATAGTTTCAGATGATTACCGTTCTCACCGTTGACGTTCGACCGTTTTTGAAAAGCCAACCGGCGAACGTGCAGCACACACTCAATTGCTTAAGTGTCGAGGCTCGTCACTCATTCCTCATCTCTGACCTTTCCGTGCTGAAAATTTCCCGACCTCTTCCTTCCTCCTTCAGAGCCGGTCGTGAGGGGGCAGGCGGGTGGGCGGACGAGGCAACCGCCTCGAGCGCTTTTGGGAGGAGTAGAGGAAACGGTAAGAAATCGTACCGGTGTGTCTGTTCTTCCTTCTGTTTCTAGTATATTCTTTTCACAACAACGATGACAATATTACAGTAAAGCTTGATTATAAATATCGAAATTGTCAATTTTTTCTTAAATTACTATATAGAAGACAAGGTGAAAGATGCCATGCTTACGTTTTTCATAAACAGTGAACAAAGACATGAGTGTTTGCATAATTATTTATAGATTTATATCCAATTTTCCCGATTTGTTAGATTTTTGAGCGCGTCGACTTCTGGGAAATATTATAATTACGCGAAAAGGCTTTAATAATCCACAAGTCGACGCGCTCAAAAATCGAGCAAATCAGGAAAAATTAGATATAAATCTACAAGGTATATTAAAGAAAACTCTACAGAAAACTTACAATGTTAAACAGATATCATATACAGAGTGTTTCTAAATGGAAGGACAATAATTACGTAGTGTGTGTGATTCCATGCATCAAACTAAGAAAAAGTTCCTTATGGAAAATATCTAAAATTCAAAATTTAGAGTCTAAAAAATCGCGACATTACATCAATTATGAATTTTCTGTATCAGCAGTTCATTAAAGCCAAAGGAGGTTTGTCACGAGAAAACGGCGGCAATTGTTGAAAGTAAAGGCCGGTTCCTAATAGCGCGGAACCGCGGCGGAAAAAAAGGTACTGCCCACAGTTGAGGTCAATTCAACTTTACCTCGACGGTAAAATCCACCGAGGTAGCATCAGCCAATGAAATCAATGCATTTTGTGTCCTTGGGGGAGAATCTAGGGGATAAAAAAATTTAGGGTAATTTTTAGGGGATTTTTAATTTTTGTAAGAGGAATATGTTTAGGAATCGAAAAGTTTAACCGTAGTTACAGTAATGCGTACTAAGCAAACTCCCTGCTGATACAATTAACGTAGTTAAACAGAGATGTACTTTGTAGCCGAAATGTACATATATGATGACTAAAAACTTTGTTTTGTGGAAAAGTGGTATCCGCCTTCTCTATTTATAGATGTGTTTAGATTTTCTTGTATCTGCAAAGAATTACAAAGTCGTCTTCTTGGAAATGTAGAGGTGCTAGAAAATGTACCCCCGCTCCCCCCCCCCTCGTTAGCTTTAACCTGTGATGTTTCTGTAAACCTGTTGCCTTTCAGCATTGGAAGGAACTGAACTAGATGCCTTTTGGAACAAAGTTGTGAGTGTGACAGATGCTGAAGGGCAACAGGTTTACAGAAACATCACAGGTTAAAGCTTTTTTGTGTTCCTGTATCTATTGCTGTTGTGGAGAGAGCATTTTTCATTGTAAATATTGTGAAAGGCAAACTGAGAAATAGGATGGCAATTGAGACCTTAGATGCAATTTTGCGTGTTCGGTACGAAAGGCGATTGCAAAAATTCTTGTCCATCAGATGGTAAAAATGTTTAAGTCAGAAAACATGTATTCAAATTTTGACAATTCAATTCTTGATGGGTTTGCTTTGATTGAATAAAATGCTGATGATAATAAAGTGGAAAAAAATTTTTTTAATAAGTATTAGAAAATATCGCATTTTCTTAGTTTATTTATGATAAAGTAAATGTAAATAATAAAATTTTTTGTTTTGAATATAAGTGTGATACATATAAAAAAAATATAAAAATAATATAAACTTAAATTTTTAAAACCAATGTTGAGCAATTATTTAGGGGTGTTTCTTCAGGAATCTTCAAATTTGGGGGAATTTGAAGCAACTTCTGAGGGGAGGACTAGTAGCGGCATCTGGCAAAACTGTTTCGTGTGACGTTGACAATTTGTCCAAGATGGCGACGCGTTTGGATAGTATCGTTTTGAAGCGTAGCAATCTTAGCAAACGTCATCAAATAAACAGCAATACCCTTGCTGTATCTCCGTTCAGTTTTGTTTATTTGCAAAGGCTTAAAATCAAGAATAATAAAATAACAAGGATTTCTTATGCGGGTAAATTGATGTCAGCAGCTGATGCAGATGACGTCACTAGTAGACCTTGCTTCAAAGGAAAAGCATAGGAACCATAGGAACACAGAAACAATTAACACATTCTTTTTATTTATTTGAAATTTTTGATAAAATTTATTAAATATTATTACATGTAATTATGTATATGTTTGATCTGATATATTAAGATGTTCTTTATATCTTTTCATAACCATTTTTAGTAACTCAAAATCTTACGCTTAATTCATAAACTGAAAAAGTCGTTTTTATTAGGAGCTTTAGCATAAAAGCTACTTATAAGAATGCGCCCTTGGTCTATACGTTTATCAGGCCGTCCGGCCGTCCGTCCGCCGTTTGCACGATAACTTGAAAACGAATTAACTTTTTCAAATTGTGTTTTCAGAAATATGACCATCAAAGTCTTGGAATCAACTTTTCAGAATTTTTCGTGGAACCCTTCAAGTCGAATTTACGTGCTAAAACAAAGAGTGTAAATAATTCAAAGATACTGGCATATCATATAACAATCGATTTGTCAAGAAGGAATATATTGTTACTTTCTGTTCATCTTTTAAGCATTATTGACATCGGCGCGCGCACGTGAAATCGCTTTGTCGACGCACGATTGCTCAAGTGCTCATAATCTTATTATTAAGTATCGGAAGAATGGAGCTATTTATTGGTTTTATTTTACACACGATTTGAATCACCCTTCATCATTTCTACATTTTTGAGGTAGAAGGTTGAAATTCGGAATGTAGCTTACTACTTCGCTATTTAGTTTGTTTTGATTAGCCCACTAAGGTCGGAGTTTTGGGGGTGAAAATTAAAGGGGACCAACAGGTCTAGGTGTATTCATGCATATAAAGGAGTGAAATTCGGTATGCAGATTCCTATAAGCAAGATCTCAATTATATAAAGATTTTTTTTCCCCGAGATATCCGTGCCTTCCTGACTCGATGGCGGAAATGCATCGAAAAGATGGGGACTAAATTGAAAAATGGTGTACCAACTCTGTCTGTAATAAAGGAGCTGTAATAAAATATTTCCGTTTTTCATTTGACTGACCCTCGTAAGTAGAATAAGAATGGAGCTACTTATTGGTTTTATAATGTCAGTCCGTCCCCTTCATAATTTCTACATTTTTTTTTGAGGTAGAAGGTTGAAATTTGGAATTTAGCTTACTATGGGCATGTTCATCTGCACTATTTACAAGGTCTCACACACGTTTCGTACACACTTTTGCCAAACATTCATGATCTTCACCGAAAGTCACCAGTTTGGTACTGATTGGTATACGGGGTCGGAATTACGGGGGTGGGATTCAAAGAGGGCAATATATCTATGTGCTATTTAGGTACGTAAAGGCGTAAAATCTAGTATCCAGATTCCTTTAGGCAAGATCTACATTACTAGGAAGTTTAGGCCCAATTGTTCCATTGGAATCGGATTTGCGGGGGTGGTAATCAATTGGTCCTTGGAACTATGGCAACATATGGCATATGATATATCATACGTTCGGAAATGATGAGAAAAGAAAGAAGATACGAAGTTTTTTACATTTTTTACATATTACGTTCGAGAAAATCAATTACGTTGATTAAAAAAAAACTTGGGTAGAGGTAAAAACTGCAGACAAAGGGGTAAAAATAGATGACTTGCCTTATCCTACTCAGGAGGAGGGGGGGGTTAATTTCTTTTTAATAAACGTATAAATGTATTTCTGCTTCACTGCTAAAGCTCCTTCTTGGAATGTTTACAAGATTTTATTGTAATGCGAAAACTTTAAAGATCTGTGCACTTTATTAGGAGCGTTAGCATAAAAGCTACTTATAAGAATGCGCCCTTGGTCTGTACGTTTATCCGGCCGTCCGCCGTTTGCACGATACTTGAAAACGGATTAACTTTTTCAAATTCTGTTTTCAGGAGTATGACTCTCAAAGCTTAGCTCGGCCGTATCAACTTTTCATAATTTTTCGTGGACCCTTTCAAGTCGAATTCACGTGCTAAAACAGTGAATGTAAAGAATACCAAGATAATGGCATGTCATATAACAATCGATTTATCAAGAATGAATTCATTGTTACTTTCTGTTCATCTTTTAAGCATTGCTGACATCGGCGGCGCACGCACGTGAAATCGCTTTGTCGACGCACGATTGCTCAAGTGCTCATAAACTATGGGCCAGTTCATTATCTACTTTCTCAAATGAGTCTTCTCAACTGAGTCTTCAGCAACAATGGACTTACATTGTTAAGATGATGAAATCTTGATTGCAACAATGTCACGGCATTGTTGAGAAATCTCAGCTGAGAAAGTAGATAATGAACTAGCCCTATATTATCCAATATCGAAAGAATGGAGCTACTTATTGGTTTTATGTCTTAACTGTGTACTCCTTCATAATTTCTAAATTTTTTGAGGTAGAAGGTTGAAATTCGGAATGTAGCTTCCTATGGCATGCCATCTGCACAATTTAGTTTGGTTTAGATTGGTACACTGGGGTCGGAATTACGGGGTGGGATTCAGAGAGGACAACATATCTATGTTCTATTTAGGTACGTAAAGCTGTGAAATTCGGTATCCAGATTCCTCTAGGCAAGATCTACATTCATATGAACTTTTGGCCCAGTTATTCCATTGGGGTCGGATTTGCGGGGGTGGTAGTCACATGGTCTTTAGAACAATGCCAACATATGGCTTATGATATATCATACGTTCGGAAATGATGAGAAAGGAAAGAAAATACGAGCATTTTTATATTTTCTACATATTACGTTCGAGAAAATTAATTTTTGATTAAAAAATTTAGGGAGAGGTAAAAAGTTTAGATAAAATCTTGTAAACATTCCATGGAGGAGCTTTAGCAGTGAAGCAGAAATATATTTATACGTTTATTAAAAAGAAATTAATTCTCACCCACCGCCTCCACAGTAGGATAAGGCAAGTCATCTATTTTTACCCTTTTATCTGCACTTTTTACCTCTCCCCAAGTTTTTTTTAATCAATAAATTGATTTTCTCGAACGTAAAATGTAAAAAAACCTCGTATGTTCTTTCCTTTCTCATCATTTCCGAACGTATGATATATCACAGGCCATATCTTGCCATAGTTCTAAGGACCAAGTAACTGCCACGCCCGCAAATCCGAACCCAATGGAACAATGGGGCCTAAACTTCATTGTAATGTAGATCTTGCCTAGAGGAATCTGGATACTAGATTTTACGCCTTTACGTATCTAAATAGCACATAGATATGTTTCCCTCTTTGAATCCCACCCCCGTAATTCCGACCCCGTATATCAATCAAAACCAAACTAAATGGTTGGTTTGGTTTGTTTGGTATTAACGTCCTTTTCAACGGCCATGGTCATTTCAGGTCGGCGTTAAAGGGTCCGCAAATTTTGCCTCGCAAGGGTTCTTAAAACGTGCAGCCGGCAAACGACTACACGGGACCAACGGCTTTACTTCCCTTCCGAAGGAAGTGCGTGATCTCAGGATTTTCCACCTGAAAAAATCCTCGTCGTCCTCGGCCGGGGTCGACCCCGCGTCCTCGGGCATCAGAGGCGATCACGCAACCACTGAGCCACCGAGGCCGATCAAACTAAATGGTGCAGATGGACATGCCCCTAGTAAGCTACATTCCGAATTTCAACCTTCTACCTCAAAAAAATGTAGAAATTATGAAGGGGACGGACTGCCATTATAAAACCAATAAGTAGTTCCATTCTTATTCTACTTACAAGGGTCAGTCAAATGAAAACCGGAAATATTTTTTACAGCTCCTTTATTACAGACAGAGTTGGTACACTATTTTTCAATGTAGTCCCCATCTCTTCGATGCTTTTCCGCCACCGAGTCGGGAAAGCATGGATACCTCGGGGAAAAAAAATCTTTATAGAATGGAGATCTTGCTTATAGGAATCTGCATACCGAATTTCACTCTTTTATATGCATAAATATACCTAGACCTTTTGGTCCCCTCTAACTTTCCCAAAACTCCAACCTTAGTGGGTTAATCAAAACCAAACTAAATAATGTAGATGCACATAGTAAGCTACATTTCGAATTTTAACCTTCTACCTCAAAAAATGTAGAAATGATGAAGGGTGATTCAAATCGTATATAATATAAAACTAATAGGTAGCTCCGTTTTTCCGCTACTTAATAAGCTTATAGATTATGAGCACTTGAGCAATCGTGCGTCGATAAAGCGATTTCACGTGCGCGCGCCGATGTCAATAATGCTTAAAAGTTGAACAGAAAGTAACAATGTATTCCTTCTTGACAAATCGATTGTTATATGACATACCATTATCTTTGTATTTTTTAGCACGTGAATTCGACTTGAAGGGATCCACGAAAAATTCTGAAAAGTTGATACATCCGAGGTAAGACTTTGATGGTCATATTTCTGAAAACAGAATTTGAAAAAGTTAATTCGTTTTACAGTTACGTGTAAACGGCGGACGGCCAGATAAACGTACAGACCAAGGGTTCATTCTTATAAGTAGCTTTATGCTAAAGCTCCTAATAAAGGGGTAAAAATAGATGACTTCAGGATCTGCTACTTGCCTTACCCTACTCCGGAGGAGGGGGAGGGAGGATTAATTTGTTTAATGAATGTATAAATTTCTCCTTCACTGCAAAAACGTTGTTAAAAAAAACTTAATACATAATTTTTTTTACAAGTAATACTTGATCACTGGGTTATAAAGGCAAAGGGTATTTCAATTTTTTACAATAGTTAAATAAATTTAAGGGGCAATTTTTACTTACCAACATTTAAAAAATATAAAATCGCTGAATTGTTTGAATTTTAAACCCACTTATAATTTTCACCATCTGTATATTTTTACTCTTCTGACTTTTATTTATTTTAAAAAGAAATTATGTTTATTTTTGACTGAATTTTTGATAATAATGGCAATTTAAAGCTCCTCCTTGGAATGTTTACAAGATTTTATTAGGAACTTTAGCATAAAAGCTACTTATAAGAATGCGCCCTTGGTCTGTACGTTTATCCGGCCATCCAGCCGTCCGCCGTTTGCACGATAACTTGAAAACGAATTAACTTTTTTAAATTCTGATTTCAGAAATATGACCATCAAAGTCTTAGTTCGGCCGAGTCAACTTTTCAGAATTTTTCGTGGAATCCTTCAAGTCGAATTCACGTGCTAAAACAGTGAGTGTAAAGAATTCAAAGATACTGGCATGTCATATAACAATCGATTTGTCATGAAGGAATGCATTGTTACTTTCTGTTCATCTTTTAAGCATTATTGACATCGGTGCGCGCACATGAAATCGCTTTGTCGACGCACGATTGCTCCAGTGCTCATAATCTATAAGCTTATTAAGTAGCGAAAAAATGGAGCTACTTATTGGTTTTATTTTACACCCGATTTGAAACACCCTTCATCATTTCTACATTTTTTGAGGTAGAAGGTTGAAATTCGGAATGTAGCTTACTATGTGTAAGGGCACCTTCACTATTTTGTTTGATTTTGATTAGCCCACTTAAGTCGGAGTTTTGGGAGTGAAAATTAGAGGGGACCGAAAGGTCTAGGTGTATTTATACATATAAACGAGTGAGACTCGGTATGCAGATTCCTATAAGCAAGATCTCCATTATATGAAAATTTTTTTCCACGAGGTATCCATGCCTCCTCGACTCGATGGCGGAAGCAATCGAAGAGATGGGGAGCACATTGAAAAATAGTGTACAAACTTTGTCTGTAGGTGCTGTAAAAAATATTTCCGGTTTTCATTTGACTGACCCTCGTAAGTAGAATAAGAATGGAGCTACTTATTGGTTTTATAATGTCAGTCCGTCCGCTTCATAATTTCTACATTTTTTTGAGGTAGTAGGTTGAAATTCGGAATGTAGCTTACTAAGGGCATGTCCATCTGCACTATTTAGTTTGGTTTTGATTGATATACGGGGGTGGGATTCAGAGAGGGCAACATATCTATGTGCTATTTAGGTACGGGTACGTAAAGGCGTAAAATCCAGTATCCAGATTCCTCTAGGCAAGATCTACATTACAATGAAGTTTAGGCCCAATTGTTCCAGTAGGAACGGATTTACGGGGGTGGCAGTCACTTAGTCCTTAGAACTACGGCAACATATGGCATGTGATATGTCATACGTTCGGAAATGATGAGAAAGGAAAGAAGATACGAGGTTTTTTACATTTTTTACATATTACGTTTGAGAAAATCAATTTATTGATAAAAAAAAAACTTGGAGAGAGGTAAAAAGTGCAGATGAATGGGTAAAAATAGATGCTTGCCTTATCCTACTCTGGAGGCGGGGGGAGGAATAATTTCTTTTTAATAAACGTATGAATGTTTTTCTGCGTCACTGCTAAAGCTCCTCCTTGGAATGTTTACAAGGTTTTATTTATTATAAATAGGCTTTGGATTTGCTTATAATGCTGAAAATATATTTATTTTTCCCAAACTAGTAATTCACTCAAATGATATTTTTAAGCACTTTCTGCCCCTTCTGGACCTTCTAGTCTGAGTTTTATTGTGCATATAAATATATATTTCTGGCTTTACCGAATATTTTTGAAGGGATGTTTACAACTGTAGTTCATTTTTATCCAAATATTTGCTGCTGACAAGTAAATTTTTACTGCAGTTTTTACTGTATATTTTGTTTTTACTACCTTACATTGTTGGTCCGCGCATATTGTTGGTGAGATGAAAACTCTTAACAATAAGCGTTACGGGTTCTTCCCATAGTATAGTAGGATGTAAGTCCCGCTCCTCTTTTTTTTTCTTTCCAGTATTGACATTTTCAAGCATTCAATTCAATATACGTTTACTCGACTTATGGGATGGGGGGGGGGGGGCTGTTTACTTGGCTACGTCGATGCTTGTATTTGATATTAAAAATTTAAGTACCGGTATTATTTAAATTCCGTGAAGGGATAGCACTCTAGTAGAAGGGGTTCAGATCCAGCGTTAATGGAATGTGGAGGGGGTGTCCCTTTGTTTTTGCACCTGGCCACACCCACTGGTGTGTAAAAGATCAAAGGTGCCACCACCACATTCCATTCTGCTGGCCCTACCCCTCCACATTCCATGCTGCTGGATACCAAATGTTGTTCACGTGACTACTGACGTCACAGTTACGCAATTTAAACAATTATTTGTTAATTACCATTAATAAATTAATATTGGTTAGGTAATACCTGTTTTGCCCATGATGCTGGTGCTGGTGCTGCTCCCTGTGGTGTATGGATTCTGTAAGGGTGGCCTGGTTCTCAATTTAAAATGCACTTCTGTCATTCTGTCTCAAAAGTGAATATACCCACCAAAACGGCACGTGGTTGACATACTGGCTCCTCAAGTTGATTAACTACCGTAATTTTTGGGAGTAACGCCGCGGCGGCTGATACGCCGCACACGCCAAAATTTAACAAAAATGTTTAATCTCCAGGAGTAGCGCCGCGGCGTCGATTGGTTGACCTCTAGCGGGCGTCGATTATTCTGATTGGTTGACCTCTAGTGGGCGTCGATTATTCTGATTGGTTGTCCTCTATTGACGAACGCAAAAATTAGACCAGTTGATCATTAGCCAAATTGACCTCTGGGCAAAAAGCCACACTAAAAGCGTGGATTATTTAAAATAATTTATTTCCTGTTGACGACTGATTACACTGCGCGATTTGCGAAAAACATCGATGTTCAAATACATCGATGTTTCTAAAACGATTCGATGAAACCGTCGATAAAAACCATCGATACTATAAAATTGTCGATAATAAGAGTGCTTTATTATCGAGTGAATCACCCGCTGTCGATGAACGATCACGCTCGATCGATATCGGAGTGAATTTTTAATCGTTGATCGTTTTTTTTTTTGTTTTTTTTTTTTTTTGTAAAATCTCCGGCAGTAGCGCCGCGGTGGCTGATACGCCGCACACGCCGAATTTTTAAGTTTTAATAACAGAAACGCCGCGGCGTTACTCCCGAAAATTACGGTAATTACTAATTAACTATTGTTTCTTGGACAACCAAACTTTTTCAATACCCTTTCACACTTTCTCCTAAATAAAACTACTTCTGTTTCAAGGTGTTTGTTTTTTAATTTATTGTTAATTGGTGGATTGTTTCAATTAAACAATTTACAATTGACATTGCAAACTTTTTTATAAATTCCATTGCACATCGCAAAAGGGTTTTATTTAAGTACAGGTGATGGATGAAGCATTTACCACTGCTAGAAACCCGGCTGGGTTTGGAGGTGTGCGAGGTTTAGCTTTACAAACAAATCATTCTGAAAAAGTGACTGGTGAATGGTTAAGTGGTGTTCCTGCTTACACCCTACATAAACCTGTTCGGCATCAATATCCACGTAACCGCATGAGATTTTTAGCACCGTTTGACCAATTTCAAGTTGATCTGGTGGATCTATCGACTGTGTCAAAACAGAACAACGGATATAAATTTCTCCTTACCTGCATCGATGTTTTCTCTCGTTTTGCATGGGTTGTTCCACTAAAAATGAAGACAGGTCAAGTGCTTCAGAAAGCCTTTCAAAAAATTTTCACTAAGGATCAGGTACCGCTAAAAGTGAACAGCGATAAAGGGAAGGTGTTTTTAAATAAACAAGTTCAAGACTATTTTAAAGAACTCAACATTAATTTCTTTGCAACTGAATCCGATGAGAAGGCTGCAACAGCTGAATGGTTTAACCGTACCTTAAAAACCCGAATGTTTAAGTATTTTTCGTATGCCAACACACGTAGGTACATCGATATCTTACCTGATCTCGTTCTAAGCTACAACAATCGTGTTCACAGATCGCTGGGTATTGCACCGACACTGTGGTTGAAAATGCGGTCAATATTACACAGGTGCGCCGCAAACAACACCGAGATTACAAATTGGTGATCACGTGCGTATTTCAAAAGTGAAAAACATTTTCTAAAAGGGTTATCTACCGAATTGGACTGAGGAAGTGTTTGAAGTATCAAAAATCATTTTTCGTAAGCCTGTTGTGTACAAAATAAAAGATTACAAAGGTGCTGAGATTGCAGGTGTATTCTATGAACAGGAGTTACAAAAGGTTAAAATGCTTGAAGTCTTCAACTTCGAGAGCATTTGAATAATAATAATTATTAACTGGAGATACGTCTCCAAGCATAGGTAATGGTGTCTATGATAGCCCAATTGTAAAGGTATTGGCCATGATAGTCGAGGTTCCTGGTTCGAATCCGGGTCGCAGAATTTTTCCTTCCATTTTTCAATTGAAAAGTCATTATCGAGAGCATTATTCGTAGACGCACAAGGCGCGGTGTCCGTGAAGCTTTTGTGAAATGGCAGGGTTATCCAGACAGCATGAACAGCTAGGTACAAGAAACTGATGTTTTAAACGTTTAACAAGGTATGATCTCTATCAGTTGTGTTTGTGATTCGTCAACATGTATGAAGACACAGATTTCTACGTTACTTTGCCCTCGAATACGGCGACAGCCGACAAAATTCAACCTAACACAATGGCGCATTTTATCACACGACTACCGCGTACGCTACGTTTCCAAGGGCAGTGGGAGGTTGGATTAACGGAAACGCATTTCCCTGCCCTTTTCAAGAATATTACAGCTGTAAACAATACTGTTAAAATTGGTTTTAAGACTGAGCAAATCGAGGAACAAATTGAATTCAACATTATTCCACTTGATAGAAACCCGACCCTCTCGTCTTTCATACTTGAAGTCGAACTGGTTTTACAAGCATATTTGAAAGATATTCTCTTTTACCAGGATAACAATTCTTCAACACAAGACATTGCTATGAGTTTACCCCCGAATGTTGGGATTCGTTTTAATACAGCGGAATTCTGCAAGGTTTTTAATGTTTCGCCAAATACATTTTTTGAGGAACGTTTCTCTCTATCTCCAGATTACATCGTTTAAGTGGGTGTCGTCTTTTACTGTAACGTTAAGGTACCCCAAGTTGTTGAGTTTAAGAGTACCAAATTACGTAACATTTTTGATGCCTTCAATTTTTTAAAAGATAGTTTTAGAACCGTCGATATCGAGTCAAAGTTGGTTAATGAATTTGCTCGTTTTTCTGGCCCCTCAGCTCGCTTCATTGAATTCCCTGCCGATGCAAATGTTGGTTTTATTCCGGACCGCTTTCTGAATAAGAAATTGAAAATTCCTACGTCTATCCCCTTACATGATACAGGCGACGGTTTCATCAACTGTGTTATTTACGATTCGCCTGAAACTCCGGTACAACGAATCTTAAAAATTCCTGAAGGTTATTACGATAACCGTAGAGATGTTGTTGATGCACTCGTTAAATTGATTCCGCAGAAAGAAAGGGTTTTTTACAGTGTCAATCTCACCCCAAACAAATGTTTTTATTACAAATGTTCGGAGGGGCGTTACATAAGTTTTAGCAAAGGTCTGTGTTACACATTAGGTTTACCGACAGATTTCTCTGATACGGTACTCGATATCGGTGAAGGGTCGACACCAATCGATCTTACAAGAGGCATTCATGGTTATTATCTGTATACAGACATCATTCAACCTCAAGTTGTGGGTAACGCATTTGCACCTCTCCTAAGAATCATTCCGATATCGCATGCAAGACAAGAAGTGATTTATCAAACTTTTCATTCATCTGACTACTTTCCCTTAAGTAAAAACGTCATTGACAGGATTGAAATTGCTGTTCATTCAGACCACGGTGATTTGCTCTCGTTTATATCTGGAAAAACAGTTGTGAAATTACATTTTCGCAAGAAACTGCCGTAGAGTGAAGTCGATTTCTTTTGCTCACGCATCAACAATACACATAATTCAGTTCAAGATGCACGTTCCCTACAATCCAAACCAAGAAGCCATTTCACGTTACTATTTAAGTCAGAAGGGTAGTGTCTTTCCCGTGTTTAGGGAAACCGTGTTTAAGAGAGGTAATGGTATTGGGTCGGCATTTTCCAATCTGTTTCCTTTTGCTACAACAATACTCAAATCTATGGGAAAAATTCTTGGTCGCCATGCCTTAAGAGGTGGTATTTCTGTTTTTAATGATGTGATACAAGGTCAAAATCTCAAACAGTCATTGTCATCACGAATGAAGGAGGCTGGTGGTAGTGCCCTCCAGGAAATGGGTGCCAGAGTTCAGAGGGGTAGAGGCAGCGCTAAAAGACGAATTTCTTCAACACCTGCTCATTCGTTTGTAAAAAGACCTAGAAGCAACGGCTTGGAGTCGTTTCTGGCATCTCAGCACAGACGAAAAGGCCGTTCACAACACTCAACAAAGACGAAAAAAGCCCAAAGGAAGAGGCAGAAGAAGCAAACAAAGAAAAAGAAGTCAACAAAAAGGAACGCAAATTCTGTTTTTAAACATACGCCTTTTAGCATCGGCTTTTGCCTAATACCTACCAAACCATGGCCTCAATGACACACCAAATGAGCACCGAATGCCTCAACAGCGATCTTGACATATTTTCTATTCCTCACACGAGTGGTCAGCAGGAAAAATGCCAAATCACAGGATACCAACCGACAGTCATCATTAGTCAAGATAGACCTATCGAATTCTTTGTACATGGATTAGTGGATTTTTACGTAGATCTCACCAAACTACACTGAGTTTAGAAGTAGTTACAAACAATGGACTTATGCTACGCAAAAAGCTCGCTCAAAACGGTGTTTATTACTTGGAGGGTTCTCTCCATTTAGACATACTCCAACAGAGTCAGTTGCTGCTAAACTCTCTGGATTTTCGACTGAGATTTTACAGAAGTAAAACAAACTTTGCACTGATGTCTGATGAGGTTAACGCTAATTATCAGATCACAATTCGAAAAGCAACACTAAACGTCGAGAGAGTTAAAGTTAACACGGCAACGTTATTAGCGCATGCAAAGACTCTACAAACCACTAATGCGTTTTATCCTATCGGCCGAGTCGAAATGAGATCGTCGAGCATTGCAGCCGGCACTAGAAATCACGTCACACAGAACTTAATTACGGGACAGATTCCTACCTGTTTGATTTTCGTGTTTACAACGAGTGAAGCACAGAATGGCTCTTTTACTTCAAACCCTTTCAACTTTCAACATTTCAATCTATCTTTCTTCTCACTGTCATTAGATACTCAATCAATTCCGCTTCACCCTCTGAAACCAAATTTTGAGTCGGGGTCTTACTTGAGAGATTTTGTTCACTCCATGAAAGCACTTGGGCTTTGGAAAGAAGACAGAGATGTTGATGTCACTCAGTTTGATTACGCCGCTGGTTACACATTCTTTGCCTTCGACCTTTCAGGGGACAGGAATTATTATACAGATAGATACAATCTTATACGCAACGGCATGCTAAGTGTTGAAGTTCAGTTCTCTGAAGCTTTACCAGACTCTGTGAACCTGATTTCCTATTGCCAGTATCAAAATCTCCTGGAAATCAATAAAGACAGAAACGTAAGCTTTGATTTCACAAATTAGGTTCAATGGACACACAACAGCTATGGAGTGCGCTCGAGTGTGACCCCTTCACCAGTCCTCTGGCACGAGGTGTTTTCCACGCTGATTTGATAGCATTTCTCGATCCTGTTTACCCTTCGTTACTAATTGCAAATACAGACGATGCTAGTAAACCTGGCACACACTGGGTGGCTTTCTTTATACCCTCTGTCAAACAAGCATATATCTTCGATTCTTTCGGAATGTTTCCCCAAGAACAATTTCATTTGTTCATGACTACACACTCTGGTGTGTTACTCCCTATTCTACCTGCTGAATGATGAGAGCTTCGCCCTCGAAAAGCGCTTACAGGATAAGGTTATATTTTTCTTTTTTAAAACTTGTTGTGGTTAAAGAGTCTTTTATTTCTTTTATTGTATTGAACATATCCACATCTCTTCTCCCCCTTTTATATTTTTTCTGGTTTTCTGCAATTGTTGTTTGTATTACTGGAATTAATATTTTTTTCACGAGAATTGTGCAACATCAGTCTAATGACACATGTGGTCATCACTGTTTGCATTACCTGAAATTAGCAGCAAGAGGTCATTCTATGGAGGACATTGTGAACAACACTTATACAAATGAACTGATACTAAACGATCTACTCGTGAAATGTGAAAGAAATTAATTTTGAGTTCTTTAAAATAGTCTTGAACTTGTTTATTTAAAAACTCCTTCCCTTTATCGCTGTTCACTTTTAGCGGTACCTGACCCTTAGTGAAAATTTTTTGAAAGACTTTCTGAAGCACTTGACCTGTCTTCGTTTTTAGTGGAACAACCCATGCAAAACGAGAGAAAACATCGATGCAGGTAAGGAGAAATTTATATCCGTTGTTCTGTTTTGACACAGTCGATAGATCCACCAGATCAACTTGAAATTGGTCAAACGGTGCAAAAACTCTCATGCGCTTACGTGGATAACGATGCCGAACAGGTTTAGGGTGTAAGCACTACTTAACCGTTCACCAGTCACTTTTTCAAAATGATTTGTTTATAAAGCTAAACCTCGCACACCTCCAAACCCAACCAGGTTTCTAGCAGTGGTAAATGCTTCATCCATTACCTGTACTTAAATAAAACCCTTTTGCGATGTGCAATGGTAGGTTAGGTTAGGTTAGGTTAGGTTTTGGTGGGTATATAAAAACCACATACAGTGCATTTTAAATTGAGAACCAGGACACCCTTACAGAACCACCACGGGGAGCAGCACCAGCACCATGGGCAAAACAGGTATTATTATATTTATTATATTTTATTATATTTTTTTTAATAAAAATTTAAAACTTTTAAGCTTTAATGCCAATAATAATTTTACTAATAATAATCCTATACGTCCATCCAGGGCCTGTATGGCCTGAGGCCGACGAGTTGGGTCCCTGGATGAACCAGGATTAACGGCTGCTGTATGATGGTCACAGCAGCCGGGGGGGGTGAAGATTGTGAGTCACTGAATGGTCGCCCATCCAGTGGCTAGCCGTGCCTGATGTTGCTTAACTTCACAGAAGTTATTATATTGAAAGCCCACCAGGCCACGGCCTCCCCCAGTATGTAACCAATATTAATTTATTAACGGTAATTAAAAGGTAATTAACAAACAATTGTTTACATTGCGTAACTGTGACGTCAGTAGTCACGTGAACAACATTTGGTATCCAGCAGAATGGAATGTGGAGGGGGTAGGGCCAGCGGAATGGAATGTGGCGGCGTCACCTTTGATCTTTTACACACCTGTGGTTGTGGCCAGGTGCAAAAACAAAGGGACACCCCCTCCACATTCCATTACGCTGGATCCGGACCCTTTTACTCACTCTTCTTTAAAAATTTTCGAGGTGGTGGTTTACCGCTGGTAGACCTAACAACTCGTATTGAAGATCCCGCTAGAAGTATGTCTGCTCTAATGTATTCAGTGTAAACATGGCATGATTTTAGATTGAATTTTTCAAGGCGTTTAAATTTGTTCATCCAAAATTTTCAACGTTTATCTTTTGGAAATGTCAAATATTTTATGCGTTGCGTGTTTTCGTGTTTCTTAGTAGTTATCAAACTAGATTATATGCGGTAGCAGAACAGCGTATTCCAAACATTTCTCCTGCGTTGCTCGCTCGTCGGGTCTAGGAATGACATCACAGTTATCTTTGTTTGCAAATTTCCTCGCTAGATAGTAGCAGCGCAAAAGCAATCCTTGTTATTTTATTATTCTTACTTAAAACACTACGTCCATTTTTTTATGCGTACATTATGGGAAAACGCTAAGACGATTGAAGAGACTCTTGGGCAATAGCGTAACATGCCGCGACAATGGGAACTAATCGGCGGAATTATCGCTGCGCTTAAAGGCTGTGTCCATGTGCCTAAAATTTGATGCGATTATGCGTTTCACCATCAAACCGATTATGCGTCATCCGATTCGTCCGGTTTCCACCACCCACAGAATCATGCGTCTATGCGGTTATGCGTTGATTTGGTGCGTTTTTGCGTCTAGTCGGAAGACGCAAGAATCGATCAAACTTTTGCGTCTTGCGTCTATGCGATAAGGCGTCGATTGATCATGTGATCACCCGTAAAGACAGTGTTTTCATCTCGCACGTGTTTTCATCTTTCATCTAACATGTGCTTTCAATTATGAAGAGTCGATACCAAGGTTGCCCACACTTGATCTTGCTTTTTTTTTTTTTCGTGTTGATCTCGCCGGAAAATGACAAAAGAAGTTTCTATGTATTTTAATTATAATTTAATGAGTCAAATTAGTTTAAATCGATGAAATTTTTTCGTGGGTCAGGTCCGTGGTCAGTTGCCTTTCAACTCGTTGATCTGTAATCTTGTATTAATATATTTCTTATGAAATGCTTTTTTTTCTTCTCAAACTTAAATGAAAAAATAAATTGAATTCTCTCGATTAAAACTCAATTGAATTCTCGATTGAATAGGAGTTTTACTATCAACATGCTCTTATGTTTCTTTCTGCTACATTTTTCGTGAACTTTTGCTTCCGTTTTTTCTTTTCTTGTTTTCATATTGAAACTTTTTTCGGGATCTCATATGGAGCCATCGTCAAATAATTTGTTTATTCTGCTATTTTCAAACCTTTAAACGAGAATTGTATTATTTTTTATCTTAATAATATACTTTAAACTCATTTTTAAATTTAATAAAATTCAAATTAAGATCTGTTTCATAACTGGTTGCTTTAGTCAAAATTCATCTTTTAAGGATTTTCATTTATTTTTTTTTTCTTTCCAGATCTCTTACTGGCTCTTTTGCTTTTATACCTAAGTTTACGATTTCTTTTACTGTATTCTATGTACAATTCCTTTTACGTTTCATTTTCTTTCTTTCTTTCTTTCTTTCTTTCTTTCTTTCTTTTTGTTTATTAATACTTCTTTAAAACTATTTTCTTTTTTTAATGTATTATTTACCTTTATTTGCATTTTTGCCATTTTCTTCTATTTGTTATTCATTACTGATTTTGAGATAGAAATTACTCTTGGGATAATCTTAATTCTGGTATATTTATAAAATACTTTTTTTTCAATTAGGGTATATTTCTTTCGCTATTTGTAAAGTTATCGATTACTTGTTTTCGTATTACAAATTTTATTGTTTGGAAAATTTAACGACTTTTTATGTTATTGTTATTGATGTACACATTTTAATTTTATATATTTGAGGAAATAGATTTATAATCTTGATTTTTAGAAGGAGTTATATAGCCATCAAAAAACAAATCTCAAGGGTTCTATTTGCTATTTCATGAGTCCTTTTCTTCAAAGGGAAACAGATGAGGCTTCCTCTGCCGTAGCCTACGCCTCTGCACCCCCCACCCCTGTCCTGTCCTGCGATACCAAATAGCGTTGTACTTAAGAATTTCCTTAGAAATGCTCGCTTCAATTAGCTGGAAAGGCTTTAAAACAACACGCATGGTCAGTCTCATAACATATTTTTAGGGGCCATCCATAAATTACGTCACTCGTTAAGGGGGCGGGAGGGGGTCAACAATGTGTGACATCGTGTGACAAGGGGGGGGGGGGGCGAGTCATAAGCTTCGTGACGTCAATGCCTTAATTGTGGGTTTATTCATCTGCTCAACATAGTATAATAATGAAAAATCAATAAACATAAATAAAAAGGAACTAAAAAGAGAAGAACGACGAGATCTTTCGTCCTGGTTTCGTTTTGTTTACATTTTAACCGCCAACTCCATCCCACCCTGCCCATCTCACCCCCCAGGTCAGTCCTCCTCCGCAAAAAGCCACAAATCTTGCCTGACACCCATCACCGCGAAATGTCCAAGAAGAAGGGGAGGGCCCTCAAACTTTAAACCAAGCCAGATGACCTGAAGTTGTCCTGAGTGCCAGGACGAAAGATCTCGTCGTTCTTCTCTTTTTAGTTCCTTTTTATTTATGTTTATTGATTTCATTATTATACTATGTTGAGCAGATGAATAAACCCACAATTAAGACATTGAGTCAAAGACATCTGCATAATTATCTCATCATTGTATCTTCGTGACGTCACATGTATAAATACGAGAATAACGAGAAATACAGGCTCTGACATTGAAAAGTCACCTGACCAAGATAGGTCTATTAATCCAACCTTCATTGTTTCCAACAAAGGAAAAAACACTATTGTTAAAATACAAGATGGAAACAATGAAAGTTACATTGTTAATAGACCTATCTTGGTCATGTGACTTTTCAGTGCCGGAGCCTGTCTTTCTCGTTAGCCTCGTATAAATATAAAGTATTAAATCTCTCTGAAACAGTAAAAACATATGGAAGTTAAGATCCCATACACACAATCTGACATTCTGAGGAAACGTGCACTATTTATTTCACTTTTCTATTTAATCAGCCAACAATTGTAAACACTTATCTGAACGTCAAATATTAACTTTTCAATACCGCTGCGGTAAAAATCTGCTCCAGCGTTTCTCAACCATGTCAGCACACTCCCATAAGAAACGCTAAGCGTTCAGGGATTTCCTTAATTCTGATTTGTCAATTGCCCAGAATCATCTCATTAACGCGGGCAATGTGCTCGGTAGTGTTGGATGAGGATGGTCTTACTGCGCGGTATTCGTCCGTCAAATCTGAGTGCCCTTTTTCAAACTGCTGGCACCACTTCACAATTGCAGGACGAGAAATCACATTATTCCCGTAGACACTGCAAATTTCCTTATGGATTTCAGTGCAATTTAAGACTTTTGCCCACAAAAAACGGACAACCAGTTGCTGCGCCATGACAACAATACTCTTGCGTATGCAGTAAACACGTGAACACATTGCAATTATAGACATATAGACAACATCCTTAAAAACGGCGAATGATATCGGCGTTCTTCGACCACAGATGGTTTTGAGTGTATCTTACTTTTTGATTCATCCTTGCATTATATGGTTTAAATTTGCTTGTATCACTTTTTAGCACGTGGCGGCCGCGCGAGTTCACGCTCGCTTTATCCTTAGGTCAGCACGTTGGCCGCCTTTGGGATGTGCCAGGGAAGTTCTTTGTTTGATAAACGATGACGATGTTATATGTTTGGATGAAGATGTTCACACATCGAATGTTCCTAACATTATCCGCGGCTGCACGTTAAAGAACCCTTGCGAGGCAAAATTTGCGGCCCCTATAACGCCGTCCTGAAATGACCATGGCAGTTGAAAAGGACGTTAATACCAAACAAACCAAACCAATCCGAACATTATCCAAATCGAGAATGAAGCTGCTGTGCCAGTCATAAATAATATAAAGTAATGGGCTTAAAGTCCATGGACACAAGATGATTAAATTTTGATAGTTCATTTGATTGGTTATATTTTGTAAATTTTCTAAAATGTTTGATTTATTGTTGATTTTATGAACAAAGATTTTAAATAGAAATATATAAATAATTTTGGAAGTGCTGTTTTAATTTAATAATTTCTGAATATAAAATTGCAAAATATGTGACGTCACACTAGGGGAGGGGGGGTCATACAAATGTGACTATCTGTGACAAGGACGGTGGAGGGGTCCAAAAATCATGAAATTCGTGTGACGTAATTTATGGATGATCCCTTATAGATGGCTGAAAACAATTTTAAAATGGCACGAAAACGCATCGTCGCCGATGTTTCGCTAACCGAGACGCCATGCTTTTTCGAAAGCCAACGCGCAAAGCATACTGGGAAAGAGCAGGAACACTTCAGGCAGAGAGCAATAATGGGAGCATGGAAACCCAATTATTGCTCTCTGCTTCAGGAGCATGGAAACCGAAGCCGCCAAAGACGCATAGTCGCATAGTCGCACATTGTAAACGCATCGACGCAATATCGACTTGTCGCATAGCCGCATAGTCGCAATAAATTGTGACACATGGAAACCAGCCTTAACCGCGGCGGTTTTAACCATTCCGCTTTCCGCGGCGGAAAAAACGCGCTTGACGTAAGCAGCGCGGTTTTGACGCCATATAGGTGCGTTCCCATAGCCATAGAATTAGAAGAAGCTAATACTATGCCATAGCTTGCTACACTTTAAAGCGAAGCTTGAGCTTTTAAGCAAATTCTCCTCGATAGAAAAATGTAGCAGTTGATTGCGAGCTTTTAAAGCAAAGCTGGCGTTGAAGGTATCCCTTAGCAGGCACGTACCCAAGAATTTTTCCAGGGGAGGTCGAACTCTCGATTTATTGGACCTTTTGTTCGAATAATCTATTCTTTTTATAATGTTTTAATGACAGTAATACTAATTAAAAATGAACATATTTCAGTGATATTTTTGTCAAGTTGCTTGTGAAGTTTATGCTATTATACATTGTTGATATAAAAAAAAAATCAATCCGCTTACAAAATTCGGATTTCATTTTTGTGAAAAAAATGTGTAATAAAAATTAAAAAACCGTGAAAAGAAATAAAATTAAAATCGCAAGCAATGAAATATGTAAATTATCGGTCCGGTTCAGTGTACAGGGTGTCTAGCAAAACGATTTCGTAAAATTCCCTGACTTCTCTCTGGTTTTTCCCGGTTGATCACGTTATTTTCCCTGATCATAAGCAGCAAAAAAAAAATCTATCTTGATAGAATATTATTGATATTTTTCAAATTTTTCGTTCCTATTTCGCATTTTTTTTTGCTGATTTTGTAAAATTCTCTGATTTTTTTGTAAAATACCCCAACTTTTCCAGGTTTTCCCGGTCGCTAGTCACCCTGAGTGTAAGTCAAAGGGGGAAAAAATCCTTTCGTTTAACTGGAGTGAGCAAGGAGTGGGATGATTGGTGGGGGAGGGGAAATGGCACTGGAACAGGCCAAATGAGGGGGGAAAAAAAAAAAAAAAAAAAAAAAGGGAAAATTAAAATACTGAAATTAAAAACAACCCCTCGCCAATACTCCTTGTTCACTCAGAGTTTTTAATAGAATCTAAGCAATAGATTTAAATTCACAGAAATCAAAATCATGGACCTTCAGCATTTTTGGGGTGGTCGTTCGACCCCCCCGACCCCCCCTTGCGTACGTGCCTGCTTAGTTAATGTGTCTTGCGCGAGAAATCGAAAGCAGGAATTCAAAAAACATGGCGCCTCTCAATGCACGAAAACGTTTGTTGTTACAGAGAAGGAGTTTAATTTTAAGAAGCTATTGATAATTAATCTAAAAAGTATTTTGTAAAAAGGATAACATATTTCCAATTTATCTACTTCTTCATCTTCTTCATCTTCAGCTTTTCCCACTTCTATGCGGTGTCGCTGTTTTTGATGAGCCTTCTCCATTTCTCTCTGTCCTCTGTCCATTCCCTTCTGAGACCCTTTGAGTTCAGATCTTCATCTACAAATATTTCCAATTTAGCAATAAGTGATATTTATTTTAGTTTTCGCTGACGCTACAAAAAATTGGAATCAAACTATAAATAAAGGAGAACATGCAACACCACCTAGACAGAAGGCCTGCGCACAGAAACGTCATACATTGTTACATCACACAAAAGCGGCCATTGTTAGTCGTATTTCTACCAATAATAAGCCCTAAATTTGGCCGTTTGATGATGATGTAACAATGTATGACATATCTGTGCGCAGGCCTTCTGTCTAGGTGGTGTTGGAACATGTAAGTTCCTCACGAAAACAGTTTTGTATTGTTGTTACACGTTGAAGCATTGTTGGCGTTGGCTTGAAGCACATCCCGGAACTGAAAAGTCACCTGACCAAAATCACTTGACCATTGTTATCTGAGCAACAATTTTTATCAAACTACAGGGTCGAGTCACTGAATTATGACCGCCACGTAGGTTTATGTAAATACGGTTGTGGCCATTCACACGGGGAGTGGGGGCGGATAAACCTGTCTATTGGAAGACATATAAAGGTGGTTTTTGAGCAGTAACTGGATTTCAGTGGAACAGTTCAGACAGCAATAGTCGCCGTCATGGGTAAAGCACGCGATTTACCTTGAAGAGGATATGATCATCAGGTACCGTGTAAAAGGCGGCAGGATTTCGGAAACCGCAGCTTTCGCGAATTGTTCGCGTAGTGCCGTAGTGAAGATATACAATGAATGGAAGAATGGACAAAGCGTGATAACTGTAAGGAACACGGGCCGTTAATGAAGGGAGTGAGCGGCGCTTGCAACGGCTGGTTAAGAGTGATCGACGCGCTATCGCCAATACATTGACAGCCCAAATGAACGAGGAATGCACCAGAAAGCTATCGAGAACTGTGCAACGCACATTGTTGCGTCGTGACCTCCGAAGCAGACGTCTGGTTCCAGCACGCATGTTGATAAGTCTGCTTCGCAAGAAACGACGTGGGTTTGCATTGCAGTACAAACATTAGACCCTGGGGCAGTGGAAAAAGGTTGAATTTTCCGATGAGTTGCGTTTTCTACTGCATCGTATTGATGGGCGCTGGGTATCCGTCGAGAGACATCCGAAAGCAAACTACCCGAAACCATTGTTGGGCGGCAAAAAGTTGGAGCAGGCAGTGTCATGGTCTAGGGCATGTTTTCGTGGCATGTTTTGGGTCCATTACTTCCTCTGAAAGGTAGCGTCAATAACCGTGCATACTTATCCATGGTTTCCGACCAGGTGCATCCCGACAGGGCAACTATATCCTGCGGATGATGACATCTTCCAATAGGATAATCCCACATGCAACGTGGCCAAAATTTGCCGTGGATATTCTAGGAGCATGAGCGCAAGTTCCACTTGCTATCCTGGCCCCCAAACTCCCCAGATCTTAATCCTTGCGAGATTCTGTGGGAATATCTGGAACGATACGTCAGGCAGCGAGACCATCCATTCCGGAATCTTCATGAATTACGTGATTCCTGCTGCCACCTTCCAAGCACTCATTGTGTCCATGCCCTGTCGCCTAGCTGCTGTTTTGGCTGCAAAAGGAGGCTTGTCGGGTTATTAGGTAGGTGGTCATAATTCAGTGACTCGACCCTTTATAAATAAAGGAGTTCGTCACACGAAACAATTTGTATGTGTGAGTTTTGCAACAATATGAATTGAATTTGAAACTAATTACCGCGCAAACTGCGGGCGGATAAAATCTTGTGTTATACAGGGTGTTTCAAAATTTCATCACCAAAGTGATAGGGTGATGGAATATGCGATTCTAAGCAAAAAGGTTCATATGAACATGGGTCCGAATTTGAACGATAACTGAGATATGAACACACTCTAAATACAAAAACCCTTGATAAACCCTTATTACGGGTAAGAAAATCACAGGTTTTCTTACCCTTATCTGACCTTTGAATTACAGGTTGGCTATGGGTTTACCACCGGTTTACAGTAAACCTATAAATGGCCCTTCGTAGTATGGGTTTGTCAAGGGTTTATTCTTTTTATGTAAGGGTTGACTATAGGTTTATATTTTAAGAGTTGATTATAGGTTAATAACACTATAAAATTTAGTTTTAGAAATTTTATAAAATTCTGAAAATGACAGAAATCTGAAAATTGAAGAAATAGATACAAAGAATTTCCCTGAGTAAATATTTATTTTTTTCAGAACACGGACATTACATGAATTCTGGATTACATTGAATATTTTATTTATATTATTAGTTTTAGTATACTATTTCAAATGAAGTATCATAGCTGCTTAAAAATAGTAGACAGCATCAAAAACTAAGTAAGAAATGAACAAGGTTTATTATACACTATAACAAAATAGAATTTGAAAACAAATTATTAACAATTATTTACAATACTTAAAATTTCCTTTAATCTTCTGCTTTTTACAAATTCAACAGGCTTTTGAAAAACAGGCTCTTCGCTGATGATGGAAATTCTTGATGAAGTAATTACTTACATCTAAATTTCCTTCTTTATTTTGAACATCATTTATTTGTACATCTGATAAATCAGGAGTTGCAACAGAATCTGTATAGTGAAATAGAAGATAAAGTCAGATTCAAGAAAAGAGTGAGAACGTGTTTCAATGGTAAAATATTAAAAATATAAAGATAAAAAATATCTAATATCACTTACCAATTCTTTCATGGTTAATAGGTGAATGCGAGCAGTAATCGCACCAGTGCCATTGAGCTAAAATTGTTTTTTTACTTTTTTCTCTAATCCTGGTGTATTAGTCCAATCGCATCCCTGATACGTACATTTATTTACCTGTAAGCACAGTCATCAAAGGGAAATAATCCACACTTGAATTTTACTCTAAGTTTTACCGTTTCAATATTAATTTATTTTTAATAATTTACTATTACATTTAGAGTTAATATTATTAAGATTATTCAATTTAAATAATTATAATTTAAAAAGCTATTAAAACAACACATTAGCATGAAATGTAATATTAAGTATTAAACTCGTGTGGATTATTTCTTTTGGTTGACTGTACATTTCTGATATCAAGAGTTGTGTAATCTTCCATTTTATAACTTTCCAAAAGTATTCACGAAATACGAAATATATTTGATGTAAATAGAGTTATTTTTCGAGAATAATGTTATGTTACGTTTATGTCCTCCTCAAATGAAGAAATAGAGGGGAAATAGGGCAAAGCACAAGAAAGAAATGGGGGAGACGGGAAGGTTAAAGGTCACTCACACAAGTACATTAAGAATAGAATAGGCTACATCTGGGTATAATTAGCAAGGTCATATAAAGAAGGAAAAGAGTAAAATACGGGAAAAGAGGACGAGCAGAGATGAATTAACTGTTCTAGAGTCTAATGAAGAGGGAAAGAAATAGTAAATATACATGATCTCGCAAAAAAGTTTTGCGCCTTTCAAATTTAAGTTATCGGACAATGAAAATAAACTATAATACATATTTTTTTGGATTATAATCATCTTCTTCTTTTGCGCTTAGCGCAAAACAATGCGCTAGAATTTCTTTTGATTTTTTTCTGCATAGTGTATATTCTTATTGATTGGTTATTTATTTTTATTATGCAGTTTTTATAAAAGAAATTTTATAATCTTATTGCAGTATCATATTTAATATGAGCATTTATTTGCTTTTCCTATTAATGTCTTGAATAATTTTTAAATACATTATTAGCTTTAATTACGTAATATAAAAAACGAGGAATGGAAATTTAAAAAAAAAAAGAAATAAATAATCTAAAGAAATTAATAAGACTACGCATAGATAAAATTGAGAATCCTTTTTAGTTTGATTTTTAATTTGCCCCGTCATTGACATCGTCGGCACTTTACTTTTAGGGTTTAGTTAAGGTAATGTAACAGTATTCTTACGGTAACAGTATTCTTACGGCAACAGTATTTTTTCCTTAACGGTTTACTAAAGGTTGTCTTGGTTTTAAGGTCTCCTTAAGGTAATGTAACGGTTTCCTTAGGGTTTAAGCTTAGTTGTAAACTCTTAACAAACGCGTAGTCAACCTGTAATCAATCGACAAAAAACTTTGTAAACCGATAATAAACCGATAATAAACCGGTAGACAAGCATTTTAACGATTTGTTAAGAGTTTCTTTTCTAAGAGTTTCTTTTCTGCAGAAATAAAAATGCAGCCACTAAGATCAACAAGTTAATAACTCACTTTCTACAATATCTAGAATGATACAATTTGGAAGAATAATAGGATACATAAAATTGTGTCTACCGTTAAAATTTGATCGAATTCCAACGAGTAGTTTCCGAGTTACGTAGTCAACATCGTAACTCCTGGTGGTTAGTACTCACATGTGAGCACGTGTTACGATGTTGAGTGTATAACTCGGAAACTACTCGTTGGAATTCGTTCAAATTTTAACGGTTTACACAGTTTCATGTACCCTATTATTCCTCCAAGTTCATCATCCTAGATTTTGTAGAAAGTGAGTTATTATTTTTGTTGATCTTACTGGCGGCATTTTTATTTCTGTCCATATCTCAGTTATCCTTCGGACCCATGTTCATATGAACTTTTTTGCTTAGAATTGCATATTCCATCACCCCTATCATTTTGATGATGAAATTTTAAAACACTCTGTATATATAAAATGCTAACTCCTCCTTCTCCATGTCCGTTTCCATAGTGCCGAGGAACAATACAACCTTCATTGTTTCCAACACATGAAAAACACTAATTGTTCAAATTCAAAAATGGCAGCCGACAAAAAAGACTAGATTTAAAAAATCATATCTTTTTGGATGTTACAGTTCAAAATTATATTGACATCATAGATTTAACTATTTACATCTGTTAACATTTAAAAATAACGCACTAAATTAAATAAATAAATCAATTTAAACCCTAAGTAAATAATTTTAGCTATTCTAAACTATGAAATTCATTACATATGGTTCTTATTTTTCTTTTTAATAAAAAATAGCAACATTCAATAAAATTTTGAAATTGATTAACAAAATATTTCAAAAATAAATCAATTCAAGTCCAAGTAGGTAACATTAGTTTTTACATTCATGGTAATATTCGTTAAATGTTCATAGTAATATTTTTCAGTTGAATTACTATTACTAAAAAAATTTATTTTTTTGTCCGCAAAAAACGCATTGTTACATGAATTGTTGCATGAAAATGAGTTTCGCATGAAAATGTGGTAAATTTTGAATACCATTGTTGTAGCCTTTGGTTTTGCTCATAACAATGCTCATAACATGCTGATTATCGGTAAAAAAAAAAAAAAAAAAAAACATTTTATGATATTCATTACATGTGTATAATTTATTTTTTTAGTATTAAAATACAACCTCTGACAATTAAGTTCGGTGAATGAGTTCACACAACAAAATGCAAAACAGATAGAGCCACATTTACTTTATTGTCCTTCGAAATAATCACCCTGGAAGGCAATAACACTTTTGGGATCGGGTGTTTAAGTCCTGGAAGCTCCTTAGGGATGGCTTTAAGTTCACGTGTCACATTTGCTTGAATGTCTGGAATGTCCGCAAATCTGCGTCCCTTTAAGGCCCGTTTCAGGCGTGGGAACAAGAAAAAGTCTGCCGGTGCCAAGTCTGGTGAATAAGGTGGATGAGCTATGGATACGACCACTTTGTTGGCCAGAAACTGTTGCACGATTACGGCAGTGTTCCTCTTTGATCCATTATCCACAGTTACGTGTGCACGCTACACCTTCAACTGAAGAAACGAGCATCTGCTAAACCATTGCACGCACAAACGTGACCTGTCTGAACTTGCTTAAACAATGACTGGGCTTGTATTCACATGCACTGTTATTCGCGTAAAGTTCGCACAGATTAGGGTGTGATGTCATTCACCGAACTTAATTGTCAGAGGTTGTATAATGGTCATGAAATATACCCCCAAAACGGTATGCCGAGGAAATGAGTAATGAGGAAGGTAAAAAGAAGAGCCCGACTGAACATTTTTCACTGAAGAGCAAAGTTTACATTAAACAGTTGTAGATATGTTTTTGTGTTAGGATATAACTGTCAAATCGACAGTAATGACTTTGTCACACTGTAACAGGACACATTGTATACTATCGCTCTCATATTGACAGCGATTTTTTTGTAGTATTGGCAATACTGTCAATTATCACAGTCCTGTCACAGATTAGTTTCCATTGTTGCGGTAACCGTCGTACGTCGGGCTTTCGAATAAAATCAAAGGCAAGTAACATTATTTATTGGATACTCGGGTCGGTGCAGCAAGTTGTGTCTGACGCGAAATGTGGTGATCCGTTGTATCAAACTTGAGCTAGGAAAGAAGCCAAGCTGTCTATTTCAAATCTATCTTTGTCCCTATTCTCATCTATGGTCATAAGTCTTGGGTAATAACTGAAAGAGTGCCGAAATGAGATCGTAAGAGGTGTGGCAGGAGTTCTCTACTAGATAAGGTGTTCAGCACCACAATAAGGTGTTCAGCATCACAATAAGGTGTTCTCTACTAGATAAGGAAGTCTTCAGGTGTTGAGCCGCTACTTCTCCGCATTGAGAGGGCTCAGTTGCGTTGGTATGGACACATGTACGGATGCCGCAAACTGTCTTCCTAGGCAGTTGCTATTTTCCAAGTCAGTGGTCACATAAGAGACCAAGGGGGTCGGCCTAAAACTAGTGGCTAGACTACATAGAGCAACTAGGTTCGGGTCGCTTGGGTATTATCATTGATGACATGCGCCTAATGGTACAAAATCGTGAGTGCTGTCCTCGCGACCTTAAGGGATAAGCAGGTTTGAAAACAGCGCCTTTACTTTTGTCAGATCTAGCATTTATTCCTCCTTTATTTTCTTCAACTCTGGCATCGCTTTAGAGGCCATTCTCCTTTAGAGGCCGTTCAAGTATTATGTAACGCAATTTTTGAAGATTTTTGACCCCCCTCCCCCGTCTGTAACGCGCCGTAACGTTTTGCCTTACCCCCTCCCCCCCGTTAATCGTTACGTAACACCTAAGTGACCGGTTTTACCTAAAATGTCAATTATTTCGCGCAAAACACCGGAAAAATCACTAAAATATCATTTATTGTTTCCATCGCGTTTACAGTAACAACAAGAAATTAAGCCTCCCGAGGAAGGTATAGGAAAGTAGCGGAAGCCCTGAGTTCATCTATTTTTTTTATTCCTTCATCTGCGCTTTTTAACCCCCCATTTTTTAAATCAAAAATTGATTTTCTCGAACCTTGTATTTAGAAAATATAAAAGAACCCTATCTTCATTCCTTTCTCATCATTTTCGATCGAATGATATATCACACCGTATATGTTGCCAAAAATTTCTTAAGACCAAGTGATTGCCACCCCCACAACTCCGACCCTATTGGGACAATTTTGGCCAAACTTCACAGTAATGTTGATCTTGCTTAGAGGAATCTGCATATCGAATTTCACTCCTTTATATGCATAAATACGCGTAGACCTTTTGGTCCCCTCTAATTTCCACCCCGAAACTGCGACCCCAGTGGGTCAATCAAAACCAAATTGAATAGTGAAGGTGCACATGCCCTTAGTAAGCTACATTCTGAATTTCAATCTTCTACCTCAAAAAAATGCGGAAATTATGAAGGGGACGGACGGACAGACAGACGGACATTGTGAAAACAATAAGTAGCTCCATTCTTCCGCTACTTAATAAATAAAACGAGACATTCCTATTAATTCAGCACATTCAAGCGTACGTTACTTATTTTATCTATTCATATTGCTCTATAAAAAACGATCACACAGAATGTAAAAAAGCTTGCTAAGTTTTAAATTTAAATGTATCTGAAGTAAGAGTAGAGAGAGTAGTCAAAAACTACTCATAAAATCCAAAACTTGGGTTAAAATCAGCCTTCCAGAGGAGTACTCGTACAGGGTGTCCATAATTAAAGGACCTTATTGCACAGCTGCCTACAGGCGAAACCAGTCATCAGAAAAGTGTGAAATTTTGTAGAGGACTAATGAAAGGATGGGAATTTGTTTCAGCGAAAATAAAAAATCAGTTACGAATTTCGCCACAGAGGGCGTTTAACATTGAATACCTATAGAGTGCGGCCATACGTGGTTGTTCATTGTCACGTGTTATTTTCCGCCATGTTATGTCCAACTTGCGAATAGTTATAAAAAAAAATAGCATAGAGTATAGTTGTGTGGAAGCAAACGGTTTTCATGTGGTTTTTTGTTATTTTAAATGATTTTAATGACCACAAATGTTTTACTGCGTGGCATTAGGGTATTCGAATTGTTCTGAAGTTGGTTTTATAGTGAAACTTTCTCTCGCGAACAAGAAAGACGTTTAACTTGGGCCGCGAAGCCGAAAAGAGAAAAGGGGGAACCTTCGAACTACAGTTTTGAGGCTCATATAGTAAAAATCAAATGTGTGTGTTAAAATAGGAATTTTGGATATTCAAATGTTCAGTACTTAAGGAAAAAGGACCCGGTTGAAGCGGGAGCAGGAGATCAAACTTCCGTGGCCCACGATTCAGCGACCGCATTAGTGACTTGATATATAAACTATAGTATAAATCACTGGCAGACAGCACAGTAATTATATTTATTAAATGACTTAATTATTATATGTACATGTACAATATCTTCACATATCTACAATATTATATCTCATCTTCACATTATTATGTCTCATCTCCATTAACCCTTTTGCTGAATAAAGGGGATATATCCACACAAAATTTCATTAAATTTACCTGCGGAAATCGGATTCATCCCACAGGTTTAAAAAACTTCTTGTTATGCTGCTAAAAGTGGATAATTCCATCTTCTCAGGAATGTAAATGAAATTTAATTACGCAGTGAAAGGGTTAATAATGAAATAAACCATTAAGGAATGACATAACCAAGTACCGAAAGGTTAAACTAAAGCATTCACGGAACTATATTTTTAAACAGCCCTATGTTAACTTTGTAAGTTTCTAATCGGCCATTAAGATACCATTACACCACGTACCTTTAAACCAATTTAGACTATCATTAATTTTACGTTATATTCATTCATGACACATCATTCCAAGTTGTTTGATATATCACATGCCATATTTTAGCATGGAAAGTTCCAATGAACCATCATTGTTCCACTAACCTGGTCCTTGAAACCAATTTCGCCTATCATTAATTTTACGATATGTTCATTCATGACATCATTCCAAGTCTATAATATCTTACGTGCCATATTTTGGCATGGAAAGTTCCAATGAACCATAATGGTTCCATTAAACCAGCTTCTTTGAAATCAATTTGGGCTATCATTAATTTTACGTTATATTCATTCATGACACCTCATTCCAAGTCGTTTGATATATTACATGATATTTTAGCATTGAAAGTTCCAATTAACCATAATGTTTCCACTAAACCAGAATGGTTCCACTAAACCAGGTTCCTTGAAACCAATTTGGACTATCATTAATTTACGTTATATTCATTTATGACACATCATTCCAAGTCGTTTGATCTATTACATGCCATTATTTTAGCATTGAAAGTTCCAATGAGCCATAATGGTTCCATTAAACCAGGTGCCTTGGAAACAATTTCGACTGTCATTAATTTTACATTATATTCATTCGTGACACATCATTCCAAGACGTTTGATATATTACATGCCATATTTTAGCACTGAAAAATTTTGAGGGTGTCATAAGGGTACTATTAGGGCACGTGTCATTGTTTCGATTTCAACCATTTTCAAAATGGTTCATTCCCGGAACCTTATTTATTAATTGGCGAAAATAGTAATTTATATCCGCTTCTATCTCGTCGTTACGATTTGTTTGATATATTACTTAATATACCTCTCCATTGAAAATTGCTAGGGGTCGTAAAGGTACCATTTGTGCACGTGATATTGAACAGATTTAGATAATATTTGTGATTGATTCGTGCCATGTACCATGTTCATCGACCGACGAAAATAATAATGAATAACGGCATCTATCTCGTCATTACGATTTGTTTGATATATTACTCAATATATCTTCCCATTGAAAATTGCTAGGCGGGAAAATAGAGGTACCATTTGTGCACGTGCCAATGAACCGATTTAGATAATATTTGTAACTGGTTCGTGCCATGAACCATATTCATCGATTGACGAAAACAGATTTTGAAAATCTTTCATAGCCTCGGAGGAGTTTGAGTTACAGACAGACAGACAGACACGTTTCCCCACACTGATAGCATAAAGCACCTTTCGGTACTTAATAATAAATAGCCTTTGTTTATTAATTTTCATTTGTAAAATCAATAAATTAAATATATTTATAGTAATAAATGTTATTTATTTGTTATTTATAAAATTTAATTAATACCATTAATATTATATATTAATTATATTAGTTTGTAATTTATTATGAATTTATCATTTTATTAATTTAATTTATATTAAATTAATTTGTTATTTATTTATAATTTGAAAATGATAAATAATCACAGAAAAAAATCCAAAAGTGATGACTTTTATTATTTTCAATTTGACTATCAAAATATTACTTAATATAATTTTTTTGAATAATTCAAAAAGGAATAATTGATTACAAAAAAAATATCAATAAACAATGATTAACATTTATACCTCTTTAATTAATTAAAACAAGTAACTTTCTTCAAAAGTGAAGAAAACAAAAAAGAAATTTTCATTTTTGTCAGTTTATAATTCTTCTAATAGTTAACCATATGCCTGCTCCGGAGCCCCAACCTCAAGAGGGATCGTTGCACTATCTTGGTGCTGACACGCCTAGTGGCCCCACTGTTCATTTGCCGTGTCAGTTGCTCAACAGTGGCACGCCGATTGGTTGGCCAGGCGTCGTACCGACGCTCGCCTCTAGGATCGATGGCCCGTGGGGCCCCACAGTTACCTCTTCGGTTGCTCGAAACTGTCTGGTTCGTCCAGTCGCGGTACACCTTCACAACGGCAGCCCCTAGAGCAGTTCACAAAGGTGACCGTTTCTGAAATGCTGCCCCCCCCCCTGGTCCAATAGCCAATGATCATCCCCTTTTGGAGGTCCGACAGGTCACTTCCTCTGCCCATGACGGCGACAATTGCTGTGTTAACGGATGCTACTACACGTCTGCTGTTGTCAGCTTCTAATGATATGCAATGATTTTCATCTGCATACCATGGGACGTTCCAAAATGTTCGAGATGTGGTCATATTAATGTGTCCCGACCCTGTATGACGGGTTGGATACAACATGGCTGCCTTGCCTCTCATGGCTACACTCTGGATATAAAGACACTCTAAATACCTGTAGTTAAAATGTAAATTTACGTGCCATAATGCATCAGCTGCATAATGCACCTACTGTATAAAACCGAAGAACATTCTCGGAGATCCTATGTTCAATGTGTATGCAGCTCACAGTGATGTTAAGTTTACGCGATCGCGCAGCGCATTGTTGAGTTAAATTATTTTACCAAAACAGTAATTCCGCAGTAGCTGCTTTACGGAAATTCCGGACTTTGAAGGGGATGCGAAATGGTTCCATGTATGTGAAAAACCTTCGGAAAATGATAACGAAATTTGAAGAAACAGGATCATTGTAAGTTCGTGCTGGCAAAGGAAGAAAACCGTGTCTGCAGACGCATTAGAGGAGGTTTCGGTTCAGGTGGAAGAGGATAGAGCTGCAAATTCCCATGGTAGTATCTGTCTCCGGCGTGTAGCACAGGTGTTGGAGAGGCCACATTCAACTGTGCATAAGATCATGCGGAATACCCTCCTGTATTATCCGTATAAACTTTCACTTGTGCAGCGGGTGCTTCCACATGATTGTGACGATCGACTCCAGTTCTCATTTTGGTTTCTTGCTCGCGTTGAAGTCGATGTAGAATGGCCGTGGAATATCCTCTGGACAGACGAAGTGCATTTTCACTTGGACGGCGCAGTGAATACACACAACTGCCGCATTTGGAAACCAGGAAATCGACAACTATTGTACATGCTAAGGGTCCCGAACTGAATGAAAGAAAACACAAATTTTTTGGTAAATATATAACATAAATTTATTAATAACATAAATTTATTGTGTGATGGTACGGAACCCTCGGTGCGCGAGTCAGACACGCACTTGCTTGGTTTTTTAATTTTAACAAAAACTTAATGTTACGTAACGCATTGCTTTGACCCCCCTCCCTCCCCTGTAACGCACCGTAACGTTTTACAAGACCCCCCTCTCCTCCAAACTGCGTTACGTAATACTTGAACGGCCCCTTACTTTCATCATCTCCAGCATGCTTTCTAATAAGTAAACATTTTTCAGTTATCGTGATATTTTCATTTTCATATTGACAGCGACTTTTTACTATCGGCAGTCCTGTCAACTATCACAGACGAAATTTTTTAATTAAAATTAAATTTACAGATTCGCATGTTGTGGCACCGTCGTATGACGGGCTTTAATACTAGTATTATAATAAAACAATGAAAGCGTGGTTTGAAAAAATCCTTTTTTTCCTCTTAATATTTATTTCGATCCAAGGATGAATCTGATCATAATTCTCGGCGACATTTGTTCGGGCATTCCTCTCATCAATTCATTTAGACTACTTATTATTTATTTATTAATTGGATCCAATACGTCCATCCAGGGCCTGTATGGCCAGAGGCCGACGAGTTGGGTCCCTGGATGGACCTGGATTCACGACTGCTGTATGACGGTCGCAGCAGCCGGGGGGGGGGGGGGGCCCATAAGAGTGGCTATCACGGATGGTCGCCCATCCAGTAACGAGCCGTGGCTGATGTAGCTTAACTTCACAGAAGTTGTGTTCAGTGAAAGCCCACCAGGCCACGGCCTCCCCCTTTATTTGGAGAACGATCAAATTTATTTATTTATTTATTTATTTTTGGAGAACGATCAAACTCCGACCAAGCCAAGATGCAAAAGTGGATTCGAAATATAGTCAAGCTAACGGATCTCGACGGAGGGGAATGGAAATTGCATCTGATGGAAGAAGTCAACTACATGTCTGGGTTTATCCTGTCGTGGCTTTATCACAGCTTTCATACAGAGTGTTTCTAAATGGAAGAACAATCCTAGGGTGATCCTTTGCATGATGACAAACTTAAAGTTCCTTAAGCAAAATGTTCAAAACTCAAATTTTAAGGGTTTAAACGTCACGCGAATTTGTTAAAAAGCTCGCGGAAAACGTCATTTTATGCGGAACGGTTAAAACCGCCGCGGTGAAGCTGAGTCGTCATCTTGGACAGGCTGTTAATGTACAAAAGCAGTGATTTCATTGGCGGACGCTATCTCGGCGGTTTTTACTATCGCGGTAAAGCTGAATCCACCTCAACTCTAGACGGTAGTGGGGTTTGTTTTTTTTACGCTGAGGTAAAGTGTGTTCCCATAGCTCGCTTTTTGCGTGAAGCTTGAAGCTTTTAGCGTTTTGCTATCCTATATAAAAAAAACACCAAGTTAATAAGCGCTAGTGCGTGAAGTGAGAGAATTTTCAAGCTACTTTTCGCTTCAAGCGAATATCTAGCTCAGTTTGATTTTAAAGCAACTTGCTACTTGGAAAAAACGCACATGCGCACTACATGCCTTTTCCTGATGACTGCAATGGGTGCGCTATTATAGTGTGAAAACAAAGGAGAAAAGGGAAGGAAGAATTCCACGATTTGTATTTGTTTCTTTTTTTCTCCTTTGCATTCATGATTTGTGTGAAGAATATCTTCATTTTATTATTATTTCGTTTTTGATTACTATAGTATAGTTTAAACAATTTTATTAATAATTTATTAATTATTTATTTCGTTTATTTTATTTACTTTATTTTTGTATTTATTTATTTATTATTTCATTAATTTATTATTTATTTATTTTATTTATTACATTTGATTGAGTTTATTTAATATATCTTTCAATTTGTTATTTTATATTTCTTTTTATTTGATTTTCATATTATTTTAATTTACTTCATTTTATTCTTTTATTATACATTATATTCATTAATTAATTTATTAAATACAAATAAAAACTCTTAAACCACAACGAAAATAACAAGAAAAATACAACCTGCTGTATTTTTCTTATTTTCGTTGTGGTTTAAGAGTTTTTATTTCTATTTAATCATCACTATCCACATTCTTTCTTGCTCTGGTTATTTTTCCTTTTTGTTTCAGTTTTATTCTGTGGAGTGTGTGACTTTTCTTTTTACCTTTTCAGGTCTTTACTGTTACATATTGGGAAATTGTCCGGAAATCATTTTACAATTAATTTATAGTCTTTATTGAATTTATTATACAAAAATATTGTTATTTTACTCATTTTATTTTATTAATTTGTGTAGTACTTTACTTTATTAATTACTTAACTTTATTTAATTAATTAATGGCTCTGCTTATTTAAATTTAATTGGTTTTGTTTCATTTAATTTTATTTACAAGATTTTATCCGTGCGCAGTTTGCGCGGTAATTAGTTACAAATTCAATTCATATTGTTGCAAAGCTCGCACATTCAAATTGTTTCATATGATGAACTCCTTTATTTATACAGGGTCGAGTCACTGAATTATGACCACATACCTAATAACCAGAATAGCCTCCGTTTGCAGCCAAAACAGCAGCTAGGCGACAGGGCATGGACGCAGCTAGTGCCTGGAAGGTGGCAACAGGAATCTGTGTCCATGCATGTCGTTCCAGATGTTCCTACAGAATCTTGCAAGGATTAAGATCTGAGGAGTTTGGAGGCCAGGATATAAGTGGAACTCGCCCTCATGCTCCTCGAACATCCACGGCAAATTTTGGCCACGTTGCATGTGGCATGTCAGTACTTAATTAAGCAAATTTTGATAATTGAATATCTATCCAGACAGAAGAACTGAGACGGCAAATAAAAGAAAAAAATCTCTAGTTTATTTAAACTAGGAAAATTGTAAAATATTGCTATTAACAAATATCACTTCAAAATGTCAGCAGCAATAAAGAATTTAACAAAAATAAGAAACTTCGTCTTTTGCTTTTCTTTTCAATTACACAAATAAGTAATCAAAGGGACGAAAGTCAAATACAGGATATAAGTAAAGAAGTAATACGCAGCGAAATTAAAATACATTCAAGTTACTAAAATTTTTGACAACTTCTGACTCTTGAGACTGGTACACCAATTTGAAAGGACCACCTTCACGGAAGAAACTCTATGAGGACGAAATCTGCTTCCTCTTTCTTACGGGAATCCAGTTTGCTTCTTGGACTTGTAATTCCTCTAACACAAAAGGAAGGTACATAACTTAGAACGCAATTCAGTGACAGCAGATCTCGAGCTCAGGCTAAATATCCTCCAATATGCAATTTTGAAATGGACTAAGAAATGTATTCATAAAAATATTCATAAGGTATGATTATGACCATGTAATAATTGGCGTTTCTTCTACAGCCAAATATATTTTATAACTAAGATGCTCAATATGCAATTCTATATCTTATACAAGTAGAGCGCTTTAATTTTAAACTTGATATTAGCGCAATAGCTAATTTTCCCATGAGCGCAGAAAAATATATTAAAGAAACGAGCTGGCAAATTCCAACCACACCTTCGTTGTATTGAGGTAAGTTAATAAACTTTGAAATTTCTATTTCTTATGCATTCCTCCTGGATAATGTTAACTTGGCGATGAATACGCATATAGTTCCATAGCCCGGCTGGATAAACCCGTTTCCAGAACAATAATACATAAACAGTTTCACTTACGTGAGTTTTCGGCTCTTCAAAGCAAAATCGCTCTTCAATATGCGTTAAAGCAAGGTGAGGCGGAGTCATTACACGGCGATAGGGTCCCGGCAACTCGTTGGATATGCATTCGGCCTTTAACGTATTTTCTCTTCCGAACTCTAGTTTGTCGTTGCATACAATTTTATTTTGCCTTATTCCTATGCCTCTATCTTCTCCCATTCCTTGGCTCTCCTCGCTTCTCTCGTTTTCATGACTGCTGCACTTGGTTCCCCTGTCACAAAGCACCTTTTCACTTTCAAGACTCAGTCGTTCTGCCTTTCCTTCGTCATCACTTACGTTTTCTTCTCTTAGCTTTCTTGCTTCTTTCCTAATACTTCTTACGTCATTTAATCTTACTCCTCTTACGTCATCGTTTCTCTCTTTCTCTTTACTTCGAAAGAATATTTTTGTCGGGTATTTCTTTGAAAACACCGTAACATGGGATAATCCTGTTGAAAGATGCCATCATTCGCAGATACACAGTCGCCCTGCAGGGATGCACCTGGTCGACAACCATGGATAAGTATGCACGGCTATTGACGGTACCTTCCAAGTAATGGACCCAAAACATGCCATGAAAATATGCCCTAGACCATGACACTGCCTCCTCCAACTTTTTGCCGCCCAACAATGTTTTCCCGGTAGTTTGTTTTCGGATGTCTCCCGAGGATACGCCAGCGCCCATGGATACGATGCAGTAGAAAACGCAACTCATTGGAAAATTCAACCTTTTTCCACTGGTCTAGGGTCCAATGTTTATACTGCAATGCAAGCTCACGTCGTTACTTGCGATGCAGACTTATCAACATGCGTGCTAGAACCAGACGTCTGTTACGAAGGCCAAGACGCAACAATGTACGTTGCACAGTTCTCGATAGCTTTCTGGTGCATTCCTCGTTCATTTGGGCTGTCAATGTATTGACGATAGCGCGTCGATCACTCTTAACCAGCTGTCGCAAGCGCCGCTCACTCCGTACATTAACGGCCCGTAGTCCCCTACAGTTTGTGCGCTTTGTCCATTCATTACACCTTCATTAAGGCACTACGCGAACAGTTCACGAAAGCTACGGTTTCCGAAATCCTGCCCCCTTTTGCACGGTACCCGATGATCATACCTTTCATGGTATGTCGCATGCTTTACCCATGACGGCGACTATTGCTGTATGAACTGTTCCTCTGAAGCCCCCTTTATATGTCTTCCAATAGGCAGGTTTATCGGGCCCCCACTGTGAATGGGCACAACCGTATTTACATAAACCTACGTGGCGGTCATAATTCTGTGACTCGACCCTGTAGTTTGATAAAAATTGTTGCTTAGACAACAATGGTCAGGTGACTTTTCAGTTCCGGTGTGTGCTTTAAGTGAGCGCCAACAATGCTTAAACGTGCAACAACAATGTAAAACTGTTTTCGTGACGAACTCACATGTTCTCCTTTATTTATACACCTTTTTAGCGAACATATTGTCCACCAGGAGGGTCACTGTAGTCGTCCGCATTACACTCAAACATTTTGATTCCTAGGCGTTATATCGTCTCGTAGCGAAGCTGCAGAAATAACGAGTTATTGCACGAACTTTCAGGTTTGCTACATTTTCGTTCTAACACATTTTCTTCATTTGAATCGGTTTAGTTCATGTTTCCTACTTTTTTTTTTGCTCGACCGTAATGGCGGCGCCCATGCGATGACGTAATGAAAAGGTGTATAGTTGGATTTGATCTCTTCAAGTCGGCATAAAATTTGTAAAACTAATTGTTTGGTCTAACAATTAAGCAATTCGTATAATAATCGTCCCTTCGTGAGGAAGGACGACTGAAATGAATTTGTGCCCTAGAACGCGTTCCAGCGAACCGATTTGAAACTTTTTTCCTTTAACATGCCTTGTCATCGGTCCTGGGTATGTGTATCAAGTCTCAGCTCTCTAGCTTGTCGGGAAGTTGGTTTATTATTAGGCGGTTTTACGCTTCGAAAAAAACAATTTAAAAACCGTTTATTTTTTCAAAGCGGTTTTTGTTTAAACGATCGGGAAAAAACGGAAACGACACTAACGTCGTTTTTTTCCTTTCGTTTATTTCGTTTTTTTTGCAACATCTCGTTTTTTTGAGAAAAAAAAAACATGGCTGACCACCCTTCGTCGAAGCGGCGTCGGATTAAGGCTCAAAATAGAGCTTGGGATTTAGATGAAGAGCTCCCAATGGCGAATTATATTGTTGGATTTCCATATTTGGGCAAAGATCAGGTAAAGTAAATCATGTCGTTAAAAAAAATCAAGTTGTTAAAACAGGTTTTGTGCATGTACGCGATACTCAAGGAGGCTGCCATGGTTATAACGACCAGCTCCCTCTGCAGTCAAATTTCCGAAAAGAAATAAACCGTTTAAAATTGTAAAGCTTAAACCATTTGTTCACGGTTTTACCCACTTAAACGGTTTATTTTTAAATCGTTTTTTCAATCCGTTTCAAAGCGTGAAACCGGCTAATGATTGCAAGATTTGACCCGACAGACAGACAGACAGAGAAGTCAATTTAAATAATAAAAGTGGGTAAAAAATATATATATATTTAAAATGTATGCTTCGTCGTAAAAGGAAGATTTAAAAAAAGTCTATTCACTGCAGGAGAGCTCTTTAGTTTCTCCGTATTCCGGTCAAATAACAAACTAGACAAACAATATGGTCGGAATCAGGGATTTTATTCTGTGAAGCCAATTCAAAAGTCGAGGCTATTTTTTTTTCCTTTCATAATTGAGCAAATATTGAGCATCGTATACGACTCTAAAATGCAAATAAAATGAAGGTGACAGGAAAAGAAAACTTCACGAAATAATTAATCTTAAGAAAATTGACAGTAAAGCCTGAAAATTAAATTAAATTACAATCAGCACTTGTCTCTAAAATTAGGATGTAGCATGCCATAAGAATGATACTTATTATTATGATAGAAAATTATATCTAAAATGGAAAGAGAAAACAATATTATTATCTAATGGCCAATATTAAAACGAATAAGAAAATCTTGAATAAAAACTGTACTTATTATTATATCATTGGAGAACACATATCTCATGGGAAATTATTATGTATTATAAATGCCTATTTTAAAATGAAATTTTCAGCAAATAAAAAAATATCATTGCAATAAGTATGAACTGGTTTAAATTTAAATTTCGTATCCTGTGGAGATGCTCTTATCAAGGTCTGCAGGTGAAATTTGTTAATTTATCTTCTGTCATTGATTTCTTCTATTATTATTATTGTTGTTGTTGTTGTTTGGGGAAGCCAAACTCGGATCAAGTCCGGAGGCCAAGTCCCAGAGGCCGACCAAGAGAGTCCAAGCCCAAGGGACTCATATGTAAAAGGAAGGGAAAAATTACGCGCTCGTGGGAGTATTGATGTTTGGGTCAGAGACAAATGAAGAAAGAGACTGGCAGTGACCTCCCCTCTAGTGGTGCCTTCGCGCCGCCATTACGGGATTGGCAAGAAACGCTGATCGCCGGAGGCAATGCATGTGAATCAATGGCAAACAATTATTTTATATAATATCTACCCAAGATATCTGGATGAATTTATTATGGGACCACCAGAAAAACTTGCTCTATTAAACAAAAAATAATCATCCAAATCGGCCCATCCGATAAAAAGTTATTTGGTGATAAATAAAATTATTCTTAAACATAAATTTAAAAAAAAAGTTTAAATGGAAGAGGAGGACGAGTTAAATTAAACAATCAACTAGGAAAATTCTCCTTTATAAATTATAATTTGAAAGTTAATAAAATAAAATATACAGTTCACTAATTATAATCCAAATTATTGTTGATTAGTACGAGATGTACAAATTATAATCCCTCCTTCTAATATCTAATTGGACGAAATTATCATACATATTGGTCAAATCGTTTTTTTAAAAAAGACCCAATACTTCAGTTCACAAGTAATTATATTATTAGTTAATTGCTTATTACAATATTTGGATTAATAAACTGATTTTTTTATTGAACTGAGAATTATTTCTTCCTTTTCGTTTTTTGTTAAAAAAAACAACAAAAAAAAAACAATTTCAGTACCTTTTCAAAAATATTTTAGGTTATCAGGTTTTCTTTTAATTTAAAATTTTACAATCAATTAGTTAATATTTGATAAATTATGTTAGGTTTGTTTATTGATAGCAATTAAACTTTTAAATATCCTTCCAGTTTAAATGTCCTGCCTTTACAAATATTCCATTATTATCAGATTAACAAAAATTAAAATTGCGTTTTTTTTTATTATCTTAAAACAATTTTGTGACGCAGCTTTTAAATTTTTTTATACATGTAATATAAATGTCTGATATTTCAGTAAACATAGGTATAAACGTTTTTATTGTGATGAATACATTAAAAAAAAACTGTCACGCAAGAAATAAGCTCCAAGCTCTTACACCCGTGTATAATAGCTATTTCAAAGCTAAACAAAAAAATTAGAAAACGAAACATTTGCGTTGTAGATTTCCAAAGGATGACATTCTTCGTAAAAAGTGGATACAAAATTATACAGCATTTTTTATTAAACATTAAATTAATGACAAATTGATTGGTATTAAATTTACCAGGTTAAAATTGAGTGCGGGGCACAAAACATTAATTCATGTATAACTCAGATCATGAATCCATATCAGATGACGCGTCTCAATATTATCCAATCCCTGATATTAAAATCTTGTCAAAATATTGTGATTCGGCAGGATTTGTTTGTAGATCTGTAATTAAATCTATAATCTGCATTTAATGTAAAGAAGCGTTGAAAGAGCAATATCAGAGCTACCACAGCCTTAATTTCATTGAGAAAAAAAAAATAAGGAGGCCTTATCACAACATCGAAAGATGTATACCTGTGCAAAATTTCAGAAAAAAATCATTAGGAGTGAATTTTATAATCTAGGAGAGCAAAGAGCAATTAAATTGAATATGCCTATCAAAATTCTAGTAAAAACATTACATTTTATAACCGAAAACAAAATTAATATTTTCAATAATTTAACTCATCATTCATTTGAAATGAGTCCTTCTGACGATCATGTGCTTCGACTTATTAGCATTATTGTCATCACATACTGTAACATTCGATATCACCATGAAACCAAGCGACTGACAGAAAAAATAAATGGAGAAAATATACGCAGTGTCTTATCACGACTTATTATATTTAAAAATCAATAAAGAATAAATCAATTTAAATTTTTTGTGTAACTGAAGCTATTTTCGAAACTCCATTGGTAATACTGTGTGAAGACGCTTCAAATTTACTTTTTATTTAGCAATACAAATGAAAATATTTATTAGGTATTAAGACTGATTAAGTTATAAGAATCAACTTTTATAATAATAAAAATCAGTTAAGACTGAAAAAATAAATTCATCCTTCCTCTAGATTCATTTACTTACACCATGGATGAAGAAATAACTTTGCTTCTTCAGTTCTCTTCATCTATGCTTTCACTTGTTTCTGGCTAAGCCTCCATTATTACAATAACGATAGGAGTTGCGAGTTGTACGCGCTCTATTAAAAATTCGTAAGGCATTGAATCAGCTATTGAAAGTCATTAAAAGTAACGTTATCGTTAGTTAATGCAATAAAGTTTTTTTTAAAAAATCAGAAAACATGTTACGCTTAATAATACCTCTTGAAGTCATCTACAAAAACAGCTGAAATACAGTCAGTGACAAAAAATTAGCACCACCATCATTTTCACTGAAATTCTTTTAATGAAACAAAATTCCAAATGCTCTTTTGGAATACAGACACTTAATATCTTCAGAAACAATCTAGCTTCATAAAAATAAATTGAATGTCCACTTATAATTTTAAAAAAAAAATTGTTTTACTCGGGTGATATTTCTGAGTGACAAAAAATTAGCATCAGCTACAAAAAAATGGTTTCGCCCTAAAGTTAGGCTCATTTAACTCAAGTAGGGGTGATATATTTACTTTATCATGTAGTAAGAGCAATTACTACAAGTGAAAAACTTAATTAATAAACATACAACAAGATGGGACGTGGGTCAGTGCTGTCAGAGTATGAAAGAGATCAAATTGATGCCTTCAAACAAGAAAACATCTCTATTCGTGAAATTGGGCGTCGTTTGAAGAGAAGCCCAAAGGCTATTTCCAACTATTTAAGAAATCCTCAGGAATATGCAGTTTACAAGGGTTCTGGGAGACCTCGTGCTCTTAATGGAAGGTCAGTTCGTCAGATTGTCAGAGCTGCATCCAACTCAAGTCAAACAGCAAAACAAATTCGTGATGAACTGCAGCTCGACACAAATCTGCGAAACGTTCAGCGTGTGATCCATGACTGCCCGCATCTTCTGCGACAGCACATCAAGAGGAAGCCACCACTCACTAACCGTCATCAAGAAAACAGACTTCAGTTTGCCAGAAAATACATGGGTTGGACTTCAGAATGGCAAAATGTCATATTCACAGATGAAAAGAAGTTCAACCTTGACGGACCAGATGGATTCTCATACTATTTTCACGATTTGCGAAAAGAAAAACAAGTTCTTTCACGAAGACAGCTTGGCGGTGGATCTGTAATGATCTGGGGAGCAATTGGTTTCCAGGAGAATTGTGACTTGAAGTTTCTCAGTGGATGAATGAATGCACAAGGGTATTTGTCAATGCTGAAAGACATTTTCCCTGATTTTGGACCAATTATGGCTGGAAATGATTGGGTATTTCAGCAAGATAATGCTCCCATCCACAAAGCATTTGTTGTAACACGGTGGTTTGAGGAGAAAAAAAATCACTGTTCTGCAATGGCCAGCTATGTCACCTGATTTGAATCCCATTGAGAATGTTTGGGGGTTGCTATCACGAAAAGTGTATGAAAACAATCGTCAGTACAAAAATGCTTCTGACTTGAGATGTGCCATCATTGATGCTTGGGAAAATTTAGATCATTCATTGATTAAAGGATTAATTACTAAGATGCCTAATCGTATCTTTGAGGTAATTTCACAAAAAGGCAAATCCACCACATATTAAGACCATTCAGAGGATTTTTTTGTAGCTGATGCTAATTTTTTGTCACTCAGAAATATCACCTGAGTAAAACAATTTTTTTTTTTAAATTATAAGTGGACATTCAATTTATTTTTATGAAGCTAGATTGTTTCTGAAGATATTAAGTGTCTGTATTCCAAAAGAGCATTTGGAATTTTGTTTCATTAAAAGAATTTCAGTTAAAATGATGGTGGTGCTAATTTTTTGTCACTGACTGTAACATTGAGAACATACGCCTCCTTAGGTTTCTGCCATTCTCTTAATGGCGATCGCTGCACTTCCGGTGGCACCAGTAGCGCTCAGCAAAATGAATAGGGCACTGCCAGTCTCTTACTTTCATTTATCTCTGGTTTGGGTGTAGGAATTTCCTTTCTGTGACAGGTGTTTTGAATTGTGGCTTTCTGTCGGTTTTATATAAGTGTAGGTTTAAATTTAGTGTTGACTAGCTTTTGTATAGTGAGTGTGGAATAACCCCAGTGGCAGAAAGAACGATAGGCACAATGTGTACTTGGTTACTCCCCAAAGGCGTTTTATTTCGTGTGCAAGATCCGTATTATTTATTATTTGCATTATTATTAATTTATTATTATTATTATTATTATTATTATTATTATTATTATTATTATTATTATTATTATTATT